>CM046452.1:81618461-82078461 GCA_025506515.1 Flaveria trinervia | reverse complement strand
GGGACCAAAGGTGTAACTTCCCCAAACCAAACCCCCTTTCCCCGTCATGCATCTCGGCCAAACTCTGGCCACGCCTCCGGTGACCACCAATCCTCAACAAAACATCGAATTGAATGCAATTAAACTAAACCTTAACTATTATGCATCGGTTTCGAACTTAAAACCATGTTTAATTGTGATTATTCAACCATTAACACAAGAAATCAAAACCAAAACCATTAATTCAAATCCTTAACCCGTTGATCTTGTAACCATTCGAATTGCATCGGTTTGAATGATGGGAAACGTTCTAATCGATCCTCTAAACCATTCTGCATCATCAATCACACAAACAAATCCCGCATTCGAATCTTTCGATCATCACTTTCCTTTCGAACCTGCAAATTGGTCGAAAACTATCTTCAAAGCATTCTAACTTAAAATTGTTTAAGGGCTTTGAATCCTAAACATCCATTGAAGCTTCATACGAAGGGAATTTGATTATCATCAACGTTTGCACCTTAAAGCATATCCACGTAGTCGCGACTCGTTCGTAAACCTGAGATCATCAATTCAAACTCAATCACGTAAGTTTCGCACATCATTATAGACGGTTTAACATGGGGAAATAAAGCCCTAACATCAACTTCGTTATCATAATCATTTTGAGGTTCAATTAGAATCAAATTGAAACTAGGGTTCTTGGAGAATTGGGGATTTGTTTAAGTTTTGTATTAAAGAATTAAAAACAGATACACATCGTGACTAAGGCCTTTGGTTTATTGGTTCCATGCTCACATTTCATCTTAGAGGTCCCGGGTTCGAACCGGGCAACCTCCTATATTTTTAAGGGTGTTTTGCAACTTTTATAAATATATAAAAATTTCTAAAAATTATAAAAATCACTTTATAAACTTTGTGTACTCTAAAACCATTTAATTATTTCTTGGAAGTTATTTATAAAAATACCCTTACATTTTATTTAATATTTTTAAACTAATGATATAGTTAGTATGTATTTTTATAAAATTTAGATTGTAAACACTAGTTTAATGATACAAATTATTTGTTTAAAATTGCTTTTAAATTATTGATTAAATCATATTTATTTTATTTAGTTACAAAATTTTATTTAAACTTTATGAATAATACAAATATTTTATAAATATTATTCTTATTCCATATTTTTATATAAAATATAAATATATTATTTCCAAGGAAATATAATTGATTGTCTTTTGCTAAATATAATTGACGAAACTCCAAACATCAAATTGAACTATAGTCCATGATAATTTGTTAAACTTATTATTACACTTTATTCTTAAAGTTTTGATCTTATAATAAATCATTTAAAAGATCAAAACTCTACAAAATGATTCTAAATAATTTTAAAGTCATTTAATAAGTATTCAAATAATCACCCTTATCAAGTTTTAAATAAATAATTATTAAATTAATTATTTCTTTTCACGTATTATACTTAATTTCTATTAAATCAATAACTTAAATTTTTGAATCATTTTTTTATTATTCTTGGTCTTAATTGATTTATATCATCTTTATTAAACCAAAACATAAATGATTCATTATTTTACTTAATTATTTAAACCCCCAAATTCTAATTGAAACCCTAGTTCACGTCTAATTGTTAATCTTATTATTGAAACTAATCTTGAAATTAATACGTTTAGGTAACTTGTAAAATAAATCGTTGTAGCCTCGTCTAGATTCTTATCATCATATTATATACATCTTGTGAGTTTTCCATGTGAGTTCTCCATGCCCCCTTTTTACTTTATTTCATACTATTTTGGGGTGAAACATGTTATCTTATCAACATACACTTGTAAACGTTTAAACTTGTAAAGCACTTGCAATTCATACTTTTATTTGTCATGGTTATTTGTGTTGTTGTAAGTCTTATATGAGATACATATTTTGTTTACAATTATTAACTATTGCTAGCCTGGCGACGTCTTAGATCTTTGGGTCTGACAAGCCTATTTGGTGCTAAAGCCGATTTGTTGCCGGCTCCTGATGATGTATGCTTGTTCATCATGGGAACCAAGTACACTTAGCCAATCGTATAAACTTGTAATCAAGTCGAGGTTTGGTTGTAACTGTATGTGTTCTATAAACTTGCTAACTCATAACCATTGACATGAATTGCTACTTGTAAATCTTTTTATGTATCTATATGCGTGTGTTTAACCCATGAGAACTCATCAACTTTCAAAGTTAACCCTTTATTTTTAACATGTTTTAGGTTTACTACTTGAAGATCTCTCCGTGCTCATATGGGACTTGGACTTAGTTTAATTGAAAATCTTGTTGTTGTTTATATCTTGTTTGTATTGTAATGTTTAATAAAAATGATATTTAATATTATTTCAACTTATTTAGTTCCATGTGCTATGAACAATCTTTTCACATTCGTCCGCCCCGATAATTCCACCGGCGGTCAGGGTGTGACACACAAGGCCCATCACTCCGTCTTTAAGTCTTTTGCTCTAACTACTTTTTACTAGCCTACATCTCCACCTACTACATACATCCCTTCACTTTTCTACTATAATCTCTCTGCTCTTTAAATCACCCTGTGATATTGTATGCTCGTAGTAACATAGATTGGACTTATGCCATGCCAATGAGTTTTAGGCTCTTATTGATAATCATAGATTAAAGTTTGCACATAGAGTTCTTAGCATGAGGATATCCAAACACAAAAGGAATTTCGATGGCATGCACCTTTGAGTGATACAAAGCTCAATTAGTTTGCGATGGTTGGTCTTAGCAAGTTTGAATAAGTTATGGTGAAACCTCTGGGCTGGTGGTTTAAATTGGCCACTTTTCGAACAATCCTCAATATATTTTTGTTGCGTTCCTTGTGTGTTCATCAATTAGACGTCAATAATACCTTTTTACGTGAATTTTTAAATGAATCTATGTATATGCATATACCCTTGTGGATACAAACAAAGCGAAAGGAATGTTTAAATTCAAATATCCAAAATTTTGGTAGATGATTTCACTATTAGAATTCTTATTTGATATATCATGTATGGGTTAGAATAGTGAAACAAATATCCAAAATAACTTAAACAAATAAATAAACTAATATATATGTATATATATATATATATATATATGTGTGTGTGTGTGTGTATTATTAAAATTTATAAAAGCAATTACAATTTTTAAAAAGTAATAAAAATGGGTATATAGTTAAATAAATATAGTATTTGGTTTAAATTCATCTTTCCCTATTATTTAATTATATAAGAATTTAAAAGTTGAATATAAATATGATATTTTGGATATGTCGGATATCTTAACTATCCAAATTTTCAAAAAAATATTAACCAATCTGAAAATTCATGTTTTCGGATGCCATTTGGATTTGGATATTATCGCATACCCCGATGATGGCATCATTGTCACCTAGCTGGAGCATTAAAAATATTGATTTTCATATGTTTAAGATTAAACTTATGCATGCATGACCCCCTCGAACCTCTGATATGAATGTTCTAAAGCTAATCTAAACATATATTTAAAGTACAATATCAAGATGATGGCACTGAGTATTGTCGTCTGGCTGAAGTATTAAGATACTTAGCTTTCACTCGTTTAGATATACCTTATGCAGTTAATTAGTAAGTATGCATCCATGTACCACCCCTCCCCCCTCCCCCCTCCCCCCATAAAAATAAAACAAAACATAAAAAAAAACCCTTCATTTGAATGTTCTGAAGAGAATCTTAACAAAAAATTAAGATACTATATTTATTGCTTAACACTCACTAAATTAGGTATTAACTCTATCTCATACATTAACATTAGGTGCACAGGATGCCCAACACAAAGAGATCAACTTCAAGGTATTGTGTTTGTATGAATATTAACTTCCTCTAATGGTCTTCAAGACGCCAACCAATTTTGTCATCTCGAAACACGAGATGGCTAACGTTGTCTTTGCAATTTGTTAGCTTTAGAATCTTTTGTTGGACCTTCATAATCCGCTTACTCATGCAATATTAGTTTACTGTGATAATGCGAGTGTCATATATCTTATTGGTAACATGTGCAACATCAACATACGAATTTCAAACTTATTATTCACTTTGTTCATGAAAATTTTGCTCGTTACGAAATTTGTGTCCTACGTGTTCCCTCTCGTTATCAAATAGCTTAAACTCTTACAAAAGATCTTCAATTCCATAGATAGTGTTTGTTTGATGATTTTTGGATAGGTCTCTCTTCAACTACATATGTATGATAGATAGACATTCCTAGAAAATATATTGTTAGTTATTTCTTATTCAAAATTAAAAATCTGGTAATACTGATTATGATAACGAAAAAGGCAACAATTTCCATTACCTGTATTAGTGACGTGGTAGCTTAAAAAACGTAAATACCAAATTCCATATGCTCGAATGACATGAACTATTTATTTACTGCTATAACATCACACAAACCATATATAAGACAGGACCAGAAAGTTGTTTATTACTTCTTATGCATTCAAGATAAATGCAACTACTGGTTTAGATTTAGACAACCTAACAGTTTTGATAGTGTGTCCCTAGTTCTTGATGTTGCTAGTCGACGAGTCTTGTCTAGTTAGGTGAATTTTGCTGTAGTCTTTGTAACAGCATAAAATATGAATCTTTTATTTATTACATTATTAATCAATGCACCAACTATAATAAATTAAAACATTAATTTTATATACAAATTAATCGCCCAACAACTAGACAACGTTTTCCTTTTATTCAGTTATTCCAAGCTTGATTCTATTTTGTTACTAACACCATCCAATAAAAGCAATCTATCAATTAAAGCCTTATACCATTAGTATTAATTTTACCAAAGTCCGGATATTTTTACCGTCAAACTAAAAAAGAAAAATCATATATGTAGTTTTCTTAGAATTCTTATTTTAAATATAATATATTTATAGTTTGCTTTAATATATGCTATAGACCCCTAACGTCTGATATCCCAACTTCTTTCGTTAAAAGAAACACATATGTTATTGATTTCAAATATCTTTAAATCATCTAAAAGTACGTCAAGACGAAGAGAAACTTTGAGTAACAAAGAAAGGTATGGTTTATTAAAAAACCACAAGTTACACGAAAACTACAAACCACTAGACAATCATAAAATTTATAAATAATTTATTTTTTATATATCTAAAGTGCATTGAAGTAAATTACGACTTAATAATTTTGCATATTATATACTTTTTAAATTATATTCTTCCAAAATGAAGAAAAGAAATTTGAGTTACATATATGTAGCTCTTTGGTTTATGGAGTTTTCGAATAACTTGTGGTTTTCTTATGAATTTTACCTTATACTGTCACACCCCAACCTTGACGGCGGAAACGTCGATATGTGAAGGTTAAGATTGTTCATAGCCACATAATGCTATTATTAAACCCAAATATGATAATCATAAGTTTCAATTGTAACATTACAAACATAAGTCTCAAATAAGAAATCAACAATACATAACAAGAAATAATTAATTCATTTATTTAACTAGGTCTATTCATAGATGTGAATAAGCTTCAAAGATGACAATCAAACCTGTGTGTTTCCTGAAACATGTTAAAAATTAAAGATCAACATAATGTTGGTGAGATTTCTATAGTTTTCGTACATAAATATATAAAAGATGGCAATTCATGTTATAAGTTAGTGAGCAAAGTAACGAGGAATGTAAGATAGATGCAACAATCAAACCTTGACACTTTACAAGATTCCACGTTTACAAGTTTATAAGATTAGCTAAGTGTACTCGGATTAACCAAGCAGGCTTGTCAAGCCTATAGATCTATAATGTCGTTAGGCTAGCAATAGTTAATGATTGCACATATAATAGTCAATACATGGTAATTACTAAGATCAATTAACCACAACATACAAGTGAATTGCCAAGTTTACAAGAATCAACGAATTTACAAGTGCAATGATTATAAGGTAACATGTTTCACCCCAAAGTGTAAAAATATGCAAAAAAATGTATAGAAATACTCACATGGCAATTAAATATATAATTGATGAATAATAAGGAAATAATATGCGTCGTTCCAACGTAAACCGTCTCAAGGCACCTAAATATAAATATTTACAAGGTTTAACGTCTAAATAATAAGTTTAATGTTTAAATGGGGTCTAGGGTTTTTAGTGGTATTTGGGGGTTTTATTAACTAACTAAATATAATGCGATAATTAATTATATTCAAATTCAATAAAAATATACTCGTTGAGCCTTCTATTATAAAGAATGTATAAGATATTATTTGTAATATGGTTTAATAAAAAGATTTTATAATTTTTAATCTACCCATAATTTAAACAATAATATATGGATAAAGGTTTAGGGTTTTAAATCATTATCTAGAGTCTATTTTATAAAAATATAAACTAAATATAATTCTTGTTTTATAAAATGTTTAAATAATACAAGAAATAAATTCCTAGGAATTGGTAAAATGATTTAAAAATACACAAGTTTATAAAGTTATTTTTAAAAATTTTCAGAATCCGTTTATATATTTTAAAAACTTGAATAAAAACAAAAGGAATAGATTATGGGTCCCCGGGTTCGAACCCAGGACCTCAAGTCCAGAATGCACGCACACTACCAGTAAACCAAAGGCCTTAGCCGCGGTTTATCTTCATTTCAATTTCTTAAAACATAACTCAAGCAAAAACTCCCAAATCCTATGAACCCAAATTCGACAAACCCCAGAATTGAATATCAATTCGACCACGATTACAGGTTTGAACATAGGGCTTTGATTCCTCACGTAAATTCGAGCATGTACAAAAGTTTAATTACCCGAACCGAAGATTAGATCAGTAAGAACAGGTTATGAACAAGCCGCGACCAATGTGGAGCTTGATTGTTGTTCAAGCCGCGACCACATTTATGTTAAGTTAATTGTATTATTATTGAGGTTTAATGATTGAACGGCTCTAGGATTGAAGGTTTTGGTTATGAACTCGTTTGAACTTAGTAACCGGAGTTTTAAACCCAATTTAAGTGATTAATCATGTTCAAATCATATACACGAAAGGTTTGGAACGGTTTGGAATTGATATAAAGATCGTGGATTTGGGGCTCGCCGGAAGGTCACCGGCGACGACCGGGGAAAGCCCCCAGAAATGCTGGGGTAAAAGGCGGAAACAGATGTGGGTTTTTAAAATTTTGCACACACGGTCCGTGTAGTTTTGATTTTAATATTTTATGCACAAAAATTCATAACTAAAGTTTTTAGATATACAATAAGCCTCTGGACTTAATTTAACCTTGAGATTTAACTATTTTATAACTTATCAGTTATTTATAAGTTATTACTCTTATTTTTATTATTACTCATTGTTATTATTATTGTTTTTATTATTATAGTCCATTATTGTTATTATTATTAGTATTAATATTATCATTATCTATTATTATACTTAATTAAAATAAACTATTAACTTTCTAACAATAAAATGAACTTAAGAAACCCATAAGTTTCATATATGGCAATAATGATCCTTATAAGAATATCAATGCTAACTTCTAGCTAACCAAAAATTACATGGTGTTACACACACTCACACACTCACACACATATATACACACACATATATACACACACACCACACACACACACACACATATATATATATATATATATATATGTGTGTGTGTGTGTGTGTGTGTGTGTGTGTGTATGTAGGGTAAAATTCATAAGAAAACTACATGTATAACATCATATACTTATTTTAATCTACGTTTTAATATAAATTTTATTTAAAATTAATTCGTGTTGAATATAATATATTTTCTATTTCTTTCACAATAACATATTGTGAATCCAAGGATCACAGACAGGAATTATCAGTGGTGCTCGAAGACAAGTCAACGTTTACGGAATCAACATTGGCTTGATTTAATTGTTACGTATTAATTTCAATATTAATGACAATTTAAGAACATACTAACAGAAACACAATTAATGAATAATATGTATTTCATTAAAATATATTAATGATTACAAAATAATGAATGAATGATATCAAAGTTTTCTATAAATGATACGATGGCTGCTAGGGTTTGATTGAGTGAATTGATGTGATGTTCGCTGTTTGTTGTATTGCTATAGTTATTGCCGTTCAATAAATCGTCTGATCAAGCATCCTTGAATCGAAACCTGGTATCCATATATATAGACAATGATGTTTCTGTTATAGAAAACACCAGATCTCTTGGGATTTGATTTGTTTCAGTTAAGGAATCAACGGATTTCTTGGGATTCGCATAACTGCCTTGTTGACTTGAAACACTGTATTTGGACTCCGCAGGAATAGTGTCTTCCGTAGGAATTTGTTCTTCTGTGGAAGTCTTGTTCTTCCGTAGATGATTTGTTCTTCCCTAGGAATTCTTGTTCTTCCGAAGCTAATCTGTTCTTCCATAGGAATCTTGTTCTTCAGTTCTGGTTGTTCATCCGCAGAGGATCTTCGGATGTAATTTTACTTGTAAGAAACATATCTACGGAAGAACAAAATGTTCATCCGTAGATGTTCTTACACTTGGTCAATTTTAGAAATTGACCAAGTATAATGTTTGTACCTGCAACCATACATAAATCAACACACATATAAATGGGTTAACCTATATATATAATGCATACACAATAATGAATTACAACCATTTATTACAGATACTAATTCAAGTACTAAGCCTATACAAAATTGCCTAGATCTACTGATCCTAAACCTAACAATACTCCCCCTTAGGCTTAGATATTTATAATCAGTTCTTTAAAACTGAAACTTCTTTCATCCGTGCCCCATCCTTTTGTTAAAGTATGATACTACATCCTTTTGATCATCGTACTTGTACTTGATCTCTATTCTGCACATCCTCTTCAGAGTCTCAAAGCTTAGGCCTAAAATGTCTTCTTAGTTGTGAGTGTTTCCAAACACATTGCTTGTTAACAATCTCCAGCTCATCTTCTTCTGAGATTCTCAGTTTTGATATATCTTCAATGTTAGCTCCCTTCAGCATCCCAACATTATATTCTTCTTTTGTATGCTTTGTCATGCAGCTTATCCACAACTTGTATCATATGAATGTATAAGCATAAATCATTCTGAGCTTTTTCATCTGTCAGCTTTGGGAAGAATTTATCATGTAAGAATGATGTGTAGCTTGGATGAAGCATTTTGATCTCTATAGGGTCGAAGATTCTTATTTTGTCACCTTTCCTACCATGAGCATTCCTCAGCAACACCATTCTTTTGTTTTCTCAACATATCCCCACTCAGTTAGGGAATAGTGTATTAATTTCCTCCAATGACTTTGATGGCTGCTGTTTTCCTATTAGAACAACCAACTCTCCTTAGAAATTCATCATCAACTAATGAGGATGAGTTGGTGCCTGATCTTGTCTTTCTCTCTAATCTTCTTTTGTGCTCAACATCTCTCTTTTTGCTTCTCTAATCACATCATCTTTAAATTTTGTCTTTAACTTTCCACCAACACAGAGAAATCTCTTCCGCTTGAGTGAATTGGATAGTTAGACATTGTAAGATTCTGCAGATCCTTGATGTCTTTCTCATGAAGTCTCAGCACTGCCTCTGTATCATGAAAATATTTAATTCTTCCATAGGTTCTCTTGATAATTGCACTGTCCCAGTCTGGATCAAATTTCCAGGCCATGATCCTATTCACTTCTTTAGAATTAGGAGTTGTGATATGATATAGCTCTATGAGAGTTGATTTCTGTTCAGTGATTTCTCTAATAGTTGTCCCTAATCACCACACTTTGCCAGGAATGACTGCCCTTGGTTCTCTGATCAGTTTGTCTTTGCCTTTGTTGATTTTTAGGTTCAATAGTTATAGGATCAGCAGAGAGTTTGCTTTGTTGCTCAAATGATGGGTTTGGAGCTTCAGTTCTGAATCTGACTCCAGTATCAAGTTCAACATTCATCACATGTTCCATCATTCTTCTTAGTTCACCAACACTTCTTCCTTTAAGCTCACGAGCCTTGAAATTGTGTCCCTGAAGCCAACATACCATATTATACTTGGTGAGTTTAGCAGTGTCATAATGGCCTAGATCTTTCTTGATTCTGAATGGCTTAAAAGGTGGTGAATGCTTCATAATCACAGTTAGGAATCATAAATCTTGCAAGCTCAAACTCTTTCAATGTGTTCTTCATCTCAAAGATATTCATCCTTTCAACCATGTCATATGGAAATCCATGGTTGATCAGGGTCATAAACATAGCAGATTCAAGCCTTTCTTCCATGATGTCTTTTTGTAAAAGAACATCAGTCTTGATTCTTCTTGGGCTTTGTTAGGTTCATCTTCACTCAGCTCTTTTCATTCAGCATCACTCTCAGATTCATCAATAGCAGCTTGCTTTGATGTTAAATTTTCCATAGAAGAAGTGTGCTCAGAAGAGGTATGTTTTGACTGTTTAGGAGAATCTTCAATATTGATTACTTGAATCTTTGTTGGGCCCAAATACTTCCTCTTCCTTGAGTATTGAATGAGTTGCTTAGAAGATTTAGTAGGTTTCTTTAGTTGGTTTGATTCAAGAGCACATATCTTCATTTTCAATTCATCAATCTCTTCTTCTTTTCTTCTCAACAGAGCTGATTGATCATAGAGAGTGTCATTGATTTGATCAATTTTCACTGTTAGCTTCTTATTTTCTTCTTTCTCTTTCTTTACTTCTTCTTTGAGTTTAGAGTCTTGTTAAAGAAGGGCATCAATCCCTTCATTATTGCACACAACATCTTCTCTCAATCTTTTGATTCTTGATTCGAGTTGCATCAGCATTTCATCTTTTACTTTCATTATTCCCTTCAACTCTTGTATTCTTTGCTTTCTATTATTGGACTTCAGTACAAGCTTGTTGTATTCAGCAACCAGATAACTCTTGCTGACGTGGATGTCAGAATCACTTAGATCATCTTCATTGTATGCTATCACATAAAATAGTTTGCTTCTTCTCTCCTTCCTGATGTTGAGAAGCAATCTCATCATCTTTTACTTCTTTATGGGCTTCACCTGCTGAGCTTGAACTAGTCTCAATAACATGAACTTTTGGTTCTTGATGTGGTTGTTGTTGTTGTTGATGATCAGTGACCAGAGAGACTAGTTCAGTTTCATTTGAGAGTACAGGGGATGCAGTTTTGGATAATGACAGATTAACTGTACTTGCTTGTGAGGCTAACTCTGTCTCCCCAGTGTAAATGCTCTCAGTGGCTGAATTTTCTGGATTTGGAGTTTGTTGATAAAGTTGCATTTGAAGCTGATTAGTGATGGAGGATGGATTGGAGAGATTGGTTTTGTGTTTTGGCTGGCTGGTGATTGTTGTTGGGACGGTGATGGATGAGGTTTTTGATGTATGGGTGATATATCTGGTGAGTGAGTGTCTTGAATAGAGTTGGTTGGAGAGTTCTCTTGTTGATCTTCCCACACAAGCTCTTGAAGAATATTTGCAGTAGCATCCACCACATGTGCAAACATGGGTATGTCTCCTCCTTCATATTTCCCAGATATTTTATTCAGCACGGATCTGCCAAGGTATGCTTGAACAAACACACCACCATCCACTATAGTTCCAGGCAGATCAGCATTAATGATCAGTTGCAGAAACCTTGGAAACATATACATCTTATCAACCTTCTGCACTTTGATATGATCACATAAGCAGTTGAAGATATACTTTGAGTAATTGTAGGTTCTTCCCTCAAAAACACCAATAATCCCAGAAGAATGTGCCTTGAAAATCGTACAAGACCAGATGTTCTGTTTGAGATACACTTAAGATAAGTGTGGCAGAGAAATCTGTACGGCTTGCAGAGTCTTCCTTTCTTGATTTCTCCCTTCTTGAAATCACCGTCATACCCCATTAGTAGAAAAACTTTCTCTATGTATTCATTTTCGAACACATCAGGATGACCAACTTCAACATCTCCCAACTCAAGAACCCTTCTTATTGTCTGTTCATCGATTCTCAGCCTTCAATTCTTCACATCAACATCAATAACTCAACCATCTTCCTCTATTTGGGTAGAGTTCCAGAAATCAGTAATGTGTGTTTGGTGAATCACAGGCTCTGCTGATAAGGCATAGAACAGCCTAGATCTTCTTAGATATCGAATAATATCTTGACACCTTTCTGAAATAGGGTCGTTTGGGTTTAAGAAAGCACACACATTGTGCTCTCTCGCAAATCGATTATCCATCTTGAAAACAGCGGATTAAGAACACAGATATATGTTTGTTGATGTTTTGATTTGGTAAGATTTGAATGTTATGAAAGAGGGAAAAGTGTTGAGAGTGTGTTTTTCTAGGTCTAAAAAAGTGAACTCAAAAAGCGAATAATGATGTTTGAAGTCAAACAACATCATTATACTCTCGGACACCTTAATTTTATAACATTAAAGAAGTGGGAACCTCAACAAATTCTTCACAGATCATCTACGGATCTCATACATCATTTGCGGATGACTTAACGACATCTTACATTTTCACAGATTTCCAAACTATGAAATTAAATTATTTGTTAATCTTTGTTCATCCGTAGTTTACCAATCTTGGATAAACATTTAAATTTTCAACACTGT
This sequence comes from Flaveria trinervia, assembly GCA_025506515.1. Taxonomy (NCBI): domain Eukaryota; kingdom Viridiplantae; phylum Streptophyta; class Magnoliopsida; order Asterales; family Asteraceae; genus Flaveria; species Flaveria trinervia. The sequence goes on along the minus strand of CM046452.1, from coordinate 82,065,821 downwards.
AGCTTCTGCTGATGCTTAAGATGGCATTGTAGCTTCTGCTGATGCTTAAGATGACACGATGTAGAGAATTATTGTTGTATGGTCCAAGTCCATTGCTTAAAACCATTTATTTCTTTTGGACCTTGTTGACTTTGTATACATGACAATTTAGCACTGGAAAGTTTAAAATGATTTTAAAGAAAATTTCATGTATCCAGGAGCTAAGATGGTGCTCAGATTCCAATTCCTTCAAATTGACAATGAAATAGACAAAGCTGCTCATTGATAAACTTAAATTCATGTATTTCTACTCCCCCTAAATTTGTGATTAATGATGACATGAATCATTTATCATAAATTCTAAGAAGAATTACATGAGGGACATTTAACAGTATGATGATAAGCAGACATATATACACATATGATGGGATCATACTATAATACTAAGCCTCTTCCTGATGAGTTATTTTGTTAAATTAATACTGAACAAAGTTCTGATTGCAAGTATGTTGTCTGCTTAAATCCATACAAGAGCTCATGTATCAACTAGGCATGTTGTTTATCATGTTTTCATATTGATTTGGAATTAACTGTTATAGGCTTCACATTCAATTCACAAAGATTTTATCCTCCATTTGCAAGATAAATCATCACTTTTTCACACTTAAGAACTATGTACTTTAAGTTATAAGTTCTATTTTGAGATGCAGTTGGCATCTCATTGATGCAATGATGTAGAAGCTCTAGATAAATTTACAAATGATCACATAGGATTCTTTTGAGAGCTTAGATATGATCATCATTAGGTCACCAGGTCTTTACTCACGTAAAACAGAGATGCCTTTAATCCAGGTCTTTGTTCACACAAAACAGAGGGATGATGAGGATCATGATCTTTTCACCTTTTGTAACTGAAATTCAATATGGTGATCATACACCCAGGTCTTTGTTTACATAAAATAGAGGAAGTATGATTTGCAAAGATAGATATTATAAAGTATTGGTACATAGTGTGTTTAGATGAGTGAATTGGTCACATGAGAATAGGACTCACTTTGTATTCTCAAAATGAAGTTTCCCACAAACAATCATTTAGCATTATGTTTGGCATGCATTCAGTGTAGTTTCCACTCAAGATGAATCTACACACATATCAAGAAACTTGCTTTGATTTATTGTTAATTTATGAATTCAAGAATAAACAAAGATATAGTGTACTATCATTTCCCATGCATATGTCATGCTGAAGCATCATTACACACAGTATTTTGTTTGTTTAAATTGATTAATCTACGTTAATCATGCCTAGAGACTCAACTAGAAAATTAAATCTAATTGAATCAAAGGCTTTAGTGAATAAATCAGCAAGCTGATTTGTTGTATCCACTTTGACTAACTTAATCAAACCTTTTTCTGAGCAATCTCTCAGAAAATGATATCTTATCTCAATATGTTTTGTTTTACTATATTGCACAGGATTAGCAGTTATAAACATAGCAGCAGAATTGTCTATATAAATTGAAGTTTGAAGGAAGTTGTAACCATAGTCAAGTAATTGGTTTTGCAACCAAAGGACTTGAGAGCAACCAGCTGAAGCAGCTATGTACTCAGCCTCAGCTGTGGATACAGATACATTGGTTTGTTTCTTGCACTGCCATGATACTAGCCTTGGTCCGATGAATTGACATCCACCAGTTGTTGATTTTCTGTTACTGTTACATCCACCATAGTCACTGTCTAAGTATGAGTAGAGTGTAAAGTCTCCATCCTTTGGATACCAAAGACCAAGTCCTGGTTTTCCTTTGAGGTATCTGAAGATCCTTTTGACAGCATTCAGATGAGACTCCTTTGGATCAGATTGGTACCTAGCACACACACACATCAAACATAATATTAAGTCTACTGGAAGTTAGATACATAAGTGAACCTATCATTGATCTATATAATTTTTGATCAATAGATTTTCCTGAAGGGTCAGGAACAATCTTGTCAATTGTTGATGCTGGTGTTTTGCATGAGGATACTTCAGCAAGATTGTATTTCTTTAGAATTTGATGTAGGTATTTTTCTTGATTGATGAATATCCCATCTGGTTTTTGATGAACTTGAAGACCAAGAAAGAAAGTTAATTTACCCATTGAACTCATCTGAAATTCAGATTTCATTAGCTCTTTGAAATTTACACACAATCTCTTATTAGTTGAGCCAAATATAATGTCATCAACATATATTTGAACAACTAAGAGATCTTGATGTTCTTGTTTGAGAAAGAGTGTCTGCTCAATGGTTCGTCTTGTGTAGCCATGCTTGAGTAAGAAAGATGATAGTGTTTCATACTACTTTCTTGGTGCTTGATGAAGACCATACAAGGCTTTATCTAGTTTGTATACCCTATGGGGATAATGAGGATCTTCAAAACCGGGGGGTTGTGACACATAAACTTCCTAATCAATCTTCCCATATAGGAATGCACACTTGACATCCATCTGATACACAGTAAACTTCTTATATGATGCATAGGCTAGAAACACTCTTATTGCCTCAATTCTTGCAACTGGTGCAAAAACTTCATCATAATCTATTCCTTCTTCTTGTGTGTATCCTTGTGCAATCAACCTCGCTTTGTTTCTTACAATAATCCCTCTATCATCCAGTTTGTATTTGTATAGCCACCTTGTGCTAATAGGATGTTGTCCTTCAAGAAAATCAACTAGAGACCATACCTTTTGCTTTCTAAATTGTTGAAGCTCTTCTTGTATAGCTTCAATCCAACTATTGTCTTTTCTAAATTGTTTATGTGGAATTTGGGGATTCGGTGCTTAAATGTTTTTAAACATTTTAATTGAACTTCTAATCATATAGGGCTTCTGCCCAACTGGTTACACCATCATGTACTCACACAAGGGACCCGGGTTCGACCCCGGGGACCCTCATTCTTTTTAAATATTTGTTTCTTTTAAGTTTCTTTTATTGCATAAGATTTTAGTATATTGTTTAGTTAGAATTATAATTACTTTGTTAACTAAAATATTTCTGAAATTATTAAGCTAATTTCTTAAATATTTTAAAAACTTATAATTCTTAAATTTAGTTACTTTTAAAGAATAAAAAGTTATAAAAAATATTATTTAGTCATTTATGTTATAATATATTATAGTTCATGATTATTAAATAATTACATATTCATTGATTATTTCAATAATTAACTAAACAAATGATAATTTAAATATGTTATATTATTTAAATAGCTATATGTTATATCATAAATAGCTAATAAATCTTACTTCTTAAACTTTTAATTAACTTATAAAACAACATATTATGTTTTATTTTTAAAGTTTCGTATTATAAGATCTTTATAATAAATCATTTAAAAAGTTCAAAATACTATAAAATGATTTTAAGCAATTTTAAAGTCATTTAATAAGTATTCCATTAATCACCTTTATCAAATTTTTAAATAATTAATTATTTAATTATTTATCTCTTTTCACATATCATATTTAATCATTATTAATTCAATAAGTTAAATTCTTGAATTCTTATTTTTAATTGATTAATTTCAACATTATGAACCCAAAACATAAACGGTTGCTTTATTTTATTTTGCTTGATTTATTTATTGAAAACCCCCAAATTCCAATGGAAACCCTAATTCATATTTAGTCATTAATCTTACCTTTATTCTAATTCTAAGACACTAAATCTTAGGTTGAATCATGAAGCAAACGTTGGGATACTTTTATCTTCATCTTTAGTGCACTTTAGCACGTGAGTTTTTCATGTGAGTTTCTCATGCCCCCTTTTTACTTTATTTCACACCTTTTGGGGTGAAACATATTAACTTTATAAATTTACACTTGTAACTATCTTGAGACTTGTAAATACACATGCAATTCATCTTTACATTTTTGTCATGGTTATTTGTGTTAATGTAAGTCTTATATGAGATACATATTTTGTTTACAATCATTAACTATTGCTAGCCTGGCGACGTCTTAGATCTTTGGGCCTGACAAGCCTATTTGGTGCTAAAGTTGATGTATTGCCGACTCCTGATGACGTATGTTTGTTCATCATGGGAACCAAGTACACTTAGCCAATCTTATATAATTGTAATCAAGTCGAGGTTTGTTTGTAACTGTATGTGTTCTATAAGCTTGCTAACTCATAACCATAGACGTGAATTGCTACTTGTAACCCTTTTACATATATATACTTATGCGTGTGTTTAAACCATGGGAACTCACCAACTTTATAGTTGACCTTTTATTTTTAACATGCTTCAGGTTTCCTCCTTGAAGACCTTCTTGTGCTCATATAGGACTTGGACCTAGAATAATTGAAAATCTTATGTTACTGTTTATATCTTGATTGTTTTGTATTTACTTATTTGTCTTGTAATGTTTAATGAATAAAGATATTTAGTATTATTTCAACTTAATTAGTTCCATGTGCTATTAGCAATCGTCTCTCATTCGTCAGCGCCGATGATTCCACCGTCAGTCGGGGTGTGACAGATTGGTATCAGTGCCATGGTTATAAGGATTTAGGTTATTAGAAATGGAATGACCTAGACTATAACTAAGTACCCTTGCACATGAGTCCTCTCATGTATTATATATGCTAGATAAGATTTTATATGCTTCATGTGTTTATACTTGATTATGTGATTACATGTTATATGTTTATGTTTATACCTTTAATCTTATCTTTGCTCACATGAATTTTAAATCATATTCTAAGGCCTTATGTGCCTAAATCAAATGGTTTCAAAATAAGCTTTGCATCGTTATTCGTGGTTTTCAAGTCTCATCAAATCTATGTCCTATACTTAAACATGTAATGCTGGAAGAGTGGGACGCCATATCTCGAGGTGTTCTGTCTAGGCAAGGTATTCATATAAATCCAAATCAACCGATGGATCCGTTTACCTTACCTGGGAACCCTTGGGATGAGTGTCCGCTTATAGGTACGCATGTCTTATTAAGGTTGTAGTTGACCTAACACTTTGATAAGTCAACGTAACGTTTTTGGTTTGTAAATCGAACGTTACACTCGAACATCTTGTTATTTTGAATCGTTTCATTCATTGATTTTTACCTTGAAACTTAAAACTCATTAGCCCATTTTCCTTAATGACCCTTAAAAATCTTTCTAAACGCCTTTGTTAGGATCTCGGCATCTAGTTTGATCAATTAGATTGGATTGCAGCGGAATGAGCCCACGAATTAACAAATTTAAACAAGAACACACGAAATTTATCAATGAAATAGTGTTTGTTATAGAGAGAGAATTTCTGCCAAAAGGAATATATTCATTCAATACACGCTTCGGCTGGCTTTCTCCGTATCGTTACAATTAAGTCATCTTTCCTTATAAGGGAACCTGACGTCAGCTGATGTCACTTGACAGTGACATCTAACTGTTATTTAACTACTGAAAGTTAACACAACTACTGAGATGTCAAACAGCTGACATCTTCTTACAAAAATACCAAGTGTTAACTATCACTACAACTACTGAAAAGAAACTACTGAAAAACAACGACTGAAGAACATGCTCTTCAGTCGTTTTACAAGTACTGAAATAGAAAAAAAACTACTGAAAGGAAACCATCACAACAACTAAAGAATGCTTCTTCAGTGTTGTGACAAACTCTGAAGGCTTCAGTACTTGGACTTCTTGAACTTCAGTTGTTGTCATGAGCTAATGTCTTCAGATGTTGTCTTCAGTCTTTGTACTTCAGTTGTTGATCTTCAGTACTTTAGTCTTCAGCTGTTGATCTTCAGACTTTGGTCTTCAGCTGTTGAAGTCTTCAGTACTTTAGTCTTCAGCTGTTGATCTTCAGACTTTGGTCTTCAGCTGTTGAAGTCTTGAGCTGTTGATCTTCAGACTTTGGTCTTCAGCTGTTGAAGTCTTCAGTACTTTAGTCTTCAACTGTTGTTGTGATGTCTTAGGACTTAAAGGTTTTATGATCTAGCTCGTTGGTTCTTTTGGTCCAATAAACTCCCCCTGAACCAATGCAGCCAAACCTTTAAGCTTATTGAAGATGCCCCACTTATTATGGCAGAAAGATTGGTCTTTTGTCTTCTAGATCAGCTCAGAAGTGACCCTTGTAAGCACAGGCCTGGGAAGAAGTCTCAATGATCTGTTTGACAAGGATGGATGGGAACTCTGTCTTGGGGAACTGGACACAGTGCTGTTACCCCATCCATGATATCTACTTCCCAACTATGAGTCTGTAAGACTCCCTTGTATAGGCCTCAATGAAGATTACTTGTTCCTCCATGGTAAGCTCTTCTGCTTCTCCTTCAAAGAGTAACTCTGGCCCATAATACTCAGAGAGGTATTTGACCTGCTTCCCATTTTTTAGTTCCAAGTTGTTATGACTCTATATGCGAATTCATCTGGGTGAATACCCTCTAAGAACAACTGGAACTCATTCTTTCTAACTTCCTCAAGCCTCCTATACACTAACTCCTTTTTCACCACTTATTCTCAAACATCTTTGTGGGGTCAGTTTAGCTTTATAGGCTTTCTTGAAGTCATCTAGGATCTCCCAAGGTCATACTACAAAGGCCAGTGAGATCACTTCATCTACAATCTTCTTTACTTGGCCAATGTATCTCTATGGAATATTTTTCTTTTGACTCCTATTAGACACCTTGGATCAGGCCAAATCCTCACTCTCTCTTTTTGATATTGAAAGGTATGTCTGAGAGTGTATAATCTCTGAGCATGTTTCTTCATATTGATGATTGAAGATATGGCAGCGTATGCTTTGTCGACTCTTCTCAACAATTCCTCATCATGTTGTTTGTGAAGCTCTTCTTCTTCTAACTTCACTTTCACAATTTGCCTTTGAGATTCAGGAGTAATTGTTGGAGGGTGACTTATGGCCTTAGGCAACTGTATAACAGCTGAGATTGGCAGCCTGTCTTCATCTTCATCATTATCTTCTTCTTCCTCTTCTAGCCTTGGTACCCTTCTCTTCCTCTTCTGGGGTACATCATCGGCTATTGGTTTTGGGTAAGGGAATTGGTTTAGTGGGTTGTGGTTGTGATGGTTTTGGTGTGGGAATTTTGACAGGCTGTTCTAGCATTTTGGATGTAAGTGAGGTTTTAGATTGTTTGACCAGTTCAGTCCTGCTCCCAGCACACCAGCTTCATTCAAGGCTTCAATGACCAGCCCTTTGGTATATACTTCAGACGAACAGATCTTGTGGTTATTGCCAGATGTGTGCCCTGCCATGACTTGATTTCAATCAATGATCTTCCAAGATACTTAGCTATGAACTGATCATGATTTCCAGCCTTTCCCTTTCCAACACACTGTAACTTGCCATCTTGCTTGGATTTCTTCAATCTCCAATCTTCTAATTTCTGAGTCAAGTTTTTCAGTGTCATGACCTTTCTAAATAGCTGATCAATGATGTTATCCATTGATAGCTGTGTTGGGCATCAGCCTCCTTCACCATTTTCTCCAACTCCTCCTTCTTTCCACTCTTCCTTTTCTTGTATGTGACATGAAAGTCTTTAGTACTTTCAGTCACTTTCTCCATTTCAGCTTCCTTCTCCTTCTCCTTCTCAGTCTCTACACCCCCTCCTCTCATTTTTCACCTTTATCTCTTTTTCTTTCTCTTCCCATCTTCAATCCTCTTTCGTTTTGCTTTCACTGACTGAATCTCCCCCTTTTTGTTGCTTGGTTGCAAGGGTTTGATTGTCAGAAAGCCTTTTGCTCACAACTTCCTCTCCAGCAGGTTGGATAACCGAGGGAAGCCTCTCATCAAGGGTTTTAATCACTATATCAGTGATAATTAGTGTGATGAGAGGTAAGGAATTTTGAAGGATAGCAGTTATTTGCTCAGGAGGGTTCTGTCCCTGAGAGATAGTGCCAGAAGTAGAGGCAGGTGGCTGAGTGTTTTGAGTGGCTCTGTGTATAAGAGACCTTCAGAGGAAGGTGCCATCTGTTGGTGTATTGGGGCAGATGACTTAGATCCTAAGACATTTTGGCAATCAGCTCATTGAGTCTGCTTACCTCATTCTCTAGGATGGTATTTTAGGCTAAAACATCATAGAAGAAGCCCAGATCATCATCAGTGTTTGCTGAATCACCTGACCTCCTGATAGAATCAGGATGTACATGCTCTGAGTGTAGATCAGTATCAGCATGTGCCCCTTGTTCTTGGTACTAGGGACTTCCTGCCTCAGGACTATGTCCTTCATTGGCAGTTGCCTCTGGTGAGGTCTATGGATGTTACCAACTACATCCTGATCATATGCTGAAGCAGGAGAAGTGGCAGCCTCACCAGATGTTCTAATCTCCGTTTTACACTTGGAGATGGAACAGTGTAACCCTTGTGCTGTGGGTTATCAGAAGCATTTTGATCCTCCCCCTCAATGGTTGAGGTATTCCCAGTATTAATTGGTTTCTGGGGAGGGGGTAAAGAATGCAAGTGACTCAGCACTTTAGCAACGATCAGTGTTGGGCTTTGAGGGGCGGTTGCATGTGGGGGATGGTCCGAAGCAGATTGCACCCGGGGTGAGTGGTGCGCTTCAATGGTAACCCTCTCATTGAGATAGGTCTAGTATTGTGGGATCCCCAATTGTGGTTGCAACAGGATCCTGTTGAGAGGATACCTGTGCGGCTTTAGCAGGTTGAGTCATGGACATAACTGGGGGTTATAACCAGTATGTATTCCTGTGTTTGTGACAGGGCATCCACAGGGGACTCATCTCCCTAAGCAGCCTTTTTGGGGTTTCTTGTGTTTGGGTTTGGTGGGGACTTTGGATTTGGAGGTGGTGGTGTGGGTTCCAGCTGCGTGGGTTTTCGTAGCTTGGCAGCCTGTTTAAGTGACTGGTCTGAGTTGTGCCTGGAGTATAGCTCAGACAATACAGCCATGGCAGGGACTCCAAGGCCAACAAGTCCCTCAGCTTTCAGCTGGTTCTCTATAATGGCCATTATGAACCGTGGATATAATATCCATCGGTTAGCAATAGGTTTTGAGACCATATCCTTAAGTTCAAGAAATATTATTGTAGAAAAATTTAAGTTTTGTTGCTCAAGGATAGAGAAGAATACCTGTTGCCACCTGGTTGACATTTGATCCCAAGAAGAAGTCTTAGGGGCTAGGCAGACATTCACCATATGAAAAATAAGGCGTTCCGCGTTATGGAAATGCTTCTTTAGGATGGTAGAAGCGCTAAGGTTACCCTGGTATCCATGTGTGCAAAGGATAGATCAGTGGTGCCCTTTGAATATCCAGCGGGGAAGGTGGCATCATCCAGTTGTAGGTTTGGCGAAGGATTGCCGAAGTGATGACCACCTTACGGTAGTTGACGAACGACGGAGAGACTCGGTGTCATTCTCCCCAGTGGTAAGGGTGACGTTCGTCCAGAACTGATTTAGGGATTCGGCATAAATGGTAGGATTGATAAGGAAGGCCGTTTTGTATGGAGAATGGACCATTAGATCAATGGCAGTATCAAAGTTCGTCCAGAAGGGTGATTTGGTAAGGTAGGCAACACAGTTGTGTCTTGGTTTAAGCTGCATGGTTGCCATTAATGTGAGAGAAGGTTCGGAGTTTTTGAACGTTAGGTTTGAGATAATGAAGCTCTGTAGGATTAGGTATTTATAGGTATGGGTTATAAAACAACTGAAGGTTTGGTGTTAATCATCAGTAGTTTTAAACGACTGATGACATGGTATTAACCTTCAAAGGTTGAAACAACTGAAGTCTTGGTTTTAGGCATCAGCAGTTATAAAACTACTGAAAACCATAGTTTTGGCTTCAGATGTTGGAAACAACTGAGGACTTGGTGTTAGTCATCAGTAGTTGTGAAACTACTAAAGACATGGTTTTGTCATCAGTTGTTGTAAACGACTGAAGACTTGGTGTTAGTCATCAGTAGTTGTGAAACTAATGAAGACATTGTTTTTGCTTCAGTTGTTTAAGATGAAGCAGCAGTTGTAAAACGACTGAAGAGAAAATTCCCATCAGTAGTTTTCGTCAATTCTTAGCTTTTCAGCTGTTTCATACTGTCCTCAACACTTACTCATCAGTCTTTTTGGCTATTTTCAGTTGTTTCAAATGACATCAGTACTTATCTATTTTTACTAACATCAGTAGTTATAACTACATCAGTAGTTTATAACAGAATTAGTACTTATTTGTGACATGTTTACTAATGATCATCAGTACTTGTTTACTGAGATCATCAGTAGTTGTCACTTATTCTAGCTGCAGCATACCAAGCCTTAACACTAGGTTTGGAAAGTTGAACTATCCAAAGGCTTAGTAAATGTCTACAAGCTTATCAGCACTAGGTATAAACTTTGGATCAATCAGACCTTTTTCAAAACAGTCCCTAATAAAATGGTGTCTGATCTTTATAGTTTTGGTCCTAGAATGCTGGACAGGATTCTTGACAATGCAAAGAGCTGAAGCACTGTCCATTAATAATGGAGTCTTAGTCTCTTAATGCCATAATCCAAAAGTTGGTTCTGAAGCCAGAGTACCTGAGATGTACAACTTGCAGCAGCAATGTACTCTGCTTCAACAGTGGATGTAGCAACAGATGTTTGTTTCTTACTCTGCCAAGAAATCAAACAGTTGCCTAGGAATTGACATCCACCAGAAGTTGACTTTCTGGTTAACTTACACCCTGCATAGTCACTATCAGAAAAAGCAACTAATTTGCAAGAGTCTCCAGTGGAATACCATAAACCTAGAGATTGTGTACCTTGCAGATATCTAAAGATCCTCTTGACTGCAATCAAATGAGACTCTTTAGGAGCAGCCTCAAATCTAGCATAAACACAAGTTGCAAACATGATATCTGGTCTAGAAGCTGTTAAGTACATCAAGGACCCAATCATACATCTGTAAAGTGTTTCATCAACAGATTTACCTTTATGATCTGCATCCAGTTGAGTGGTGTGACACATGGGAGTAGAACAGGGCTTACAGTTTTGTAAATCAAACTTATTCGAAAGATCTTTTGTATATTTAGACTGATGAATAAAAGTCCCATCAGCCTTTTGTTTGATTTGCAATCCTAGAAAGAACTGTAATTCTCCCATTACTCATTTCAAACTTCTTTTGCATTAAATTAGTAAAATCATCACACAACTGGGGATCAAAGGATGCAAAAATAATATCATCAACAAAAATTTGAACAAGTAGCTTATGCTGATCCACCTTCTTAATGAACAAAGTTTTATCTATGGCCTCTAGTGAAATTATTTTGAAGAAGAAAATTTGATAATGTCTCATACCAGGCTCTAGGAGCTTGTTTCAACCATAAAGAGCCTTATCAAGCTTGTATACCCAATCTGGATGTTCATTATCCTCAAAACCTGGTGGTTGACACACATAAACGTCTTTTTTTATTTTACCATATAAAAATGCACTTTTAACATCCATTTGAAAAACTTTAAGATTGTGGAATACAGCATAGGCTAAGAACAATCTAATTGCCTCCAATCTGGCTATAGGAGCAAAGGTTTCATCATAATCACTACCTTCTCCTATGCAAACCCTGAACAACCAGTCTAGCCTTGTTCTTAACAATAACCCATTTTCATCTGTTTTATTCCTAAACACCCATTTAGTGCCTATTGCACACTTACCTGGGGGTAGAGGAACCAGTTCCCACACTTGCTGCTTGTTGAACTGAAGTAGCTCAAGCTGCATGGCTTCAACCCATCCATTGTCCCTTAAAGCAATATGATAGTTCTTTGGCTTTTGCTGACTAATGAAGAGAGCATAGAAGCAAAAATTGGACAATTGACTTCTTGTTGAAACTCCGGATTGATATCACCAATGATTTGAGACATTGGGTGATTCTTCAGCTCTTGATACAATGAGATCTGTGTAAGTGTTTGTAGGACCTTCAGCAGCAGCAGATGGTGATGCAGACTCTTGAAACCAGAATGAGATGGCAAATCAAAATATGTAGAGGAATCAGAGATCTCATCAGCATTTGTTGTGGATGGAACTGCTGAAGCTACAGGAACATCAAGATTAGTGGACTCAGGCAGTTGATCACTAAACTTGAATAGGTGAGTATTGATATTATCATCATCATCAATACCACCAGGTGGAGAATTAGTGACAGGAGCAACAGCTGAAGCCTGATAAGGAACATATTGCAGTATGTCCAAATCAAATAACTCCACAGGGTTTTGTGGAATCTTGTCCTTTGGAGATTCATTAAACTTCACATGCAAAGTCTCTTCAACTATCTTTGTTCTGAAGTTGAAGACTTTGTATGCCTTGCAAGTAGATGAATAACCAACAAAATACCCTACATCCACCTTAGGATCAAATTTGTGGAGTTGATCCTTTGTGTTGAGAATGAAACAAGGACACCCAAAGGCTCTGAAAAATGAATTAGAGGAGCCAAATGATGTAGAACTTCATAAGGAGTCTTCATCAAACTCTGATTTACTAAGGCTCTATTCTGCACATAGCAAGTTGTATTAACAGCTTCAGCCCAAAAGGTCAGTGGCAAACCAGAGTCAGCCAACATAGACCTTGCAGCTTCAATCAGGGTCCTGTTCTTTCTCTCTACTACTCCATTTTGTTCTGGAGTCCTTGGGATGCTAAACTGCCTCTTGATTCCCTTTGAGAGATAAAAATCATCAAGTGTATGGTTTCTGAATTCTATTCCATTATCACTTCTGATACACTTGACAGATAGGGAATACTGCTTCTCAACATACAACACAAAGTTTATAATCGTCTGAGCAGCCTCATCCTTTGAATGCAAGAAGAAAGTCCATACAAATCTGGAGTAATCATCCATAATTACCAGACAGTATTTCTTCTTTGCCATACTCATTACTCTCACAGGACCAAAGATATCCATGTGTAGTAATTGCAAGCAGGCAATGGACTTAGGTTCTTCAATAGGAGGGAATGAGACTTTGTGTTGTTTTCCTTTCAAACAAGCAGTGCAGTTGTCTTCACATCTAACTCCTTCATAGGCAATCCCCTTACTAAACCTGATGTATCAGCTGATTCAAGTTTTTAAGATTCACATGACCCAGCCTTCTATGCCATAGAATAGATTCTTGAGGAGAAGCCTTGGAAAATAGGCAAGGATGGCCTTTGAGATCTATTTTCTTGGAAGATCTAAGGCATACACTCTTCCTGTCCTGTTGGCCCTCAGGAGAGAGTGATCATCCAACACCTTATCAATCAAACTCAAAACTTGGATGATAGAATCCTGCAGTTCTGACTGGTGAAAAGAGCAACATGGCCTTTATCACACATTTGACTGACACTCAAGAGATTGTATTTGAGATTCTCCACATGGTTAACATCATCAAACCTTATTTCCCCATTGGAGACAAAGCCTTTGCCAATGATGTAACCCTTAGCATCATTGCTAAAAGAAACAAACCCCTTCTTTCCTTGAGAGTAATCATGAAGAAGAGAGTTGTTCCCTGTCATATGCATAGATCCTCCACTGTCTACATACCAGATGCTACTATGGCATGCTGAAGAACCCTGCAATCATAATAATTAGTTAGTTTTTGAGACCCAAACCTTTTGGTTTTGGGTCTGTTCACATCAACAGATGGTAAACTAACAGATTGCTCTGAAGAACAGCCTAAGGGGATGGAGATGGTGAAGAAGAAGAATCCTTTGGCATGGATTTTCTTCTCTGTAGTTTCAGCACAGGAGCATCTAATTGGTTGATTCTCCCCAATAGATGTTGACCATCATAACAAGTTGTGTCTGATTCTGTGATAAAGCCTTCAGCTCATTAGACACATTAGTGCTTGAGATTGATGGATTCCTATGTTGTTGTTAGACCAAAAGAACCAATGAGCCTGATCAGAAAAACCTCTAAGTCCCACAGACATCACAATAACTGCTGAAGACTTGATCAGCTGTTTGACAAAGTCTGAAGAGTAACAGCTGAAGAACAAAGTACTGAAGACTTCAACAGCTGAAGACCAAAGTCTGAAGATCAACAGCTGAAGACTAAAGTACTGAAGACTTCAAAATCTGAAGACTAAAGTACTGAAGACTTCAACAGCTGAAGACCAAAGTCTGAAGATCAACAGCTGAAGACTAAAGTACTGAAGATCAACAGCTGAAGTACAAAGACTAAAGACAACAGCTGAAGACACAGCTGATGACAACAACTGAAGTTCAAGTACAAGTACTGAAGCCTTCAGAGTTTGTTACAACAGCTGAAGAAGCATTCTTCAGTTGTTGTGATGGTTTCCTTTCAGTAATTTTCTTTTCTATTTCAATACTTGTAAAACGACTGAAAGCATGTTCTTCAGTCGTTGTAGTTTTAGTAGTTTCTTTTAAGTAGTTGTAGTGATAGTTAACACTTAGTATTTTTGTAAGAAGATGTCAGCTATTTTGACATCTTCAGTAGTTGTGTTAACTATCAGTAGTTTGAATAATTCTGTTAGATGTCACTATCAAGTGACATCAGCAGAAGTCACGTCTCCTATATAAGAGGTGTTGACCTATTGTACGAGTGACATTCTGTTACCACGAAAGCGCATATTGAATGAAATATCTTTCGCAGAATTCTCTCTCTCTATAACCGTTTACTCTTGTATTGAATATCAATTGTGTTCTTGTGAATCATCTAATTCATTGTTTGATTTCCGCTGCAATACTCTCTAATCAATCAAACTTAGATCACTGATCCTAACAGTTGTACCATCTCCCTTGAGCAACCTCAGCTGTTGCCTGATTACCCCTTCCTTTTTGGATTCTTTTTGGATTTGGGGTTACAGTTTTTATGTTGCTGGTACAAACTTGGTTTCAAACTCATTTTCATTTTATCCATTTTCTTTTTAGTGTTCTCATTGTGTTTGAGTTTGGAGCCCTTTTTATACCAGCAATCATCAGTAAGATGATTGAATAACCACATATTCACATGGCTTTTTCTTCATCTTAAGTTGATCATCTGTTGAAGAAGATGAAACTTCTGAAGACTTATTCTTCAGCAGTTTGCCACCAGTACTAGCAGTTTTCTTCCTTGCAGTACATGCTTTCTTGATATCTTCTTCAGTAGTTTTCCCACCCTTTCTACTACTGGCAGTTTTCTTTCCTTTAGTACATGCAGTAGTTTAGGTTTGTTCTCCAGGTGTTATGACTTGCTCTTTAGTACTTTCAGTACTTTGTGAAATACCACCTGGAGTGATCAACCTTTTGATCATGTGAGTGTCAGCATTTGAACCATCAACATCAGCTGATAGGTTTTGGGAGGAATTAATGCTGACTCCCATCTCTGATGGTGATGTACCAGATAGTAGATCAGATGATGAAAAGGATTGATTATTGCTTTCCCCATCAGATTCTACCTCTGCTCTGGATGTAAAATCTGTAGGAGGAGCAGTGTGATTATAACCAATGCCAAACTTCACATTGGAAGCAGACTGCTTACTGAGAAGCATTTCAAAACCCTTGCAGGAATGTACCCATCGATCACACTCTACCTGGGTAGCTGCAAGTGTTTCTTTGAGGTCTCTGTACTTCTCTAGAAGTACCTCTTCCCTAGCCTTATCATCAGTGATTTGGCATTTAAGTTGTAAATCTCACCATTCTTATCATAAGCACAGACTCAAATTCAGCTTTTCTTTTGGATATTATTTGTTCTAGCTCAATGTTCTTGTTAATTAAAGCTACATTTGCTTCTCTAATAGATGCAAATGCGACTATGCATGTTTCAGAACATAGCTTGGCTTTGGCCTCAGAGGATACCTGTGATACCTGTGGTGTGGAGGCATTAGAGGAGAGCTATCAGCTGACTCCAGGGCCATAAGAGCAAGGTTTCCAAAAGGATTGTCACCACATGTTGACCAGCACCAGAAAATAGTTGTTCATGACCAGACTATCATCTGGTAAACTGCTCCAGTCAACAACTCCTGGGGTGAAAAAGCTGTGTTGTTGAGGTTGAGATTGTTGATGAGATTGGGAAGGTTGAGGCTCAGGAAAAGCAGGTGGTGTTGAGCAATGGGTACTTGAACTTGACTGGTTTGTGGCATGTAATAGTAGGATATGGATATGGGATTGAACCCTAAGGGACAAAATATGCAGGAGATAGAGGTTGTGATTGATGACCAGAACTAGCAAGATGTTGCCCTCTATTTTGTTGAATATTACTTGGAAAAGTCACAAAGGGTGCAGAGGAGTTAGATCCAGATGATCTACACTCTCTTGCAAAGTGCCCAAGCCTGTGGCATTTGTGACACCTCAACTTACTCTTGTCAAACCAACTTTGGTTTTGCCAGAGAGTCCAGGGAATTTCCTACCAGTTCTCTTGTAGAACTTTTGAGATCTGATATTAATCAAGGCCATTTGGCTCAGAATATCCATCTCTTCTAAGTCATCATCAGCTATACCTTTCAATCATCCATAATGAAGCACAAATTGTCACTATTACAGCCTGACTGACTATCACACTCACAAATGCATGATCAGAACTGTTTGAAGAGAAATCTATATGCACATCATAATTACTTTCTGATGCAGCACATTCTGACTCATGACCGACCAAGCAGTGTTCTTTGGTACAAAGTCTTCAGTGAGCTTTCCTGATGATGCCAGTTTCCTTTTCTGCTCTATCTCTCTTTCAAATATAAGCAGTTTCCCATGAAGTTGGGTGAGAGATAGGCTATCCAGATTTGCATTAGAGCATAGGACAATTGTATATGTGTCCCATCTCTCAGGCAGTGATCTGAGGAATCTGTGGTTCATCTGGCTATTAGTGTATTCATGTTTGACCATTTTCAACTCGGAGATCAAATAAGAAAAACGCTCAAACTGTTGAGTCAGAGTCTCACCCTTCCTATGAGCAAATGTTTCATATTGTTGGGCAAGTATTTCCCTATTGTTTGCTAAGACCTCATCAGTACCACCAAATTGTTCTTTCAGTGCCTTCCAGAGGTCATGAGCAGTTTCATGATGCATAAGCCCAAAATAGATTTCATTAGGCAGTGCCATGGCCAGAATTCCATGAGCTTTAGCATCAATCTCAAACAGTTTTCAATCCCATCATCAGTATTGTTGCTTCTTCTTCGGAACCAATTGGTTGGTTTCCAGATTGTTCACCATAGGCTTATGTGGACCATGTACCACAGATGTCCAACAACCTGAATTGTTAACAGAAAGGTGATGAGCATTCTTCGTTGCCATATATTATACTCAGTCCTAACCAGCATCAGAGGCTTGGTTGAGGAACCAGTATTGTGAGGGTCATTAGAAGGAGTAGCCATATTTAGAATTCAGACAAATTCAAGGTAAACAAAGTAAATCTAGCTCAAAACCACTTAGAACCTCAAACAAAATGGCCAGAAGCAACAGAAACTCAATCTCTATAACCGATTCTTGCAAATTTGCTAATTCGATCAAACGTAGCAAAAGAATAGTTTCAATGATCAATTGTTAATCAATCAATGATTAACCTGCTCTAATACCATTTGTTAGGATCTCGGCATCTAGTTTGATCAATTAGATTGGATTGCAGCGGAATGAGCCCACGAATTAACAAATTTAAACAAGAACACACGAAATTTATCAATGAAATAGTGTTTGTTATAGAGAGAGAATTTCTGCCAAAAGGAATATATTCAATACACGCTCTCGGCTGGCTTTCTCCGTATCGTTACAATTAAGTCATCTTTCCTTTTATAAGGACACCTGACGTCAGCTGATGTCACTTGACAGTGACATCTAACTGTTATTTAACTACTGAAAGTAAACACAACTACTGAAGATGTCAAACAGCTGACATCTTCTTACAAAAATACCAAGTGTTACTATCACTACAACTACTGAAAAGAAACTACTGACAACAACTGCTAACTGCTCTAACAGTGCTTCAGTAGTCGTTACAAGTAAAAAAAAACTACTGAAAGGAAACCATCACAACAACTAAAGAACTTCTTCAGTTGTACAACTCTTGAAGGCTTCATACTTGTACTGACTTCTTGAACTTCAGTTGTTGTCATGAGCTAATGTCTTCAGATGTTGTCTTCAGTCTTTGTACTTCAGTTGTTGATCTTCAGTACTTTAGTCTTCAGCTGTTGATCTTCAGACTTTGGTCTTCAGCTGTTGAAGTCTTCAGTACTTTAGTCTTCAGCTGTTGATCTTCAGACTTTGGTCTTCAGCTGTTGAAGTCTTGAGCTGTTGATCTTCAGACTTGGTCTTCAGCTGTTGAAGTCTTCAGTACTTTAGTCTTCAACTGTTGTTGTGATGTCTTGTAGGACTTAAAGGTTTTTATGATCTAGCTCGTTGGTTCTTTTGGTCCAATAAACTCCCCCTGAACCAATGCAGCCAAACCTTTAAGCTTATTGAAGATGCCCCACTTATTATGGCAGAAAGATTGGTCTTTTTGTCTTCTAGATCAGCTCAGAAGTGACCCTTGTAAGCACAGGCCTGGGAAGAAGTCTCAATGATATGTTTGACAAAGGATGGATGGGAACTCTGTCTTGGGGAACTGGACACAGTGCTGTTACCCCATCCATGATATCTACTTCCCAACTATGAGTCTGTAAGACTCCCTTGTATAGGCCTCAATGAAGATTACTTGTTCCTCCATGGTAAGCTCTTCTGCTTCTCCTTCAAAGAGTAACTCTGGCCCATAATACTCAGAGAGGTATTTGACTGCTTCCCATTTTTTAGTTCCACAGTTGTTATGACTCTATATGCGAATTCATCTGGGTGAATACCCTCTAAGAACAACTGGAACTCATTCTTTCTAACTTCCTCAAGCCTCCTATACACTAACTCCTTTTTCACCACTTTATTCTCCACATCTCTTGTGGGGTCAGTTTAGCTTTATAGGCTTTCTTGAAGTCATCTAGGATCTCCCAAGGTGATACTACAAAGGCCAGTGAGATCACTTCATCTACAATCTTCTTTACTTGGCCAATGTATCTCTATGGAATATTTTTCTTTTGACTCCTATTAGACACCTTGGGATCAGGCCAAATCCTCACTCTCTCTTTTTGATATTGAAAGGTATGTCTGAGAGTGTATAATCTCTGAGCATGTTTCTTCATATTGATGATTGAAGATATGGCAGCGTATGCTTTGTCGACTCTTCTCAACAATTCCTCATCATGTTGTTTGTGAAGCTCTTCTTCTTCTAACTTCACTTTCACAATTTGCCTTTGAGATTCAGGAGTAATTGTTGGAGGGTGACTTATGGCCTTAGGCAACTGTATAACAGCTGAGATTGGCAGCCTGTCTTCATCTTCATCATTATCTTCTTCTTCCTCTTCTAGCCTTGGTACCCTTCTCTTCCTCTTCTGGGGTACATCATCGGCTATTGGTTTTGTGGGTAAGGGAATTGGTTTAGTGGGTTGTGGTTGTGATGGTTTTGGTGTGGGAATTTTGACAGGCTGTTCTAGCATTTTGGATGTAAGTGAGGTTTTAGATTGTTTGACCAGTTCAGTCCTGCTCCCAGCACCAGCTTCATTCAAGGCTTCAATGACCAGCCCTTTGGTATATACTTCAGACGAACAGATCTTGTGGTTATTGCCAAGATGTTGTCCCTGGACCATGACTTGATTTCAATCAATGATCTTCCAAGATACTTAGCTATGACCTGATCATGATTTCCAGCCTTTCCCTTTCCAACACACTGTAACTTGTCCATCTTGCTTGGATTTCTTCAATCTCCAATCTTCTAATTTCTGAGTCAAGTTTTTCAGTGTCATGACCTTTCCTAAATAGCTGATCAATGATGTTATCCATTGATAAGCTGGTTGGGCATCAGCCTCCTTCACCATTTTCTCCAACTCCTCCTTCTTTCCACTCTTCCTTTTCTTGTATGTGACATGAAAGTCTTTAGTACTTTCAGTCACTTTCTCCATTTCAGCTTCCTTCTCCTTCTCCTTCTCAGTCTCTACACCCAACTCCTTCTCATTTTCACCTTTATCTCTTTTCTTTCTCTTTCCCATCTTCAATCCTCTTTCGTTTTGCTTTCACTGACTGAATCTCCCCCTTTTTGGTTGCTTTGGTTGCAAGGGTTTGATTGTCAGAAAGCCTTTTGCTCACAACTTCCTCCAGCAAGGTTGGATAACGAGGGAAGCCTCTCATCAAGGGTTTTAATCACTATATCAGTGATAATTAGTGTGATGAGAGGTAAGGATTTTGAAGGATAGCAGTTATTTGCTCAGGGGGGTTCTGTCCCTGAGAGATAGTGCCAGAAGTAGAGGCAGGTGGCTGAGTGTTTTAGAGTGGCTCTGTGTATAAGAGACCTTCAGAGGAAGGTGCCATCTGTTGGTGTATTGGGGCAGATGAACTTAGATCCTAGACATTTTGGCAATCAGCTCATTGAGTCTGCTTACCTCATTCTCTAGGATGGTATTTGGGCTAAAAATCATAGAAGAAGCCCAGATCATCATCAGTGTTTGCTGAATCACCTGACCTCCTGATAGAATCAGGATGTACATGCTCTGAGTGTAGATCAGTATCAGCATGTGCCCCTTGTTCTTGGTACTAGGGACTTCCTGCCTCAGGACTATGTCCCATTGGCAGTTGCCTCTGGTGAGGTCTTATGGATGTTACCAACTCATCCTGATCATATGCTGAAGCAGGAGAAGTGGCAGCCTCACAGATGTTCTAATCTCCGTTTTTACACTTGGAGATGGAACAGTGTAACCCTGTGCTGTGGGTTATCAGAAGCATTTTGATCCTCCCCCTCAATGTTGAGGTATCCCAGTATTAATTGGTTTCTGGGGAGGGGGGAGAATGCAACTGACTCAGCACTTTTGCAACTATCAGTGTAGGACTTTGAGGGGCGGTTGCATGTGGGGATTGGTCCGAAGCAGATTGCACCCGGGGTGAGTGGTGCGCTTCAATGGTAACCCTCTCAATTGAGAAGGCTATGTATTGTGGGATCCCCAATTGTGGTTGCAACAGGATCCTGTTGAGAGGATACCTGTGCGGCTTGAGCAGGTTGAGTATGGACATAACTGGGGGGTTATAACAGTATGTATTTCCTGTGTTGTGGTTACAGGGCATCCTCAGGGGACTCATCTCCCTAAGCAGCCTTTTGGGTTTCTTGTGTTTGGGTTTGGTGGGGACTTTGGATTTGGAGGTGGTGGTTGTGGGTTCCAGCTGCGTGGGTTTTCGTAGCTTGGCAGCCTGTTTAAGTGACTGGTCTGAGTTGTGCCTGGAGTATAGCTCAGACAATACAGCCATGGCAGGGACTCCAAGGCCAACAAGTCCCTCAGCTTTCAGCTGGTTCTCTATAATGGCCATTATGAACCGTGGATATAATATCCATCGGTTAGCAATAGGTTTTGAGACCATATCCTTAAGTTCAAGAAATATTATTGTAGAAAAATTTAAGTTTTGTTGCTCAAGGATAGAGAAGAATACCTGTTGCCACCTGGTTGACATTTGATCCCAAGAAGAAGTCTTAGGGGCTAGGCAGACATTCACCATATGAAAAATAAGGCGTTCCGCGTCATGGAAATGCTTCTTTAGGATGGTAGAAGCGCTGAGGTTACCCTGGTATCCATGTGTGCAAAGGATAGATCAGTGGTGCCCTTTGAATATCCAGCGGGGAAGGTGGCATCATCCAGTTGTAGGTTTGGCGAAGGATTGCCGAAGTGATGACCACCTTACGGTAGTTGACGAACGACGGAGAGACTCGGTGTCATTCTCCCCAGTGGTAAGGGTGACGTTCGTCCAGAACTGATTTAGGGATTCGGCATAAATGGTAGGATTGATAAGGAAGGCCGTTTTGTATGGAGAATGGACCATTAGATCAATGGCAGTATCAAAGTTCGTCCAGAAGGGTGATTTGGTAAGGTAGGCAACACAGTTGTGTCTTGGTTTAAGCTGCATGGTTGCCATTAATGTGAGAGAAGGTTCGGAGTTTTTGAACGTTAGGTTTGAGATAATGAAGCTCTGTAGGATTAGGTATTTATAGGTATGGGTTATAAAACAACTGAAGGTTTGGTGTTAATCATCAGTAGTTTTAAACGACTGATGACATGGTATTAACCTTCAAAGGTTGAAACAACTGAAGTCTTGGTTTTAGGCATCAGCAGTTATAAAACTACTGAAAACCATAGTTTTGGCTTCAGATGTTGGAAACAACTGAGGACTTGGTGTTAGTCATCAGTAGTTGTGAAACTACTAAAGACATGGTTTTGTCATCAGTTGTTGTAAACGACTGAAGACTTGGTGTTAGTCATCAGTAGTTGTGAAACTAATGAAGACATTGTTTTTGCTTCAGTTGTTTAAGATGAAGCAGCAGTTGTAAACGACTGAAGAGAAAATTCCCATCAGTAGTTTTCGTCAATTCTTAGCTTTTCAGCTGTTTCATACTGTCCTCAACACTTACTCATCAGTCTTTTTGGCTATTTTCAGTTGTTTCAAATGACATCAGTACTTATCTATTTTTACTAACATCAGTAGTTATAACTACATCAGTAGTTTTAACAGATTAGTACTTATTTGTGACATGTTTACTAATGATCATCAGTACTTGTTTACTGAGATCATCAGTAGTTGTCACTTATTCTAGCTGCAGCATACCAAGCCTTAACACTAGGTTTGGAAAGTTGAACTATCCAAAGGCTTAGTAAATGTCTACAAGCTTATCAGCACTAGGTATAAACTTTGGATCAATCAGACCTTTTTCAAAACAGTCCCTAATAAAATGGTGTCTGATCTTTATAGTTTTGGTCCTAGAATGCTGGACAGGATTCTTGACAATGCAAAGAGCTGAAGCACTGTCCATTAATAATGGAGTCTTAGTCTCTTAATGCCATAATCCAAAAGTTGGTTCTGAAGCCAGAGTACCTGAGATGTACAACTTGCAGCAGCAATGTACTCTGCTTCAACAGTGGATGTAGCAACAGATGTTTGTTTCTTACTCTGCCAAGAAATCAAACAGTTGCCTAGGAATTGACATCCACCAGAAGTTGACTTTCTGGTTAACTTACACCCTGCATAGTCACTATCAGAAAAAGCAACTAATTTGCAAGAGTCTCCAGTGGAATACCATAAACCTAGAGATTGTGTACCTTGCAGATATCTAAAGATCCTCTTGACTGCAATCAAATGAGACTCTTTAGGAGCAGCCTCAAATCTAGCATAAACACAAGTTGCAAACATGATATCTGGTCTAGAAGCTGTTAAGTACATCAAGGACCCAATCATACATCTGTAAAGTGTTTCATCAACAGATTTACCTTTATGATCTGCATCCAGTTGAGTGGTGTGACACATGGGAGTAGAACAGGGCTTACAGTTTTGTAAATCAAACTTATTCGAAAGATCTTTTGTATATTTAGACTGATGAATAAAAGTCCCATCAGCCTTTTGTTTGATTTGCAATCCTAGAAAGAACTGTAATTCTCCCATTACACTCATTTCAAACTTCTTTTGCATTAAATTAGTAAAATCATCACACAACTGGGGATCAAAGGATGCAAAAATAATATCATCAACAAAAATTTGAACAAGTAGCTTATGCTGATCCACCTTCTTAATGAACAAAGTTTTATCTATGGAGCCTCTAGTGAAATTATTTTGAAGAAGAAAATTTGATAATGTCTCATACCAGGCTCTAGGAGCTTGTTTCAACCCATAAAGAGCCTTATCAAGCTTGTATACCCAATCTGGATGTTCATTATCCTCAAAACCTGGTGGTTGACACACATAAACGTCTTTTTTTATTTTACCATATAAAAATGCACTTTTAACATCCATTTGAAAAACTTTAAGATTGTGGAATACAGCATAGGCTAAGAACAATCTAATTGCCTCCAATCTGGCTATAGGAGCAAAGGTTTCATCATAATCACTACCTTCTTCCTATGCAAACCCCTGAACAACCAGTCTAGCCTTGTTCTTAACAATAAACCCATTTTCATCTGTTTTATTCCTAAACACCCATTTAGTGCCTATTGCACACTTACCTGGGGGTAGAGGAACCAGTTCCCACACTTGCTGCTTGTTGAACTGAAGTAGCTCAAGCTGCATGGCTTCAACCCATCCATTGTCCCTTAAAGCAATATGATAGTTCTTTGGCTTTTGCTGACTAATGAAGAGAGCATAGAAGCAAAAATTGGACAATTGACTTCTTGTTGAAACTCCGGAATTGATATCACCAATGATTTGAGACATTGGGTGATTCTTCAGCTCTTGATATACAATGAGATCTGTGTAAGTGTTTGTAGGACCTTCAGCAGCAGCAGATGGTGATGCAGACTCTTGAAACCAGAATGAGATGGCAAATCAAAATATGTAGAGGAATCAGAGATCTCATCAGCATTTGTTGTGGATGGAACTGCTGAAGCTACAGGAACATCAAGATTAGTGGACTCAGGCAGTTGATCACTAAACTTGAATAGGTGAGTATTGATATTATCATCATCATCAATACCACCAGGTGGAGAATTAGTGACAGGAGCAACAGCTGAAGCCTGATAAGGAACATATTGCAGTATGTCCAAATCAAATAACTCCACAGGGTTTTGTGGAATCTTGTCCTTTGGAGATTCATTAAACTTCACATGCAAAGTCTCTTCAACTATCTTTGTTCTGAAGTTGAAGACTTTGTATGCCTTGCAAGTAGATGAATAACCAACAAAATACCCTACATCCACCTTAGGATCAAATTTGTGGAGTTGATCCTTTGTGTTGAGAATGAAACAAGGACACCCAAAGGCTCTGAAAAATGAAATTAGAGGAGCCAAATGATGTAGAACTTCATAAGGAGTCTTCATCAAACTCTGATTTACTAAGGCTCTATTCTGCACATAGCAAGTTGTATTAACAGCTTCAGCCCAAAAGGTCAGTGGCAAACCAGAGTCAGCCAACATAGACCTTGCAGCTTCAATCAGGGTCCTGTTCTTTCTCTCTACTACTCCATTTTGTTCTGGAGTCCTTGGGATGCTAAACTGCCTCTTGATTCCCTTTGAGAGATAAAAATCATCAAGTGTATGTTTCTGAATTCTATTCCATTATCACTTCTGATACACTTGACAGATAGGGAATACTGCTTCTCAACATACAACACAAAGTTTATAATCGTCTGAGCAGCCTCATCCTTTGAATGCAAGAAGAAAGTCCATACAAATCTGGAGTAATCATCCATAATTACCAGACAGTATTTCTTCTTTGCCATACTCATTACTCTCACAGGACCAAAGATATCCATGTGTAGTAATTGCAAGCAGGCAATGGACTTAGGTTCTTCAATAGGAGGGAATGAGACTTTGTGTTGTTTTCCTTTCAAACAAGCAGTGCAGTTGTCTTCACATCTAACTCCTTCATAGGCAATCCCCTTACTAAACCTGATGTATCAGCTGATTCAAGTTTTTAAGATTCACATGACCCAGCCTTCTATGCCATAGAATAGATTCTTGAGGAGAAGCCTTGGAAAATAGGCAAGGATGGCCTTTGAGATCTATTTTCTTGGAAGATCTAAGGCATACACTCTTCCTGTCCTGTTGGCCCTCAGGAGAGAGTGATCATCCAACACCTTATCAATCAAACTCAAAACTTTGGATGATAGAATCCTGCAGTTCTGACTGGTGAAAAGAGCAACATGGCCTTTATCACACATTTGACTGACACTCAAGAGATTGTATTTGAGATTCTCCACATGGTTAACATCATCAAACCTTATTTCCCCATTGGAGACAAAGCCTTTGCCAATGATGTAACCCTTAGCATCATTGCTAAAAGAAACAAACCCCTTCTTTCCTTGAGAGTAATCATGAAGAAGAGAGTTGTTCCCTGTCATATGCATAGATCCTCCACTGTCTACATACCAGATGCTACTATGGCATGCTGAAGAACCCTGCAATCATAATAATTAGTTAGTTTTTGAGACCCAAACCTTTTTGGTTTTGGGTCTGTTCACATCAACAGATGGTAAACTAACAGATTTGCTCTGAAGAACAGCCTAAGGGGATGGAGATGGTGAAGAAGAAGAATCCTTTGGCATGGATTTTCTTCTCTGTAGTTTCAGCACAGGAGCATCTAATTGGTTGATTCTCCCCAATAGATGTTGACCATCATAACAAGTTGTGTCTGATTCTGTGATAAAGCCTTCAGCTCATTAGACACATTAGTGCTTGAGATTGATGGATTCCTATGTTGTTGTTAGACCAAAAGAACCAATGAGCCTGATCAGAAAAACCTCTAAGTCCCACAGACATCACAATAACTGCTGAAGACTTGATCAGCTGTTTGACAAAGTCTGAAGAGTAACAGCTGAAGAACAAAGTACTGAAGACTTCAACAGCTGAAGACCAAAGTCTGAAGATCAACAGCTGAAGACTAAAGTACTGAAGACTTCAAAATCTGAAGACTAAAGTACTGAAGACTTCAACAGCTGAAGACCAAAGTCTGAAGATCAACAGCTGAAGACTAAAGTACTGAAGATCAACAGCTGAAGTACAAAGACTAAAGACAACAGCTGAAGACATCAGCTGATGACAACAACTGAAGTTCAAGTACAAGTACTGAAGCCTTCAGAGTTTGTTACAACAGCTGAAGAAGCATTCTTCAGTTGTTGTGATGGTTTCCTTTCAGTAATTTTCTTTTCTATTTCAATACTTGTAAAACGACTGAAGAGCATGTTCTTCAGTCGTTGTAGTTTTAGTAGTTTCTTTTAAGTAGTTGTAGTGATAGTTAACACTTAGTATTTTTGTAAGAAGATGTCAGCTATTTTGACATCTTCAGTAGTTGTGTTAACTATCAGTAGTTTGAATAATTCTGTTAGATGTCACTATCAAGTGACATCAGCAGAAGTCACGTCTCCTATATAAGAGGTGTTGACCTAATTGTACGAGTGACATTCTGTTACCACGAAAGCGCATATTGAATGAAATATCTTTCGCAGAATTCTCTCTCTCTATAACCGTTTACTCTTGTATTGAATATCAATTGTGTTCTTGTGAATCATCTAATTCATTGTTTGATTTCCGCTGCAATACTCTCTAATCAATCAAACTTAGATCACTGATCCTAACAGTTGTACCATCTCCCTTTGAGCAACCTCAGCTGTTGCCTGATTAACCCCTTCCTTTTTGGATTCTTTTTGGATTTTGGGGTTACAGGTTTTTATGTTGCTGGTACAAACTTGGTTTCAAACTCAGTTTTCATTTTATCCATTTTCTTTTTAGTGTTCTCATTGTGTTTGAGTTTGGAGCCCTTTTTATACCAGCAATCATCAGTAAGATGATTGAATAAACCACATATTTCACATGGCTTTTTCTTCATCTTAAGTTGATCATCTGTTGAAGAAGATGAAACTTCTGAAGACTTATTCTTCAGCAGTTTGCCACCAGTACTAGCAGTTTTCTTCCTTGCAGTACATGCTTTCTTGATATCTTCTTCAGTAGTTTTCCCACCCTTTCTACTGGCAGTTTTCTTTCCTTTAGTACATGCAGTAGTTTAGGTTTGTTCTCCAGGTGTTATGACTTGCTCTTTAGTACTTTCAGTACTTTGTGAAATACCACCTGGAGTGATCAACCTTTTGATCATGTGAGTGTCAGCATTTGAACCATCAACATCAGCTGATAGGTTTTGGGAGGAATTAATGCTGACTCCAATCTCTGATGGTGATGTACCAGATAGTAGATCAGATGATGAAAAGGATTGATTATTGCTTTCCCCATCAGATTCTACCTCTGCTCTGGATGTAAAATCTGTAGGAGGAGCATGTGATTATAACCAATGCCAAACTTCACATTGGAAGCAGACTGCTTACTGAGAAGCATTTCAAAACCCTTGCAGGAATGTACCCATCGATCACACTCTACCTGGGTAGCTGCAAGTGTTTCTTTGAGGTCTCTGTACTTCTCTAGAAGTACCTCTTCCCTAGCCTTATCATCAGTGATTTGGCATTTAAGTTTGTAAATCTCACCATTCTTATCATTAAGCACAGACTCAAATTCAGCTTTTCTTTTGGATATTATTTGTTCTAGCTCAATGTTCTTGTTAATTAAAGCTACATTTGCTTCTCTAATAGATGCAAATGCGACTATGCATGTTTCAGAACATAGCTTGGCTTTGGCCTCAGAGGATACCTGTGATACCTGTGGTGTGGAGGCATTAGAGGATGAGCTATCAGCTGACTCCAGGCCATAAGAGCAAGGTTTCCAAAAGGATTGTCACCACCATGTTGACCAGCACCAGAAAATAGTTGTTCATGACCAGACATATCATCTGGTAAACTGCTCCAGTCAACAACTCCTGGGGTGAAAAAGCTGTGTTGTTGAGGTTGAGATTGTTGATGAGATTGGGAAGGTTGAGGCTCAGGAAAAGCAGGTGGTTGTTGAGCAATGGGTACTTGAACTTGACTGGTTTGTGGCATGTAATAGTAGGATATGGATATGGGATTGAACCCTAAGGGACAAAATATGCAGGAGATAGAGGTTGTGATTGATGACCAGAACTAGCAAGATGTTGCCCTCTATTTTGTTGAATATTACTTGGAAAAGTCACAAAGGGTGCAGAGGAGTTAGATCCAGATGATCTACACTCTCTTGCAAAGTGCCCAAGCCTGTGGCATTTGTGACACCTCAACTTACTCTTGTCAAAACCAACTTTGGTTTTGCCAGAGAGTCCAGGGAATTTCCTACCAGTTCTCTTGTAGAACTTTTGAGATCTGATATTAATCAAGGCCATTTGGCTCAGAATATCCATCTCTTCTAAGTCATCATCAGCTATACCTTTCAAATCATCCATAATGAAGCACAAATTGTCACTATTACAGCCTGACTGACTATCACACTCACAAATGCATGATCAGAACTGTTTGAAGAGAAATCTATATGCACATCATAATTACTTTCTGATGCAGCACATTCTGACTCATGACCGACCAAGGCAGTGTTCTTTGGTACAAAGTCTTCAGTGAGCTTTCCTGATGATGCCAGTTTCCTTTTCTGCTCTATCTCTCTTTCAAATATAAGCAGTTTCCCATGAAGTTGGGTGAGAGATAGGCTATCCAGATTTGCATTAGAGCATAGGACAATTGTATATGTGTCCCATCTCTCAGGCAGTGATCTGAGGAATCTGTGGTTCATCTGGCTATTAGTGTATTCATGTTTGACCATTTTCAACTCGGAGATCAAATAAGAAAAACGCTCAAACTGTTGAGTCAGAGTCTCACCCTTCCTATGAGCAAATGTTTCATATTGTTGGGCAAGTATTTCCCTATTTTTTGCTAAGACCTCATCAGTACCACCAAATTGTTCTTTCAGTGCCTTCCAGAGGTCATGAGCAGTTTCATGATGCATAAGCCCAAAATAGATTTCATTAGGCAGTGCCATGGCCAGAATTCCATGAGCTTTAGCATCAATCTCAAACAGTTTTCAATCCTCATCAGAGTATTGTTGCTTCTTCTTCGGAACCAATTGGTTGGTTTCCAGATTGTTCACCATAGGCTTATGTGGACCATGTACCACAGATGTCCAACAACCTGAATTGTTAACAGAAAGGTGATGGAGCATTCTTCGTTGCCATATATTATACTCAGTCCTAACCAGCATCAGAGGCTTGGTTGAGGAACCAGTATTGTGAGGGTCATTAGAAGGAGTAGCCATATTTAGAATTCAGACAATTCAAGGTAAACAAAGTAAATCTAGCTCAAAACCACTTAGAACCTCAAACAAAATGGCCAGAAGCAACAGAAACTCAATCTCTATAACCGATTCTTGCAAATTTGCTAATTCGATCAAACGTAGATAGCAAAAGAATAGTTTCAATGATCAATTGTTAAATCAATCAATGATTAACCTGCTCTAATACCATTTGTTAGGATCTCGGCATCTAGTTTGATCAATTAGATTGGATTGCAGCGGAATGAGCCCACGAATTAACAAATTTAAACAAGAACACACGAAATTTATCAATGAAATAGTGTTTGTTATAGAGAGAGAATTTCTGCCAAAAGGAATATATTCATTCAATACACGCTTCGGCTGGCTTTCTCCGTATCGTTACAATTAAGTCATCTTTCCTTTTATAAGGGAACCTGACGTCAGCTGATGTCACTTGACAGTGACATCTAACTGTTATTTAACTACTGAAAGTTAACACAACTACTGAAGATGTCAAACAGCTGACATCTTCTTACAAAAATACCAAGTGTTAACTATCACTACAACTACTGAAAAGAAACTACTGAAACAACAATGACTGAAGAACATGCTCTTCAGTCGTTTTACAAGTACTAAAATAGAAAAAAAACTACTGAAAGGAAACCATCACAACAACTAAAGAATGCTTCTTCAGCTGTTGTGACAAACTCTGAAGGCTTCAGTACTTGGACTTCTTGAACTTCAGTTGTTGTCATGAGCTAATGTCTTCAGATGTTGTCTTCAGTCTTTGTACTTCAGTTGTTGATCTTCAGTACTTTAGTCTTCAGCTGTTGATCTTCAGACTTTGGTCTTCAGCTGTTGAAGTCTTCAGTACTTTAGTCTTCAGCTGTTGATCTTCAGACTTTGGTCTTCAGCTGTTGAAGTCTTCAGCTGTTGAAGTCTTCAGCTGTTGAAGTCTTCGGCTGTTGATCTTCAGACTTTGGTCTTCAGCTGTTGAAGTCTTCAGTACTTTAGTCTTCAGCTGTTGTTGTGATGTCTTGTAGGACTTAAAGGTTTTTATGATCTAGCTCGTTGGTTCTTTTGGTCCAATAACTCCCCCTGAACCAATGCAGCCAAAACCTTAAGCTTATTGAAGATGCCCCACTTATTATGGCAGAAAGATTGGTCTTTTTGTCTTCTAGATCAGCTCAGAAGTGACCCTTGTAATTCTTGAATAAGTTAAATTCTTGAATTCTTATTTTTAATTGATTAATTTCAACATTATGAACCCAAAACATAAACGGTTGCTTTATTTTATTTTGCTTGATTTATTTATTGAAAACCCCCAATTCCAATGGAAACCCTAATTCATATTAGTCATTAATCTTACCTTTATTCTAATTCTAAGACACTAAATCTTAGGTTGAATCATGAAGCAAACGTTGGGATACTTTTATCTTCATCTTTAGTGCACTTTAGCACGTGAGTTTTCATGTGAGTTTCTCATGCCCCCTTTTTACTTTATTTCACACCTTTTGGGGTGAAACATGTTACTTTATAAATTTACACTTGTAACTATCTTGAGACTTGTAAATACACATGCAATTCATCTTTACATTTTTGTCATGGTTATTTGTGTTAATGTAAGTCTTATATGAGATACATATTTTGTTTACAATCATTAACTATTGCTAGCCTGGCGACGTCTTAGATCTTTGGGCCTGACAAGCCTATTTGGTGCTAAAGTTGATGTATTGCCGACTCCTGATGACGTATGTTTGTTCATCATGGGAACCAAGTACACTTAGCCAATCTTATATAATTGTAATCAAGTCGAGGTTTGTTTGTAACTGTATGTGTTCTATAAGCTTGCTAACTCATAACCATGGACGTGAATTGCTACTTGTAACCCTTTTACATATATATACTTATGCGTGTGTTTTAAACCATGGGAACTCACCAACTTTATAGTTGACCTTTTATTTTTAACATGCTTCAGGTTTCCTCCTTGAAGACCTTCTTGTGCTCATATAGGACTTGGACCTAGAATAATTGAAAATCTTATGTTACTGTTTATCTTGATTGTTTTGTATTTACTTATTTGTCTTGTAATGTTTAATGGATAAAGATATTTAGTATTATTTCAACTTAATTAGTTCCATGTGCTATCAGCAATCGTCTCCCATTCGTCAGCGCCGATGATTCCGCCGTCAGTTGGTTCTTTTGGTCCAACAGCCTTCCCCTCAAAACCGCACTCATCCTGAAAACCTATTACAATGATGCTCTCATTCTAAATTAAATACTTAATCACAGCAAACATGATTCTTGTATCAACTTTAAGCCAATAAAACTTTGAAATCTCAATGACATAAGTAAACAAGAATCAACCATATGGAAACCCTGTAAAATTCATTTACTTGAAAAGCTCTTATGAATTTCATATCTTATCCACAAGTGTCTTGACCGTACTTTTCATGTCGTCAAGCTAAGCCTTGTATTAATCTAACTTTTGGTGTTGTACTCGTGCACCCTTTGTCAAGAAACACATGAAATCATAAATAATGAACTTACCAAACTTAAGCATATCATCACATCATAATTAAACTCATTTGAATTTAAACGTTTCAAGCGTCACTTATGAATGTAACATAAAATTCAAGTCTCCTCATATTTAAAAAAATCAACCTTCTCGTGATTAATTTCGAGACAAAATTTCTTAAGTATGGGAGACTGTAACATCCGCCAATCTTTCAAATTATAATCCGAACCGAACCCATTTTGAACTTCTATTATTAAATTATTTTAATAATTTTAATGGATCAAATGAAATAATGTGCAATTTATATTATAAATTATTCATTTATGAAACATCTAGACAACTAAAAAATTATGGATTCTTTTCATAAGGTTATAACGTTTATTAATCATTTTATAATAATTTATTTAGTTATGAAATGACTTGTAATAAACTTATAAAATTTTATTGGTAGTTATGAATAAGGTTTACAAACTTATAAAAGTTTTAAAGATTAATAACTAACTAATTTGTTTTATTAATTAGTTTATATAAGTCTAGGTTCAATGTGTAATTTTCAAAACTTAATTTAAAAGGCTTTACATAAAATAACAAACGACTTAAACATCAGGGACCAAAGTTGTAAATTGTTTCAAACACCCAAACCGGCCCCTTTTGCCCGTATTTCTGGCCATCCTTCGGCTGTAACTCCGGCGAGGCCAAAACCCTTGATTCTTTGAAATTCAGCCAACCAAAACGTTACTAACCGTGCATGAAAGGTTTTCAAACCATTGGTACATTTTAATTAGGTTAAGCATCGTTACAGGAGCGTTCGAGCTCGTGTAACCGCCGATCAACAAGGTTGTAACGTTCGGGCATTAAACACTAATAATAATCAAATTAACTCAACACAAACGAACGTCTAACTATCTATATTCAATTACTACATCCAATTGCACCTGAGAAGCACACGAAATATGGATTCAGTCATCATCTTCATCGTGAATTTGCAGCTAGTCGAGCATCACTCTCTGGAGTTCAAGAATCAAAATTTATCGAGGGCTATTGGTCCAGTTCATCATTCTAATCTATCTGCAAGTTTAATTTGATTTTTATTGAAGATTGATCGTTCATCTTAGACCTACAGCCGCAACCATGTTCTTCACATCGTTGCTTTCAATTCGACTTCAATACGGGTAAATGAACATAGTTACACACTCGGAATCTTATGAACATCAAAAGCCCTACATCAATTTCGTTATCATAATCATCTTGATGTTCAATTTGGATTCAATTTAAATTTAGGGTTTATGTGGAATTTGGGGATTCGGTGCTTAAATGTTTTTAAACATTTTAATTGAACTTCTAATCAAATATGGGCTTCTGCCCAACTTTACACCATCATGTACTCACACAAGGGACCCGGGTTCGACCCCGGGGACCCTCATTCTTTTAAAGTATTTGTTTCTTTTAAGTTTCTTTTAATTGCATAAGATTTTAGTATATTGTTTAGTTAGAATTATAATTACTTTGTTAACTAAAATATTTCTGAAATTATTAAGCTAATTCTTAAATATTTTAAAAACTTATAATTCTTAAATTTAGTTACTTTTAAAGAATAAAAAGTTACAAAAAATATTATTTAGTCATTTATATTATAAATATATTATAGTTCAATGATTATTAAATATTACATATTCATTGATTATTTAAATAATTAACTAAACAAATGATAATTTAAATATGTTATAATATTTAATGTTTTAATTAACTATGTTATATCATAAATAGCTAATAAATCTACTTCTTAAACTTTTAATTAACTTATAAAACAACATATTATGTTTTATTTTAAAGTTTTGTATTATAAGATCTTTATAATAAATCATTTAAAAAGTTCAAAATACTATAAAATGATTTTAAGCAATTTTAAAGTCATTTAATAAGTATTCCATTAATCACCTTTATCAAATTTTTAAATAATTAATTATTGAATTATTTATCTCTTTTCACATATGATATTTAATCATTATTAATTCAATAAGTCAAATTCTTGAATTCTTATTTTTAATTGATTAATTTCAACATTATGAACCCAAAACATAAACGATTGCTTTATTTTATTTTGCTTGATTTATTTATTGAAAACCCCCAAATTTCAATGGAAACCCTAATCATATTTAGTCATTAATCTTACCTTTATTCTAATCCTAAGACACTAAATCTTAGGTTGAATCATGAAGCAAACATTGGGATACTTTTATCTTCATCTTTAGTGCACTTTAGCACGTGAGTTTTTCATGTGAGTTTCTCATGCCCCCTTTTTACTTTATTTCACACCTTTTAGGGTGAAACATGTTAACTTTATAAATTTACACTTGTAACTATCTTGAGACTTGTAAATGCACATGCAATTTATCTTTATATTTTTGTCATGGTTATTTGTGTTAATGTAAGTCTTATATGAAATACATATTTTGTTTACAATTATTAACTATTGCTAGCCTGGCGACGTCTTAGATCTTTGGGCCTGACAAGCCTATTTGGTGCTAAAGTTGATGTATTGCTGACTCCTGATGACGTATGTTTGTTCATCATGGGAACCAAGTACACTTAGCCATCTTATATACTTGTAATCAAGTTGAGGTTTGGTTGTAACTGTATGTGTTCTATAAGCTTGCTAACTCATAACCATGGACGTGAATTGCTACTTGTAACCCTTTTCCGTATATATACTTATGCGTGTGTTTAAACCATGGGAACTCACCAACTTTATAGTTGACCTTTTATTTTTAACATGTTTCAGGTTTCCTCCTTCAAGACCTTCTTGTGCTCATATAGGACTTGGACCTAAATAATTGAAAGTCTTATGTTACTGTTTCTATCTTGATTGTTTTGTATTTACTTATTTGTCTTGTAATGTTTAATGAATAAAGACATTTAATATTATTTCACTTAATTAGTTCCATGTGCTATTAACAATCGTCTCCCATTCGTCAGCCCCGATGATTCTGCCGTCTGTCGGGGTGTGACAATTGAATTGCCTTCTATACCTTTGCTCCTGCAAAAGGAATCCAGTTCAAAATTGACAAATTCAGTACCATTGTTACTCCTAAAAATTTTAACTTTTGTATCAAGTTGATTCTCAATCTTGATCACAAAGTCCATTAATGTTTCTGATGTTTCGCTCTTTTGTTTTAGAAAAAAGACCCATGTGAATCTTGTGAAATCATCAACTATCACCAAACAATATTACCTTTTTCCAATGCTCATCACATTGGTAGGACCAAACAGATCCATGTGAAGCAATTTGAGTGGTGTAGTATTAGTATTAATAATTTTAGATTTATGTGACACTCTATGTTGCTTTCCTTTGTAACAAGAAGAACAGTGAGTTGAGCAATGAAACTCTTTGTTTGGCAATCCAATGACCAGGTCATTTTTCACCAATTTATTCATGTTCTTCATGTTAGAATGGACAAGCCTTCTATGCTATAATCGAGATACATCTTCTGATAGCTTAGATAGAAGGCATGTTTCATGTTTTGTGAGAGATGTGTTGTTCATATCCAAAACATAAGTGTTTCCTTTTCTTGCTGCTTTGAGGAGGATCCATTCTTCTAGAATATTAAATCCTGGCTTAAGAATGTAACAATTAGTATTATCAAACAATATGGTATAATTTTGATCACATATTTGAGACACACTAAGTAAATTATACTGTAAATTTTCACAATAATTTACTTTCTCAAATTTGAGCACACCATTTGTTATCATTTCTTCACCAACAATTTTACCTCCCTTTTAATCCCCCAAATGCCACATAAGAAGCATTTTTATGTTTGAAGTCATGGAGAAGTGAACAGTTTTCTGTCATATGCCTGGAACAACCACTGTCAACATACCACTTGTTGTCAGCTCTCTAATATTGTTTCTGCATTCAGAAATAAATCAGTTAGAATGGACAACCCAAGTCTTAATGATCTTGGGTTTGTCATTAGTGTCTAAAATTGTTACTCCTTCATGACTTAATCCTGAAGTTTCAGTATTAATTTCATATCTAGTTGATTTATTTTGATTTGATGGTGGTGAGGATGATTCTGTTGAAGCTGATGCAGAAGCTTTGGAGTCTTCTTTCTTAATTGAGTCTTCTTTCTTAATTGAGTCTTCCTTCACCTTATCTTTCTTTGGTTGATATTTTGACTTAGAAGATGAACCTACACTTTTGAAGGTTTCATCATCTTTTGCTTTTGATTGAGACACATGTGATCCCTTTTCAAAATGATCAAAGAAATTATCACTAATGATTGACTTCTTCTCAGCCAAGTTCTCCTTTATGTGAGGTGTTTTGGATTGGCTTGTTGTTGTTTTCTTCACTGATTCAGCATCTTTAGAAGATTTATGCTTTGGTTTTGACTTTTGCTTTTGATTTACCTTCTTTTGCTTTGAATCATCTTGACTTTCAGTAGATTGAGAGTCTGATTTTGTCAAATCAGTTTTTGACTTCTTTGTGCTTTTGCTTCTGTTCTTTTTGTTAAAATAGCATTCCTAAGTTGAATGATTATTTTTGTTGCAAATAGTACAGAATTTGTTGAAGTAACACTCTGAAGTCATGTGATTTTTCATATTGCATATGGAACGGTAACTGCTGAAGTAAGAGTCTTCTATATTGTGATTAGTCATATCACACCACTTGCAATACATTTCTTCAGATTCTTCTTTAGGCTCATCTTTCTTCTTTTTCTTGTTCAGTTTGGGAGCCTTCGTTTCCTCTTTTGAAGAATTTGATTTGTTCTTGTTGTTCTTTGAAGTATCATCAATTGAATCTTTCTTGTCCTTTGATGACTTTTGTTGCTTCAGATTCAACATCTTTTGGTTGTTAACAACTTCTCTTTTGGTACCTCATCCGTAGATTCGGCTTTATTCTTCCGCAGAAGTTCTACGGATTCAGCAGACTTTGCTTTCCGCAGATCTTCTACTGAAGAATTTTTCTTTTGTTTAGTTGATACTTGTTTCTTCTTACCTTTATCTGCATGGGATAAAAGTACTTCTTCTGTTGATCCGCAGCTATCAACCTTTTTTTGAAGATTCAATTCTTGAAGTCCTTCATTGAGTTCAGCAATTCTCTTGCAGATAGTCTTCGGCATGTTTCTCTACTTTGGAGGATATTGCAGCTTTGATTCTTCAAGTACTTTTGGAATACCAGTTTTAATATGAACATTCTTACCAATGGTCATTTGATCAACATCAGGTTCATCAGAATCATCCAAGTCATCACAATTATCATAATCAAATTCTGAATCATTTTGATTTAAAGATTCTGATTCAGAGGATTCAGTTTCACTCACCTCAGCTTTATTGTTAATGTTGATTTGAGTTGATTATGTTTTAATCTTGGTCCTAGGCACAAAATGATTTGACAGAGTGTTGGTCATTGTTTCAGGTAGAGATGTGTAATTATCATTTATAGGTGGTGCAATAGTATTATAACCCAACCCATACCTGTTTTTTGATTCAATATGAGAATTTAACAGCTTCTCATATTGCTGAGATGATAATTGAAACTTCTGAAGTTTCACTTCAGTTGAAGCATGATCAGCCATGGATTTTGTTAAGGAAGTGGTCAGATGCTCAACTTGAGCTTTTAGGCTCAGAAACAATTTTTTCTAAATCCTTTTGCAAAGAGTTAATTTTGATTTGATACAATTTATGTTCTCTAACATGGGATTTATTCAAAATCATAGTTTCTTTTACTTTGTCAGCCAACTGTTGAGCATGGACTCTATAACGTTCAACTTCCTCAACACATGTTGATGAACACAACCTTTCTTTTACCTCTCTGGCCATTGGAGGAACTTTGTGTTCCATATGAGCTATCAATGCATGATTCTCTTCCAAGACTTCTTTTTCATACATAGACTTCTTTTTCATACATACTCCAGTCACACGTTCCATCTTGAAGTATGATCAGCCATGACTCTTTTGAGTTGCTTGGTCTAGCTGATTCATTGGTGGCTGGTGGGGATGTATTGATCAGTTGAGATTGTCTGTGCAGAGATCTTTGAGAGTTTGATTGTTGATGAGGTTCAGTCTGATGTTGCTGATGCTGCTGATGTTGTCTCATCTCTGGATATGACTGTTGATTACATTCTCTAGAGAAATGTCCATAGAGATTGCACTTGAAGCATCTTACCTTTGATTTGTCACACCAATCTTTGATATTTTACTGCTGCTGCTGCCAAGTTCTTGTTTCTCCTGAGATATTGCTTTGCTCTATAAGCAATCATTGCCATCTGCCATTGTAGTCCATTTCTTCCACTACATTAGGATGTAGTTCTTCTAAGTCTTGTTGGCAGATATTTGCTGACGTTAGAGAGCTTCCCAGATATGCTTGAAAACTAGAACTAAAAGCGGCAAAGGCTGCTTTTTGTTCTTCAAATCCAATATCACAGTGATTGGTTCTGACTGATTGTTTGATTGTGAAGACTTTGCTATTGCTGCAGTTTTATCTTTTCTATCAGCAGTTCTTCCTTTATCCTTTTGATTTTTACTTTGGATGATTTCTTTAAGGTTTTAGAAGCATAAAAGCTAACATCCTCCTCATTATCTGTCACACCCTCAAAATCCACTTGCGGAGTTTTACCGCGAGGCGTGTGAACAACCAGGATCACAGTCAATAGTTACTCAGAACGACTCTAAATGCCATAATTTAAACAAAATCAACCAAATACAAACTTTAAACAATGCGGAAGCGTTTTGAAAAAAACCCAAGTCAATAAAGTATAACTATGGCAAAACAAGTGCCAACCCAAAGAGTAAACCGTAATTGTTAAATGTTAAATTGTCTTGAAGAATTGTGTCTTAAAATGCAGTGAACCATGCAGTGCTCCTATGGCAAGCAAGCTAAGGACCTGAGAAAAGCATACTAAAATGTCAACACATAGGTTGGTGAGTTCAAGATTTTGAGTTCAATAAACATGTAAACAGTTGTGGTAGATATAAGCAGTGTATGGTAATAGATAGCTAGTCTATTATCAGTAAATATTAATACATAGTGATTTTGCAATTGAAGCTGACTGTGATAGTTGTTGCCTCCTGTCATGACTTACCATGTCGTGACAATGTTCAATAGGACAAATTGCACCCGGTTGACCTCGAGTCACACAGGTGGGGCTCGTCAGACCCAGTAGTACTACCCAAGTTTCCCCGCTATTTAATATTAACAATTCAAAGTGTGAGGACTTTTCCCATGGTAAACAGCACTATATTAATATTACACAACTTAAATAATAAAAGCGTTCGTATAAATACTAGTATGCTATCTCCCCCAAAAGAGAGTAGATAAAGAGTGGGGCATGAACTCACCTGATGTATGCAAAGAGTACTTAGGGTTTATTTGAGAAACGAGAGGATAGCCAACTTCACAGGTTACCTAGATCATGTGAGTACATAAGTACGTGTAAATAAAGACATGTGAAACCCTAATCATACCAAAACCAAGACTCAAGCTTCCAGAAAAATAGACACGTTTGACCTAGCTGACCCGTTTGACCCGTTGGTGACATTATGAGTTATAATTCAAATAAAGCCAATGAGCACATACAACATACATGATTAACATTCAAATAGTATCATACGTATGCTATATCAACCAGGTGTATCACATAGATCATCATACAATCAAGTACTATACAAGTCATGTGAATCTAGAACATTAACATAACCACTAGCTACAATACAACTAACATGTCATACAAGGTTCAACCATTCATCACATGCCATGTGAAGCCACCCACGACTTCACATCCTAAACCCTGCCAATCCTACTAAGTAGGGGCCTCAGATTCCACGTGTGTATAATGATCATAACCAAATTCTTTAAGCATATACATTGCATTCACAACATCACAACAATCAATTACCAGACCCAAGCATGATGTCCTACTACTACTACACAACATCCAAACCATACATGATTACCAATTCCAATTATCACCCATGATTATCCAACATACCATACAACTAATTTAACACGTTCTATCACACTAGAATCATCCTTGAACATAATAGCAAGTTCCTATCATCCCAAACATGATATACAAACATCATACTTCAACGTTTACACAAATAAAGTTTCCTTTTGGGAAAGAATATCCCAAAATCTACAAACATCCAAAGTATACATGAATTCATCAATAATATACCAATTCAAGCTCACTATAACATCTAGACATGATCAACAACACTTAACACCTCAATCTAACAACCTTCATAAACAAAAGTTTCTACTTTTGGCAAGCTATGACCAAAATCATCAAATAAAGATTTCTAGCATTCATAACATCAATCTATCATCTAATTATCATCATGAACCCATCCATAACATCAATCCATCACTAGATCACTACATGCAAAAATAAAGTTACTATTCTTAGTAACCTATGAACAATGTATCAAAATCCCAATTTCTTGCATAATCAACGTATTCTAACATTCATACAACCTATTAATCATCAATATTCATCAAACAATCAACCATCATGCATAATCACAACAATTTCGAATTAGGGTTTGTTTCATAACCAAAGTTCATGACAATCCACTAAAAACATAGAATTCTTGCATAATCGACGTTAACTAACATGTATACAATCTAACTAACATGTTAACATCATCAACCAACATCAATTTCGACCCCATGAAGGTCAATTTACGAATTAGGGTTCGGCCCTAAACAAAAACTCACAAAACATGAAAAAAATCAACCTTTAAACGTGTTATAGCTTGTAATTGATGATTCCAACAAGTTATATGCGTTGAAATCGATCCAATTTCGTGTTCCCTTGCTTGTTCTTGGCTGATTTCGCAATGGTGAGGGTGTTTGGGGATGGTTGCGCGGAACGAAGGGGGGTTGGCTAGGGTTTGGGTTTGTTTTAATTAATTTTAATTTACCTAATTACCCTTTTAACCTTGTAATTTGTATTTTATAAAAACTAATCTTAAACTCTTTGTAAAGTGTTTTTAACTTCATAATATAAAGATATAAACTTATAAAATTCATTATATATCTTATCTTTATAAAAACACAAGACATACGAATAAATAGGCACGTTTCCGCGTTACGCGATAAATTCTTTAATTAACCGTTTTAAATGTGTAAACACATAAACATAACCCAATACTCACATAATCACTTAGATTCACATCCAATTAACATTATTCATTATTATTAGGTCACCAACGTAAACGACAACTAGTGTGTGCTCACGACACGTGTATACAAGACTTAACGGAACTAACGGAGTTTGGTAACGGAAATTTACCGGATGTCACATTATCCCCATGTTGAAAGAATTTTCGTCCCGAAAATTGCGTTACATGGTGAGAGTGTTCCATCCCTGGTTTCCATCACTGGTCTACTGCATTGGCACACAGATTTCGAAATCGTGTGAGTTTTGGATGAGTTGTCACATCATCCCCATGTTGAAAGAAATTTCGTCCCGAAATTTAAATCAATACCTTCGTCTGCTGGCATCGTTCCTTCGAATAGTTGAGGGTACTTAAGCTTCATTTGATCTTCCCGTTCCCATGTGAATTCTGGTCCACGTCGCGAATTCTAACAGATTTTAACAATAGGTATCTTGCTTTGCTTAAGTGTTTTCACCTCACGGTCCATCACCTCCACTGGTGCTCAATAAAATGCAATTGTTCATCCACCTGAATTCTTCTAGTGGTACGACCGTCGTTTCATCAGTTATGCACTTCTTCAAGTTTGACACGTGAAATACATCATGAATTCCGCTCAGCGAATCAGGTAGGGCTAATCGATAGGCTACTGGACCTACTCTTTCCACTATCTCAAATGGTCCAACGTACCTCGGATTTAGTTTCCCTCGTTTACCAAACCGAACTACGCCTTTCCATGGTGAGATTTTCAACAAAACCTTGTCACCAACCTGAAACTCTAAGGGTTTCCGTCTCTTGTCAGCATAACTCTTTTGCCTGTCTCGCGCTGCAGCCATACGGTTCCGTATCTGTATAATTTTCTCGGTCGTCTCATGAATTAACTCGGGACCTGTTATCTGACTATCACCAATTTCTGCTAGCAAACCGGTGATCGACATTTTCTCCCGTACAACGCCTCGAAAGGTGCTGCTTGTATACTAGTGTGATAAATGTTGTTATAAGAAAACTCCACCAATGGCAGGTGAACTTCCCAGTTATTCCCAAAGTCAATCACACAAGCACGTAGCATATCCTCCAACGTCTGTATAGTACGTTCACTCTGACCATCCGTCTGTGGATGATATGCAGTACTCATATCCAAACGTGTACCCAAGGATTTCTGCAATGATTGCCAGAAATGTGACGTGAAACGAGCGTCACGGTCGGAGATAATTGAGATCGGTACCCCGTGTCTCGAAACGATCTCCTTGAGGTACAGGCGAGTTAACTTCTCCATCTTGTCGGTTTCCTTTATTGCAAGGAAATGAGCAGACTTTGTCAATCGATCCACAATAACCCATATCGTGTCACAACCAGTACTAGTCCGGGGTAGCTTAGTAATAAAATCCATGGAGATTTGTTCCCATTTCCACATTGGAATCGGGTGTTGTTGTAATAGTCCGGATGGTTTTTGATATTCCACTTTCACCTTCGAGCAGGTCAAACACTTGCTCACGTACGTAGCTACATCGCTTTCATGTTAGGCCACCAATAGTGAGCTTTAGGTCATGAACATCTTGTCGGATCCAGGATGTATAGAATACTTAGATTTGTGTGCCTCGCTCATAACTAAATCTCTCAGATTTCCATGAACAGGCACCAAAGTCTATCCATGAAATACCGAATCCATCCTCTTTCATCACTAGCTGCTTATCCATTCCCCTTAAAAATTCAGCACCAATATTTTCCACTTTTAAAGCCTCTATTTGTGCCTCCTTAACTTGTTTCGGGCAGTGGGTACTGATAGTAAGCTGTAAAGCTCGCACCCGTCGGGGTTTAGCTGTTTCCTTCCTGCTTAAAGCATCGGCAACTACGTTCGCCTTTCCCGGATGATACTTAATTGCGCAATCATAATCATTTAGTAGTTCCACCCAACGTCGCTGCCTCATATTCAACTCTTTTTGCTCAAAGATATGTTGAGACTCTTATGATCGGTGTAGATAGTGCACTTGGTACCGTACAAATAATGTCTCCAGATCTCTAAGGCAAAAAAACTTTGCGCCCAATTCTAAGTCATGGGTAGTATATATTCTTCTCGTGAACCTTTAGTTGTCTCGAGGCGTAATCTATCACCTTATCTCGTTGCATCAAGACGCAACCCAATCCTTGAATGGATGCATCGCAATACACCACAAAGTCATATGTTCCCTCGGGTAATGCTAATATCGGGGCGGGCAGTACAGAGTTTTTGTTTAATAATTGGAAAGCTGATTCTTGACTCTCAGCCCATTTGTATGGTTCCTTTGTGAGTCAAGGCTGTGTGAGAGGTTGCGATCTTAGAAAATCCTTCTATGAATCGGCGGTAATATCCTGCTAATCCTAGAAATTGTCTTATCTCGCTCGGCGTTTTGGGTGTAGTCCAATTCTTTATCGCCTCAATTTTGGCAGGATCAACGTGTATTCCTTTCTCATTAACAATATGACCTAGGAATTGTACCTCTCTTATCCAAAAGTCACACTTTGAGAATTTAGCATACAGCTGCTCATTTTTCAACAGTTCCAAGATCATTCGTAAGTGCTCTTCATGCTCCTCCTTGGTCCTAGAGTATATCAGTATATCATCGATGAACACAATGACAAACTGATCAAGATAAGGTTTGCACACGCGGTTCATGAGGTCCATGAACACAGCAGTGCATTAGTCAACCCAAAAGGCATGACCAAGAACTCATAATGACCATAACGAGTACGAAATGCAGTCTTGGGAATGTCTTTTCTCGAACTCGGAGTTGATGATAACCAGATCTCAAGTCAATCTTCGAGTAATAGCTTGATCCTTGAAGCTGATCGAACAAGTCGTCGATACGAGGTAAAGGGTATCGGTTCTTGACTGTTACTTTGTTTAACTCTCGATAATCGATGCACATCCGGAATGTGCCATCCTTCTTCTTAACAAAGAGTACAGGAGCTCCCCAAGGTGATGTACTAGGTCGAATAAAACCCTTATCCAAAAGCTCCTGAAGTGTGCGACAAACTCCTGTAGTTCGTTTGGTGCTAATCGATAAGGTGCTCTAGCAATCGGAGCTGCGCCGGGAGTCAACTCAATCTGGAATTCCACTTGACGGTGCGGTGGTAATCCAGGAAGATCTTCTGGGAACACCTCCGGAAAGTCGCGTACTACGGAATATCCTCCATTCTCTTTTCTTCCTTTTGCTTATCGGTTACAAGTGCTAGGATAGCCACGCGGCCCTTTCATAACAACTTTTGAGCTTTCATATACGAAATGATGCCTATCACAGCACCACTCCTATCACCTTTGACGGTAAGAATTTGATCACCAACCGGGATCCGTATAATCTTCTCGTGACAAATGACTTCCGCTTGCTTGCTAGAGAGCCAATCCATGCCTATCACAACATCAAAACTCCCTAGCGTAACAGGCATGAGATCTATAGCGAAAGTGTGACCAGCAAGTTCTATCCTACAGTCTTTAAGGATATGCGTTACATGGATTTGCTTACCGTCGGCTAATTCCACAGTGTAC
This sequence comes from Flaveria trinervia, assembly GCA_025506515.1. NCBI lineage: Eukaryota > Viridiplantae > Streptophyta > Magnoliopsida > Asterales > Asteraceae > Flaveria > Flaveria trinervia. The sequence goes on along the minus strand of CM046452.1, from coordinate 82,021,065 downwards.
TTAGATTCTAAAGCAGAGGGTATATCACTTAAAAGACTACAGAATTTTAAGGACACAAAACTCCTATCGGCTCTAGTATCAAATAGTACCGTAGCAAAACAACCATTAAAGGAAATCTACCAGTAACAGTTGTGGGATCATTTAGAGCCTCACCTGAGCCAATGACGAAGGCTCTTCCTTTGGCTCCATCTCTATTGCCGCCATTGCCAGTGCCATTTCCACCATTGTTGTTATTATTGCCATTGTTGTTGTTGTTCCATGATTGTTGGTGTTGTTGTTGTTGTTGCCATTTCCGTTCCTTCTTAGTTGTGGGCAGTTTCGTTTGTAATTCCCTTCTTTCCCACACTCAAAACAACCCTTGGGGGTTTCTTGAGATTGTTGTGGCCTCTTCATTAGTTCACCACGGCAATCCTTCGCAGCGTGTCCAATCTTCCCAACGTTGACACTTGAAGTTATCACACCGTCCCACATGGTGGTAGTTACACCGTGGGCATTTGGGATGTCTGCCGCCGTAACCGCTGTGGGTCCTTGGTTATTTGGGGCAGTTTGGTTGAAATTGCGGTTATTATCGAACCGCCGCTGCGCTGCTGAACTGGCTGTTGCTGCTGTTGAGATTGTTGTTGACCGCCAGACGATGATGATGATGATTTGTTATTGCTGTTGCTGGGAGCATCCCACTTCCTTTTGTTGTCGGGCACGCTCACCCACAGCGCCCCGTTTGGGTAACCGCCCTTGCTCTACCGCCTGATCAGTAAGTTATGGGCAATTTGAATGGCCTGCTGAATCGTAGTCGGGTTAGAAGCTGTTACCATACTTTGGATTTCAGGCACCAATCCTCGTATGTAGTGCTCGATTCTCTTATGTGTCTCATTAACCATTCCTGGACACAATGTGGCCAGCTCATGAGTACGAGTCGTATACGCCTCAATTTCTGAACCCTTCATCTTAAGCTGCCAGAATTCCATCTCCAACTTTTGCACCTCGTTTCGAGGACAGTACTCCTCGGTCATCATATCCTTGAACTCATTCCAGGGGAGTCCATTTGCCATCGCTTGTCCAAGCATCTGGACTTGCGCGTTCCACCAAGACAGGGCAGCACCCTCCAAAGTCCCGGTGGCATACTTTACTTGATCCACCGGTGGACAGTTACATTTGGAGAAAACGGACTCAGTCTTCTCAAACCAGCGTACTAGCCCTACAGCACCCTCTGTACCGCTGTAGGTGTGTGGTTTACAGTCCATGAAGGACTTGTACGTACACTGGTGGTCCTGTTTTAACACAACACACATTAATCAAATATCCCCTACAGTTATAAAGGATATCAGATTTGTTTTTCTGTCATTGTTTACCTGCTGGCTGACCCGCGTGGGCAGCAGCCACTGCCGCCTGAACATGCTCGTTAATTAGAGTAGCCAATTCCGCAGGAGTCATGTTAAAACACCACCAGCCTGTTCTCCGGTGCCACGTCCACGTCCGCGTCCACGACACGTCCACGTCCACGTCCACGAGCGTCCATTCTTTTCACTTTATATTCACAATACAATAATGAGTAACATCATACACATTTAACTCATTGAAGCGTAGTAAACAGTAAATGAAGAAATAACATATCATCACAACCACAACATTCATAACAAAATAATAACCAAAGTAAATAAATTGCAATAAGTCACAATGTATTTAGCAATGTCAAAATTGAAGTTTTGTCGTTCGTGTGGGGAAACAACCCTTCCCACATAGGTTTCAAAAAGAAAACACTACGTAGTCTAAGTCATATAAAGAAATCAATCGACAATGTCTGACCCATCACTATCATCCTCCATCTCCTCCGGTTCCTCTTCCTCGGGTCCCTCCTCGGGATCCTCCTCATCCTCAGAGTCTGCGGCAGGAGCAGGAGCTATAGCAATCTGGAGTGCTGCTAGTTGAGCTTCTAGAGTGGCAATCCTATTATCGGCTATGGCGTCCCGCTGTTCACGAGCAGTCACGCGTCCTTGGAGTGCCATAACACCATCTTGCATATGGTGACAAACGTTCAGCGTCTTCCCGTGTTCTTCGTTGAGTTCGTCTAATTGGTGTCTCAGGTTGTACACCTCTTGCTGTAGTGTACAGACATCACCCGTGAGTCGTCTCACACGATGCTGTTCTGTGTCCAGTGCAGCCATTAGTGCAGCAATCAATTGCTCGTTGGACTGCGCCGTTCGTGGGAGTGAAAACATGGTTGATTGGCATTGTTCCTAGTCCTTGGCTTTAGGACAGGTACGCGTTCCCTAAACATGATGTGGTCAACAAACCTAGGATAAGAACGCCAGTCACGCGGAGGGTCACGCTTCATCAGGCGAATGGGTGATCCCATTCAATCTCCTCTCAGGGATAAGCCAGTCTGGGCCAATCGAATCCATCATCAGGTACAGGTGCGGGAGGTGGGAATTCAGATCATGTAGGTGATTCGGTCGTTTACCCGGAGCTCTTGAAGACGATGCCATGCTGCAGAGAGTGTGACGTGTATGCCAATGAGTATACAGTAGATGAGAGTAAGGCACAGGTAACTAATTAACTGTGTGCGGTTATAGTCTAGTGTGTATGCAACCTAGTTCCCTATAACCAATGGCTCTGATACCAATCTGTCACACCCTCAAAATCCACTTGCGGAGTTTTACCGCGAGGCGTGTGAACAAACCAGGATCACAGTCAATAGTTACTCAGAACGACTCTAAATGCCATAATTTAAACATAATTAACCAAAATACCAACTTTAAACAATGCGGAAGCGTTTTTGAAAACACCCAAGTCAATAAAGTATAACCATGGCAAAACAAGTGCCAAACCAAAGAGTAAACTATAATTATTAAATGTCAAATTGTCTTGAAGCATAGTGTCTTAACATGCAATGAAACGTGCAGTGCTCCTATGGCAAGCAAGCTAAGGACCTGAGAAAAGCATACTAAAATGTCAACACATAGGTTGGTGAGTTCAAGAGTTTGAGTTCAATAAACATATAAACAGTTGTGATACATATAAGCAGTGTATGGTAATAGATAGATAGTCTATTATCAGTAAATATTAATACATAGTGATTTTGCAATTGAAGCTGACTGTGATAGTTGTTGCCTCGTGTCACGACTTACCATGTCGTGACAATGTTCAATAGGACAAATTGCACCCGGTTGACCTCGAGTCACACAGGTGGGGCTCGTCAGACCCAGTAGTACTACCCAAGTTTCCCCGCTATTAAATATTAACATTCAAAAGTGTGAGGACTTTTCCCATGGTAAACAGCACTATATTAATATTATACACAACTTAAATCATAAAAGCGTTCGTATAAATACCAGTATGCTATCTCCCCCAAAAGAGATTAAGTAAAGAGTGGGGCATGAACTCACCTGATGTATGCAAAGGTACCTAGGGTTTATTTTGAGAAACGAGAGGATAGCCAACCTTCACAGGTTACCTAAATCATGTGAGTACATAAGTACGTGTAAATAAAAGACATGTGAAACCCTAATCATACCAAAATCAAAGACTCAAGCTTCCAGACAAATAGACACGTTTGACCTAGTTGACCCGTTTGACCCGTTGGTGACATTATGGTTATAATTCAAATAAAGCCAATGAACACATACAACATACATGATTAACATTCAAATAGTGTCATACATATGCTATATCAACCAGGTGTATCACATAGATCATCATACAATCAAGTACTATACAAGTCATGCGAATCTAGCATATTAACATAACCACTAGCTACAATACAACTAACATGTCATACAAGGTTCAACCATTCATCACATGCCATGTGAAGCCACCCACGACTTCACATCCTAAACCCTGCCAATCCTAATAAGTAGGGGCCTCAGATCCGCACGCGTGTATAATGATCATAACCAAATTCTTTAAGCATATACATTGCATTCACAACACACAAACAATCAATTACCAGACCCAAGCATGATGTCCTACTACTACTACACAACATCCAAACCATACATGATTACCAATTCCAATTATCACCCATGATTATCCAAACATACCATACAACTAATTTAACACGTTCTATCACACTAGAATCCATCCTTGAACATAATAGCAAGTTCCTATCATCCCAAACATGATCATAACATCATACTTCAACGTTTACACAAATAAAGTTTCCCTTTTGGGAAAGAATATCCCAAAATCTATCAAACATCCAAAGTATACATGAATTCATCAATAATATACCAATTCAAGCTCATACTAACATCTAGACATGATCAACAACACTTAACACCTCAATCTAACAACCTTCATAAACAAAAGTTTCTACTTTTGGCAAGCTATGACCAACATCATCAAATTAAAGATTTCTAGCATTCATAACATCAATATCATCTAATTATCATCATGAACCATCCATAACATCAATCCATCACTAGATCATACTACATGCAAAATAAGTTACTATTCTTAGTAACCTATGAACAATGTATCAAAATCCCAACTTTCTTGCATAATCAACGTATTCTAACATTCATACAACCTATTAATCATCAAATATTCATCAAACAATCAACCATCATGCATAATCACAACAATTTCGAATTAGGGTTTGTTTCATAACCAAAGTTCATGATCAATCCACTAAAAACATAGAATTCTTGCATAATCGACGTTAACTAACATGTATACAATCTAACTAACATGTTAACATCATCAACCAACATCAATTTCGACCCCATGAAGGTCAATTTACGAATTAGGGTTCGGCCCTAAACAAAAACTCACAAAAACGTGAAAAATCTAACCTTTAAACGTGTTATAGCTTGTAATTGATGATTCCAACAAGTTATATGCCTTGAAATCGATCCAATTTCGTGTTCCCTTGCTTGTTCTTGGCTGATTTCGCAATGGTGAGGGTGTTTGGGGATGGTTTGCGGCCGAAGGGGGGTTTGGCTAGGGTTTGGGTTTGTTTTAATTAATTTTAATTTACCTAATTACCCTTTTAACCCTTGTAATTTGTATTTTATAAAAACTAATCTTTAAACTCTTTGTAAAGTGTTTTTAACTTCATAATATAAAGATATAAACTTATAAAATTCATTATATATCTTATCTTTATAAAAACACAAGACATACGAATAAATAGGCACGTTTCCGCGTTACGCGATAAATTCTTTAATTAACCGTTTATAAATGTGTAAACACATAAACATAACCCAATACTCACATAATCACTTAGATTCACATCCAATTAACATTATTCATTATTATTAGGTCACCAACGTTAAACGACAACTAGTGTGTGCTCACGACACGTGTATACAAGACTTAACGGAACTAACGGAGTTTGGTAACGGAAATTTACCGGATGTCACATCGCAGACAGGAATTATCAGTGTTGGTCGAAGACAAGTCAACGTTTGCGGAATCAACGTTGGCTTGGTTTAATTGTTATGTACTAAATTTCAATATTAATGAAAATTCAAGAACACACTAACAAAAACACAATTAATGAATAATATGTATTTCATTAAAATATGTTAATGATTACAAAATAATAAATGATGATATCAAAGTTTGCTATGAATGATGTGACGGCTGCTAGGGTTGTTTGAGTGAATTGATGTGATGTTCGTTGTTTGTTGTATTGCTATAGTTGTTGACGTTCAATCAATCGTCTGATCAAGCGTCCTTAAATCGAAACCTAGGATCCATATATATAAACAATGATGTTTCTGTTATAGGAAACACCAGATCTCTTGGGATTTGATTTGTTTCAGTTAAGGAATCAACGGATTTCTTGGGATTCGCATAACTGCCTTGTTGACTTGTTGACTTGTAACACTTGTATTATACAAGTGTTTGGACTCCGCAGGAATATTGTCTTCCGTAGGAATTTGTTCTTCCGTAGAAGTCTTGTTCTTCCGTAGATGATTTGTTCTTCCGTTGGAATTCTTGTTCTTCCAAAGTTGATCTGTTCTTCCGTAGGAATCTTGTTCTTCAGTTCTGGTTGTTCATCCGCAGAGGATCTTCGGATGTAATTTTACTTGTAAGAAACATATCTACGGAAGAACAAAATGTTCATCCGTAGATGTTTCTTACACTTGGTCAATTTCAGAAATTGACCAAGTATAATGTTTGTACCTGCAACCATACATAAATCAACACACATATAAATGGGTTAACCTATATATATAATGCATACACAATAATGAATTACAACCATTCATTACCGATATTAATTCAAGTACTATCCTATACAAAATTGACTAGATCTACTAATCCTAGACCTAACACATATATAATCATATATAATGTTCTTTTCAGATTTTGGTAATATGTCATTGCTATGTACATTTCAATATAACCCAAAAATGAGCTATCACAAAATACTAAACTTATATGATAAATAAATGAACACACCTATATTGTTCAAATATTCTATCAAGCGTGTGTGTCCTTACTCTAATAGAAAGGTATCTAAAAGTGGCACATGTTATTATTCCTCGTCATCAATATGCTTTTGTTTCTTTCTTCTATTTAATAATTACATTAATTACTAACAATAGTACTTATTTTTTTAGATTAAAATAATTTCTTAATAAATTAAGAAAGAAATCTTTTTACTTATGTTATTTCTAAGAAAATAGTTTCCATAAAATTAAAAAAATTAGAACATCAAACTTTTTCAAAAATACAAAATATTTTATAATTGGTGTTTTTAAAAAAGTAAGTTTTTTATAAATAAAAGGGTTATTGGATTTTAATAATCTCAAGTTTCATTTATTCGTCATAATTAATCACAACTAAGTAAATATTTACAAATACTCCTAACTTTAAGTTTATATTCCTCCAACGATCTCTTAATAAATGAGAGTTAACCTCGTTAGTTTGTTGATGACATGGACTCCTTTTGTGGCCAAAATATTAAACAGAAAGTTGAAATCTATTATTAGGTCTGTAATTTGAGACTTCTGCACCGAAAAACCCGTCAATCTCGATCTCCTTATTTGAACCACCGAACTCGTTAGAGGTATATTTCAGGTGATGATGAAGGTTAGGCAATGGAAAACGAACCTAACTGAGACCAGACGATGCTGGAGTTAAAACATGGCCTAAAGTTGGTCTCATTTCATAAAAAAAATTAACGATGATTAACTATCAATTAGTAAGGAATCATTGAAGGAAATAAGTTCAAAGTTATGAGTGTTTTATATATATTTCTAGAGTTGGGATTAATCACGGCCAATAAATGAAAGTTGGGATTATTAAAATTCAATAACCCTAAACAAAAAGTAATTAAATTGAGAGTTACAATAAGAAAATTTTTAAGTATGAAATTTTTTTAAAACATTTTTTGTTGAAATAAAATTTCAGTTTATTTATTATAAGAAAGATTTCTATCATATCTTACTTTATAATATCGATTTATAAATTATAAATTTTATTATATTTAATATTTTTTATTCAAAATGTGTAATACATAGGTTTAACAAAGCTAGTTATTTAAATATTTTATGCATGCATTTTATATATATGTTCATATGCTTTCAAACTTTAAGCTTTTACCAACACAAAGTTGTTCGTGTTTAAATACATGTCTTACCATGTCTAGCTTATATTTATAGGATAGGGTAATTGTAAAAATATTTAAAAATAATAAAAATGATTGTATGTTTGATATATGTCGTTCTATTATATATTACAAAGTATGACATTTTGTTATTATATCAAATACTTCAGATCATTGTGATATCAAGTTATTGTGTCAACTATATTATATCAAATATTTTTCATTGTTTATTATATCTATTCATCATTATATTCAGGTTTTGGATCAATTCGTGTTATTTCTTTAATTTTTTATATATTACATAAATTTGTTTTTATTTTGTTATCGTGTTTTACAATTAAAAGTACGTGACGATATTAGTACATCAATTTATTTTCCAGAACTCATAGTGTTCTGGAAAACACAATGACGAGCTGAAAAAACATAATGAGATATTTTATAATTGTGTTGTACATGCATTTTATATCATTTTGTGTTATTTTATTATTGTTTTAATGCACTAGATTAATGAATTATTGTGTTTTAGATACTAGAAGTACACAATAATATTATTTTATTATTATATCTTTTTTAGAATTTATCATTTAAAAAACATAATAATATTTAAAAATTAGAAAAGTAAATGAAATAACACAATGGATTAAGTAAAGATATAATGACAAGAAGAATCATATAGGCTAAAATGGTGGAAGAACATCAGCTTTTTAACCTCTAAACGTTACTACAAGCCTCCGTAAATGGAGGCAACACCTCCGCAAGTAATGATGGGCTTGCAAGTGAGTAGCAACCCCGCAAGTATCTTGTCTTCACAACTAATTAATAACCAAATTTTTTTAAGACATGAATGAGTTCGTAAGCGACCCCAATACCTTCGCAAGTATCCTCAATGCCTCTGTATTTTTTGTACTTTGAATATTTCACTGAACAGAGCTAATAAGTTTTCTTAACAAAAGGTTTTCCGAGGGTTGGTGGTGTGCTTTTGATTAAGACATGAATAGATGGATCCGATTAAAATAATACATATTCTGTTAATTATGTTCACACATTTGCTATTCAAATATATATATATATATAATATATATATATAAATGAAAACCACATTTATAATTGAAAACCAAAAAAACTACTTTTAACCAATCAAATTATTTCCTTTTAAACCTTTTATTTTTTACTTAAATGGTTAATAAGGTAATTTTAACACCTTTTTAATTTTGGTAATCATTTATTCTTTGAATTCTATTATTAACTCCATATTAAAAAATTAAATTTCCAACTTTCTCTCATCTATGAAGAATTCAACCATTAGATTTTTTAATTAGGGCTTAATACCATCAGCACCATCGCATACCATCACCTCCGTCGCATACCATCACCACCATCGCATACCATCACCTCCGTCACATACCATCACTACATATATATTAAAAACCATCATTTTTTTCATCTTCGTTCACCACCGTACAAAACCCTGCGTCGTCTACTATTGCCAACCACCTTTGAACACCGCCAACACCACCTTTTTCTTCCATTAATGGTTCATGTACTGCAAACACCACCTTCAAACACCACCAGTCACCTTTAATCACCGCCACAACCACCCTCAATAGTTTGATTAAACCTACTGATCATTCAAGAAAACAACAATCGGGAGGAAGATGATGAACATGTGTCATTTAAGTTATGTTACATACAAAAATCTTGGAAGATGATAGAGACCGAAGACAAAGAGCATGAGCAAGAACATGAAGAACACATAGGCCTTACGTATATGTAAACATATACGAACCATTAGTTCTTTTTTCTTGGTCTATTCTTTCTTAGTTTTTAGTATATATAACTCATACGTATATGTAAGCAAAATATTTTCACTGTTATCACATATGAGCTCTCAATTTTTCTTTCTGATCTTTTAATCTTAATTATTTCTTTTCAAATTTTGATTACGTATACATAACATAATGATTTAAATACACAGCACGTTATTACATATGCCTATACTTATCAGTACATTTATTGTACCAATGCTTAATTTAGATGATTGATTACCTATTATTATATGTATAATTCGTATATTATAAATCAAAACATATCTGGAGTAATTCCTTACGTATACGTATCAGTGCTATTATATTTATACAAATTATAATTTTACTACTGTTACATATATGTACTAAGTAATCATAAATAATATTTTTTTGTTGTTGTTATATATGAATGGAATCCTTGCTAGTAATACATTTATACATACATAATTTATACCTGTATTTTGGCTAATGAAACATATAACGTTCATGTTCTTATTAGCATACATATATGTAAGCATGTGGTTTACATTAAAGTAAAAATCATACATGTAACAAGTGGTAGTTATGTATATGTAACCAGGTATTTAACAACAAGTGATGATTATTTGGTCATATTATATTGGGTTGTTTCTTAAGAAATATAGAATATTAACTATTTGTTTATTTTTTATAGCGATTTGAAATTGAGGATGATGAATTCAAAAAGAAATTGATGACGAGCTTGAAGATGATGATAATGAGAATGATGATGATGATAATGAGAATGATGATGATGATTATGATGAACTCGTAACACTACCGTTACATATACAAAACACTACTGTTACACATACAGAACATTGTTTGTTTATTTAATTTTTTCTTATGTTTGGTGACATATCATTTGTTACCACATATACGAAACAATTTTATTAAATGTCTCTTAATGTTTTGGTGATATTTTACCTTATAATTTGATTTGCTTAATTTTAAGAGGATTTGAAATTTTTACGTAACAATGTCTATATATATGTAAATTTTTTAGTTCGACAAATTGCTTTGTACTTGTTATATGTGTTATAATTACATATACGTAATTTGAAAAGACTGTATATGTGTATTTTGTAACATGATTCTTCAATACGTATTTAGATGGTAAGAGGATTTGAAATTCGATTTGCCGATAACATTTGAAGTTTGATTATGTTACGTATACGTAACATAGTTTTCATATACATGACACACTGATACATATACGTAACATATATAACATTACATAGTGAAACTATCGGGTTTTTTTTTCTGTTATAAAAATAAAAAATCAGTTTAGTGTTATTTTTATAAATAAGTTTGTGTTTGTTGAATAATATATATAAGAGAGAAAAGAATAATTTTAAGAAATTTTGTTTGATAGTAGTTTATTTCAAATTTAAAACAATATGACTTTCCTATTCTACCCTTAATGACTAATAATGCATTGTAAATTATTCATTTAATTACAATCATGCCACTAATTGATTTAAACCATTCATCAATTAAATCAAAGGTTATAAAATGGTTTCTATAGTTTTCAATTATAATGTGGTTTTTAATGGAACCATCCCCTATATATATATATATATATATATATATAATATATATATATATATATATATATATTATATATATATATATTTCATTGAGTTCTCTCCGTAAGTGACATAACTTCCTAGCTAGCCCAACCTTTCCCTCGTAGCTTGCTACACTTAGGATTATGTAACCCTCTGTGAGCAGACTTACCCCTTCGAGACCAACCAACACTACGTTTTTTTATCATGGTGTAAAATTTCAGCCTTTAGTTTTAGATAAATAAAATATAGAAATAACATATAAATAATGAAAAATATAGGAAGTTTATGAGCTTCTCCGTATAAAAACAGCCTAAAAAGTTATTTAAATTTTCTAGAGACCTTATAAACACCGAACCATAATTGAATTAATTAGCATCTCCCAAAGTCTCCAACTGTAAATGAAGTCTTCTCCGGTAGGTTTCCGGCATGACGTAGCCCTAAAGTGAGAGACACATCACCAGCAGTGGTACCAACTCTTACCAATGTTGAACCCATGTCAGCAGCACCATCACTAGGCCCCATTCCGCCATGTCGGCAGCTGTCGGCATCGTGTTTCGCCGGAAACGATGGTGGCATTGTGGATGTTTCTCCGGCGGGGGAGGTAGTGGTGCTTGTTGCAGGTGTTGCTGTGGTGGTAGCTGGTGGTGGTAGAGGTGGCATTGGGGTTTGTGCAGAGGCAGAAGAAGATGATAATGCAGATGGAGGACCATTTTTGTGTTGATTATGGTAATTAATGTTGGTTTCTGATTTGTTTTCTTGTTTCACAGGTTCTTCATTATTGTGGTGGTCACCTTCTTCTTTGCTTTCTTGTTGGTACATGTCTTCAACCATGGGTTTCCACAACCGGACCCTTGCATTTATGAACCAATTTGAAACCTGCAAATTAACCTCACACACATACAGACATACCCATTAATCAATTATGATATAGATATTATATGAAGACATGCAGGACCAATAAGATCCATATAGTTGTCAAAACTTAATATTGGCTTTATGTTTTGTTTTTTAATACTATATTTTTGTCTTGTCACTTTCTATTCAAAACAAAAACACCAGCGTTTGGTATGTAATTTTAAGTGATTAAAGAACTTAAAATGATAAGCAATGGAATTGTGAGCCTACGCTAGCAATTTAAAATGGTTGGAAAATTTTATTGAAATTTATGAAAATATTAAATATTTTAAACTTTATATAATAAAACTATTTTAAATAAAATGAATTTGTAAAAATAAAATAGATATCTGATAAAATACACGTAACAATAGTAAATAAAAAAATTATATGCTATATACATTTGATGACGTTTCCACTTATACAACATTATAATAGATAATAATAATAATTTTATGTATTTAATAGTTGCATAGTCATATTTAAAAAAGAAATAAGAAAACATTTATGAAAACTAAAAGCATTTAGAAAGAAACTTTTTAAAATTGATAGATCCTAGAAAACAATTTTTGATTTTTTTTAAAACGTGTTTCATTTAAACCTTTTTAAATAACATTATTTAAAATTGAAACATTTATATCCAATAAGATTATGAGTAAGAAAATAAAAGTTTTTAATAAATAATCATATTGGTAAATATTTTTTAAAACACCCATTTTATTAAATAAAATTTCTAACAACACCATATTAGTAAAAAACTCAATTTTTTCGATCGTTTTCTCATAGTGTTTGATCAGCTCACTATGACACATAAAAAGGTAAATTGAATTTAAAACAATAAATTCTGTTGACATCTAACACGATAATCAAGTATTTAATTAAAAGATTGAATATACAAGAACTAATGCTTAATGAAAAGATTTCAAATACAATAAAAACTAAGGTAGGTTTATAGTATAAAAAATGTTTAATATAAAAAAAGTTACATTAAGAAGAATTTTGTACTTAACATGTGTATTTATATTGTTTTTAAAGATTCATACATTTTTGTTATTGTTTTAAATAGTCACATTGTTTTGTTAAATATTTTTCATCATTTGTCATATGTATTAATTATGGTGTTTTTTATTTAAGATAATTTATTTTTATTGTTTTAAATATGATATAGTTTGTTGTAATTTTATCATTGTGTTTACAATTTAAACTACACAATAATATTATTTCATTACCATGTTTTCCAAAACTCAATAGTGTTTAGGTAAAAACAATGACAAGATGAAAAAAGACAAAATGACACTTTATTATTATGTTTTACATTTTATAACATTTTTTATTTTTTAAATATGATATAGTTTGTTGTTATTTTATCATTGTCTTTTACAACTTAAACTACACAATACTATTATTTCATTACTATGTTTTCCAAAACTCAATAGTGTTTAAGAAAAAACAATGACAAGATGAAAAAAAATACAAAATGACACTTTATTATTATGTTTTACATTTTATAACATTTTTTATTTTTTAAATATGACATAGTTTGTTGTTATTTTATCATTGTATTTTACAATTTAAACTACAGAATAATATCATTTCATTACTATATATGTTTTCCAAAACTCAATAGTGTTTAGGAAAAAAATGACAAGATGAAAAAATATAACATGACACTTTATTATTATGTTTTATATTTTATAACATTTTATGTTATTTGTTATTTTTTTAATATATTAGATAATTTATTTTTATTTTTAATTATGTTTCACATATTATAAGTACACAACAAATTATGTTTTTAAGATACTCATCAGTTTAGAAAAATGTTTTTTTCCAAAAACACAATAACAAATGAAATGATACAATGATTAAAGATACGTATAATTACGTGCACAAATCATATCATATGAAAAATAATATAAAAAATAATTTTTAATTTTTTTATAACGATATGGTGCATGTTCTAAAGATAAAAATAGTTTCTATGGTGTAATTTTATAAAAACATAAAATCATATTAAGAGTAATTAATGTTTAAAACAATAGGAGAATTAAACTTAAGAATAAGTCAATTTCCCTCTCACCAACTTTTTACTTACAATTTAACCATTAATTGAGAAGATCAGTGAATAAAATCTCTCATCACTTTTTAGATTTAAATCTCTTTTTATTTGAACCATTACCTATAAACTATTAAAAAATATAATTTTAGGGTTTAAGTATAGAGTGTGGTGCGGTTGAGATGGTAGGAAGTCTATGTTCGCTTTAATATCATGTAAGATATTGAAATACTTTAATGAAACATTTATTTTTAATTTTAAATTTAAAAAATCATAATTAAAATAATGTTGACAAGCATGTGATGACGACTTGTCATCGCGATAGACAGCTATTGCAACAATGTGATTTTGACCTATTGCCACGACACTGTGGCTACTGAGTTTATTGCGATGACATTTGACATCTACGACGATGACATTTGTCATCACGATAGGCATTAGTTCTCGTAATGACATAAATTAAAGTTTATTAGTATTGAGCCATGAACACAATTAAACATATAGAGTTTTCTTATGATATCTATATTGTAAGAAATCTTAATTATTCGATAGTGATCAACTAAGTCTTTCACTATTTTACCTAATTTTAAATGATATAGGACACAAGTTTGAATACATGTGTAAAATTTAACATTACTGTGTAAAGACCTTGAATGTTTCTAAATATAGTTTACCATGCATAATAATGAAATATGTAGCTTCAATTTTATTGTTAAAATTTTCATTTAACTTAAAATTGTCAAACAAGCATGACAAATAATTTATATAAGTAGATGGTGGCATGTCACATCTTACTTGGTAGAAGGTATAAAATCAATTAATTAGGCTGAATTAGTTTACGTTATAAACTGTAAGTCGGTGTTTAAAATTCTAAAACAATCAATATAGTCTAAATATAATATTATTTATACTTATCATTATTTTCGAAGTGTCGCCTCTATATACATGTGTGTGTGTAAACAGTGTAATGGTCAAAAGATAGAAGCACGAGAAATTAAGCAAATTAGAAATCAGCCGATATATTTTTTGTACACAATTACTTATTGAGTTAATGCAGTGGCAGTTTGCAGATACTCTGTAAAATAAAATCACACGTCTTGTCCCAACAGCAATTACGATTAATTAGATGCCCTGTCTTCTTCATTGTTCACGAGTGCAATATCTCTATATTTGGTACTAACCCAAACCTAATTATTTTATTTCTCTAACAAATGATTGTGTTCAATTATTGGCATATAACTAATATATATTATCTTCATTAAAAAAGTGCAATATTTTATGAATAAACTAATAATGATTTAATGCTTTATAGCGCATAGAAAATTTATAGAAAGATCATCAATCATATATATATATATATATATATATATATATATATATATATATATATATATATATATATATATATATATATGTATATATATATATATATATGTATATATATATATATATATGTATATATATATATATATATGTATATATATATATATTGTATATATATATATATATGTATATATTATATATATGTATATATATATATGTAATATATATATGTATATATATATATGTATATATTATATATATACACACACACATACATACAGGGGAGGGATCAAATGAGAACTAGTTTTTTTTTTAAAACTCTAGGAACCAATCTAAACCACTAGTTCTCAATGGCAAAATTGTAATTAACAAAAACATATTTAAAAAATTTATAAATCATAAAATAACATAAAAATTAAAAAAATAAAAACACAAAAATGTTTCTCAACTTTCCCTTTTTCATAAAAAAAATAAAAAAATTATAAAAAATAAAAAAATTATAAAAAATAAAAAAAATTCCCGTATTTTTTTAACGAAATTCGTTTTACACATGTGTAAATCCAGTACTACACATGTGTATAACTAGATTTACACATATGTAAACAACGGATGTACGATTTTTTTTAGAAAAATATATCAATATGGTAGGCGTTGGAAATATAAAAAATACTGAATTTTATGGTGATTTTTTTTTAAAAAATGATGTCGTGAAAAAAAATTACGAACGTTTAAAAAAAAGAGGGAAATGGCATGTGATTTGTATGTGATAAAAAATAAACGATTGAGATTGTTTTTAGAGTTCTCACAAAAAAAGGTGGTTCTCATTTGAACCCTCCCCTATATATATATATATATATACACACACACACTAAATATTTTTTTCCCTCGACTACACTAGCTTATTAACTTGAGCGTTGCAACTCATAGTATCTTATATATTATAATGCACTCTAATTTTTTTAATGAAACTTTAGTTCTATACAGCCTAAATTCTGATCTTTTGTTATTGTTATCGTGAAAAATAAACTATTTTTGAAATATTGATTAAAAACTTGTAAAGTATTATGTATTAATCAACTATATGTATATAAATACAAAAAAAGATAATTAAGTAGAAAAACTAATGTAATCAAACATAATGTATATTTACCTACAATAAATTCTAAGTAACAAACTTTAATTAATATATTTATTTTATCAAACTATAACTAGTATATATATTATATGTATGAGAGGGATCAAATGAAAAAATTTTTTGTTTAAACTCTAAGAACTAATATGAATTAATGGTTTTTATTGACAAAATGGTAAATAACAAAAACATAATAATAAAAATTATAAGACAAAAATTAACATGAAAATAAAAAAATAAACACACAAAATTTTTTCTCTAGTTACCTCTTTCATAAAATAAATAAATAAAAACAACTCGTTTTTTTTTTCAAAATTCGTTTTACACATGTGTGAAACCAGATTTACACATGTGTATAACATGATTTACACATGTGTAAATAATAATAACAAGCTTTTTTAAAACTAAGTATATCAATATAGTAGGTATTGAAAATATAAAAAAATACTGAATTTTGTAAATAATAAGAAGATTTTTGTATATCAATAAGAAGATTTTGTATAATAAGAAGATTTTGTAAATAATATAGTAGGCATTGGATTTACACATGTGTATAACATGATTTACACATGTGTAAATAATAATAAGAAGATTTTTTAAAAACAAGTATATCAATATAGTAGGCATTGGAAATATAAAAAATACTGAATTTTATGATGAAAATTTTTTTGAAGAATAATGTTGTGAAAAAAAATATTAACATTTAAAAAAAAGATGAAAATAGCTTTTGATTTGCATGCGATAAAAAATATATTGGATATATTGATTTCTAGAGTTCTTATAAAAAATAATAGTTATCAAAATAACTATACCCTTATATCTAATATGTATTAAATATATATCTAATATATATATATATATTATATATATATATATATATATATATATATATATATATATATATATATATATATATCTTAAAAGTTTAGTTATATATTTAACTTCCCATCACACATGTGATTGGATGTGACGTAATATATTTAATTAAGGGTTGTATTATTCAAACATCTTTTTGGTTATTTGGACATTTTATTGTCTCTATTTCTTTATGTTTTTATCTCTCTCTATGAATATATATGTATATATAGAAAAAATAAAGAGATGAAATTAAATAGAATATATTTATAACATACCCCTTAATTAATGTTTAGTGACTCATATAATAAAATATACAAGAACAATATTGCAATGAAACATTTTATAACTTAAGTATTATTTTGTAATATCCTCCAATCTAACAAAATACACGAGAACAATCTTGCAAAACAAAATTGTAACTTTTTTACCAAAAGGAATTGAAGTTAATTAATATCAATCTGTTTAACACAAATATGTTTAACACAAATAAGAATTAGCTCTTGTAAAGAAATAATGATTTAAAAGATTTTAACTAATAATGTCATTTCTCACCTACATCAACTTGTTTCACTCTCCTCCTATTTGTTATTTAGATTTCTTTATATCTTTCTATTCATATCAATTTTTACGTGCACGAGAGTGTGAGAGATCAAGTCGAAAAGTTAAGTAATAACGAACCTGATTTCTAGAGAGTCCCGTTTGTCGAGCCAACAAATGTTTATCAGCATCGCTTGGATACCTGAGAAACATTTCCACATAACATGTAACTTAATTACCCCTTAATTTAAACTTTCTCCCATTTGTTTATAATTTTAAATTTCAAAGTATATGTATATACACACCATTATATATTCTTAATAAATTGAATAAGGATTACCTGTCTTGATGCCTTTGACTAGGGAAATAGTCAAGTATTGACTTTTCATTTTCTTGTGTTCTGTTACTAGCTAGGTTTTATAAACAGATGCACACAGGTTGAGTTTTCTAGACGTCAAATCAATTATTTTTTTTCTATATTTTAGTATGAAAATAAGAATAATATTATTGACGTGGGATCAAGATTAAATTAGAAGATGCAACAAGTGAAATAGAATGTTTATGTTTAACATGACAAACATTGTTTATAAAATTACCAAATCATGATTTTCTCATTGCTAATTATTGCATGTCTTCTAATCTTCATCAAATTCAAAAAACCAAAAAAGTTATTTAACATTTCTGGTTTCTTTTTAACTATAAAGAAAATAGTTAAAAGATGACTTACGGGTGTAAAAAATGTTCAAAAAAATTATTTAACATTTCTGGTTTCTTTTTAACTATAAAGAAAAGAGTTAAAAGATGACTTACGGGTGTAAAAAATGTTCAAAAAGCCAAGCTCTTAAAATATTGACAGAACGTTCAGGCAAGCCTCTTTGGGGTCTCCAAGCTTCTTGTTCCATCATACCCATTTGATGGTACGCCCTTTGTTGTCTCAGGCTTTGTTCCAACAACTTAAGCCTTGGGGTCTCGCCTTTTGTGACACCGGAAAAGCTCATATCTTTCTCCCCTAATAACGCATAATTGTGATTCAGTTGGCCGGCTATCGCATCTTTCAAACAACGGAAATGGCGAGACATAGCCTTTTGTGCTAACGCGGTGTATGGCAGCGATGCACCAAACCCCATCACTAAATCAAATGAGTTTACAACCATTTGCATCTGTTCACAATAGTGATTGTATCTCCGATCCACCTACATTTGATTCTATTATTTATTAGATTTATTCAAGAAGAATATTTGAACTATACACAAGTAAAAACAAGATTGTTAATTGTAAAAGAATCCCTGTTGATGACAATTGACACCGACAAGATTGTGTTTCCAAATGTCGCATTTTTCTTCTCAATACAGCCAAAGATTAACTGTTAATCTTGTATTATTAATCAATTAAATACAATAATTTTTCATAATTAGTGGAAAATTTCAAATGTGTAATAATACTATGACCTTCCAAAGGGAAAAAAAGCATTTTTATAATAAATTAAAACGCTAAGCTAGCTATAATTAACCCTAATATTAAAATCTAACATGATGATTATACTATGTAAGTACCATGTCACTGTTTTACCAAATCGAAATTAACTTCGATTATTATTATTTTATAACTATTTTTCTAAAACAAAAATCGGATGTCAGCATATTCTGAATAATTTTTGACAGCCGGCTTTTGTACAGACGTCAACGGCCGGTGGTCACTGGAATATTATTTCCGTTTAGAGTTCTAAAGATCGAGCTACAGTTACCTCATCAAGCATGGAAGAAAGTTTGACCTTTCGTCTTTGATGCTCAATTCTCTCAGCAGATGACAAAGGAGGATGAAGATCTTTTGAACAAGATGATGCACCACCACCACCACCGCCGTCGCTGTTAGTGGGATTCTGATTATTATTGGAATTATTATGTTTTAACCCAGATTTGTTTTTCTTGAAATCGCCCCTTCCTACGCTACACACCTCTTCCAGTAATTCTTGTGCTGCTTTAACATACTTTGAAGTTCGCATAGTTTTCAAACCTGATCCTAATGAAGAAGACGATCCGACCCCCATATGCAACTCCGGTGAGGATCGCCGGTGAAACATAGCATTCCGGCGTCATGATCTCCGATTCTCAGGTCTTCAACTTTAGTTGCTCCCAGATGCGCCTGTAAACTAGAAGATAATGAAAGTGAAAGGCCACCATCCCATGTGAATTGATCGGAACCACCAAAGCTTTGATGATGAAAATGATGAGAGTGTGATTCATGTGATGGGTTTGTCAAGAAAAGTTGCATTGCTTCAGCAGTAGTGTTGTTACCATACCAGTCTCCGGCGGTGGTTGGCCGATGACTACGGTGGTAGTTCATCTGGTTCGCCACCAGTTCAGTGGTTGGGAAGTTGAACATCTGCGACAACATCTCGGCTCCGGTGTCGTAAACCGTCGGTAAGCCACCGTCCATTTCTTCTAATGATCCGACCAGTGACGACGGTTGTGGTGGTGGTGGTTCAAACCCTTGCACCCTTAGCTTATTCTGTCGGATCTGATCTTCAGCTGACGTTGATGATCTCTCGAACCCATGTGAGAAATTGAATATGTAATCTTGTGACATATATATATATAGGGTTAGAAGGTGGGAGCTGAGCTTTACCACAATTGCTACTGAATTTGTAACTTTCATGATATCGCTGTGATGTTCTTGTGCGTCGATGTCATCTTCAGTTCTTCAAGTTACAGACACTATAATCTACAAAGATTGATGATGATGATGATGATGATGGTGATGATGGTGATGATGATGATGATGATGATGATGATGATGATGATGATGATGATGATGATGTTGATAATGAGGATGAGGTTGGAGATCAAAGACAAAAACGGTGTAAAGCAGAAAGTATCAGTGGGTGTTTCTTGATAGTTTTGTCAAATTTTGATGATTAAACAAGATAAATAAAAAATTCTTCAACTTTATAAGAATTGAAAAGTATGAATATATACTAAACTGACCTCATATGTATTGTGAAAAAGAGAGGGATGAAGCAAACTTCTCAGATATCGTTTTCTCAGCTCTTGAATTCTCTCTCTCTCTCTCTTCTCTTCTCTCTCTCTCTCTCTCTCTCTTCTCTCTCTCTCTCTCTCTCTCTCTCTTTTTCTCTTTTACAGTATTGAGTGTTCTCTGCAATCGCCTTCTCGATAGAGAGAGAAAGAGACGAACTACTTTGTACATATTATAATATATACACACAAATAAACGAATAAAATATTTAGCTCGATGGTAATTCATCAGCATTGTCAACAAGCTTGTATCCGGTAACTCGTTCAAAATAAGTTTAAAATTATTTAAACTAGTTCGTTCGAAATCGACTCCTTTATAAATAAGCCTAACCGGCTTAACTTGATTTGTAGACGAACTGAGACTAAGCTAAGATCATATCGGCGCGTGGCAGGCTCGTTAGTTCGCTCATGTCTCGTTTACTAGTTGGCTCACTAGCTTGTTTAAATTAAAGATTAAATTAAAATCTATAAAATAATAAACCAAATTATGCTATATATACTATCTAAATCAATGTAAGGATTCAAAGAAAGAGTTTATATTTTAAAAGATATAAAATGGTTAAGATCAAATTTTAGTAAAAAAATGTTAGAACAGTATTTAAGCATGGCCATTTTTGTTTACTTTCTTTCAAATTCTCTCAGTTTTTAAATTTTATAATTTTTGTGTACAACATTATTTTCTAAAAAAATAAGCATTTGTTATTTTAATACATACATACATACATACGTACATACATACGTACGTTCGTACGTACGTACGTACGTACGTACATACGTACGTACATACATACATACATACATACTTACATACATACATACATACATACATACATGCATGCATGAATACATGCATGCATACATGCATACATACATGCATACATACATACATGCATACATACATGCATACGTACGTGCATACATACATGCATACGTACGTGCATACATACATGCATACGTACGTACATACATACATGCATACATACATGCATACGTACGTGCATACATACATGCATACGTACGTGCATACATACATACATACATACATGCATACATACATGCATACGTACGTGCATACGTACGTACGTACCTACGTACCTATGTACGTACGTACCTACGTACGTACGTATTCAACTAATATGATTTTTTTCTTGTCATTGTATTTTTCATACATTTCATATGTCTTTTTGTTTATTATTATGTTTTGCCGAACATCATTGTGTTTTTCTAAAATGATTAATTCTATAACTATAATAATAAAATAACATTGTTCAGTATTTCTAGTATATAAATAACAATAACTAACTTAACTAATAGATTAAAAGCAATTGATAACCTTTGAAACAATACGTTTTTTAAAAGACACATTGCTGATATAATGTTCATGATATATAAACTCTCTTTTGTCTTTGTTTTTCTCCTAATATGAAGTTGGATTTCAAATTCTCTTGCTAAACATGTTTCTTCCTTCTTATCTTTTCACTTGTTATACTTGTATGCAAAATACTCAGATGTTATATTTTCATAGCATATAAACTCGTTTTAGTTTTTATTTCCTCGACCTTAACCTCTTCCATGTTTGTTTTCTCCTTTACTTAAACTACTTTCCCCACCCGCGCTACGCAACGGGAGTTTTACCGTTTTTATCTCGTGCTACGCATGGTGAGTCTGATCATTATTGTTTAGTTTGTTGAAACCATATAAGCAAATACCAAAACCGTTTTCAAGAATACCAATATCAGGTACAATAATCTTGTTCACTCATAATTGGTTCGATTCGTCAGTGGACGCCAACGGTTCCTGCACTTTCTATCACCTATGATATCAAAAAATTCTTGATTTTAAATAAAAGAGAGGAATGGTTTGATTGACTACTATATGACTATGGTAACCACACTCACTATAACTTACAATACCAAAAAATACTCAATCTTAAACACAATGGACAAAAATAAAAGTTAAAAAAATTAACCTGTCACATCCGGCGGAAGAATGAGATGCTAATTTGGGTGTGACTTGTTTGTACAGAACTTATTGCTTAACAGAGTTTAACAGATAACACAGCAGTATAGAACATACATAACTTAATTCATAATTTAAAGATAATATTAAAGTTAGGATTACATTAAATCATAACAGTCAAAATTTGATCTAAATATAATCTTATTACAAACATATTATCTAACTGCTACATCTTCAGTAACGGTGGAAATGCGCGTCTATCGATAGTCTGAGATCATACATGTTCACAGTTAGATTCACACAGACTTTTCTCATTATTTCTCCCCAGCCGTTATACATATCAAAAGAGAACATTAAGCTGTTAGTCATGATGATTTCCTGAAAAAGCATACTCAAAATAATCAATATAAAGTTGGTGAGTTCATAGGTTTATCTTAAACAAAATATTATTGATGCATCAGATACAACCAAACCTTACTTAATAACCAGATCATCCATAACTGTCATAACATAATTCATAAATCAGATAATATAGCATCACAACACTCATCCTGTTGGTGCAGGAAATATTTTCCCAAGTAGCGCTACCAGTATTATCTAACGGTTTCACATCCGAACTAATGGTTGTAACATAAATGACAGTATATCTCAAGAATCTTAATAATGCATCAATTCATAAAAGCAATATGCTTTTTCCCTCAAAAATTTATAAAAATAAAAAATGGGGCTATGAATCTCACCTTTTCTCCAA
The DNA here is from genome assembly GCA_025506515.1 of Flaveria trinervia. NCBI lineage: Eukaryota > Viridiplantae > Streptophyta > Magnoliopsida > Asterales > Asteraceae > Flaveria > Flaveria trinervia. The sequence goes on along the minus strand of CM046452.1, from coordinate 81,997,571 downwards.
GAGGTAACCTATAAACAAAATATTCATAGTTTAGAATATATATTATATATATATATAATATATATATATATATATATATATTCTTTAAAATTTTCAGTAACTCATATATCTTGAAAAATTTACAATAAGTGGGTCTAAAAATTAGACATAGCATATTAAATTTTCATATTTTAATGATTTTCAGATTATTTTCTATAATTATTATAATATTGAATAAATTCTCAGAAATACCTTCGGATCTCTAAAAATTCCCAAACTTGGTTAGAATATTTTTCACAACAATTTATATTCTCATAATTTTCTCAAGTCCCAAATCACAGGGTCATTTTTTATAATTTTCACTATTTTACCAATATTCGTTAAAAATATCAGAATATGTCCAAAAATTCTTATTTTTACACAGACTGTTTTGTTCTAAGTTTTATACTTTCTGTAAATTTTTCATAATTTATTTCATAGTTTTAATATTTTTCACGAGTTTTAGTTAGCAGAACCTTTAAAATTTAATAACCTAGGCATAACTTTGAATTAGATCATGAAACTTTTTCTTTAAATCTCATAAATCATAAGAGTAAACATATAATTCTTTCAACTACTTTACAATTTCAATTCTTCCAGTATAAAATTTTCTTCCAAATACTTAAATAATTTATATAAATTATTTTACTTGTAGTAATATCATCAAACTTTGTAGAATAATATGACCTAATATTCTAAACATATCTACAATATTTGTTCCATAATCACAGTTGAATCTATATTAAACCAAATTAATAAGTTGGTACATAATTTTCAACCCTTTGTTGGTAATTTCTTTTGTGTAACTTTTGGTTATCTTTATTTCTTTATTTCTTTTGGACTTATAAAACCTTCCTTACTGCTTTTCAAAATAAAGTTAGTATATTTATAAGATTCATGAAGATCTTTGAATGTTGAACCAAAATGGTTAGTCATATGTGCTTGTCTAAACACATATATAGTCTTTGTAGTCTTAACTAATTATAGTTTAGGGAATGAAACCTTAATTTTGACAAAGGAAGAGGGTGATGATAGGTGATGGTAGCTTCTTTCTCTAGTTCTCCACTTGTGTGGATGTCTTGAGCTTCTAAGGTTGTGGTCTTCTTGCAAAAAGTTGAGTTGGAAGATTATGGTGTTTGATTATGGTGATGTTGTAGTGCTATCCGAGAGTAGTGTAACTGGTGGTGTTTGGTTATGGCGTTAACCGAGAGATGAGAGAGTGGTGATGGTAACCGAGAGCAAAGTGGTGATGGTATGCGGTTGAGGGGTGACCGAATGAATGTGTAGGAGATGGTATACTGTTGTGGTTTGTGTGGCCAAGAGTTTGCATGTTGTAGTTGGGTTTATAATGATGAACTCTATGCTTAGAGGTGTGATGTGGTGTTATAGGTAGCATTAGTCGGTTCCTTGGGTGTTTGGTGGAGCTTCTATCTTGAGCTTGGTGGCATGGTGAGGATAGGTGTCCACCCAAGGAGTTAGTGAGTCACCATGTCATCATTGCAAAGCTAACTAATGCTTAGGGTGTTTTAATCCAGGGTTTAGCGGGAACCGAAACTTGGGTTTACATGGTGCTTAAGTTTGAGGTTTAAATGTGTAAGATTTGCTTAGTTTTATTTTGATGTCAAGTTTCTTTGATGTTAACTTGCATTGTGGTGTTTGGTTGGGTTGTATTTTTGGTTAGTTTGATGTATGATTTATTGTCAATATATAGATGTGCTTTGATCATATAAATATGCAATATCACAAAGTTATACATACATGCACACGTGAATATCATGCATGCAAGCATGCACACGTACTACATATGTATATATATATATATATCAGAAGATTATACATTCGGGCACATGCATACGTATAACATATATATATATACATATAAATATATATAGGGTTGGTATATAAGAGAATTCATTCGTAAATTAATTTTTCCTAACCTTATTTTTAGGGTTGTCACATAAATTAAACCATTATGACAAAACACACATCTGTGGCCTTAAGGGAATGCGGTAGGTGGTCACGGTAAGTAGCTTGTCCAATCGTGCATGCATTATACAAGTTTTTCTAAAATGATTAATTCTATAACTATAATAATAAAATAACATTGTTGAGTGGTTCTAGTATATAAATAACAATAACTAACTTAACTAATAGATTAAAAGCAATTGATAAACAAACTAACATAAAACGATACAAAATGTAGAATACGCTGCTAAAATATCTTATTGTGTTTTCGCCGCTTGTGATTGTGTTTTTCTTGACACTATTTTCTTTTATAAAAAATACATTTTTTAAAAAACACATCGTTAAAATAACGTTCATAGTATATAAACTCTCTTTTGTCTTTGTTTCTTGCCTAATGTAAAGTTGGATTTCAATTCTCTTGCTAAACGTGCTTCTTCCTTCTTATCTTTTCACTTGTTATACTTGTATGCAAAATACTCGGATGTTATATTTTCATAGCATATAAACTCATTTTTGTCTTTATTTCCTTGACCTTAACCTCTTCCATGTTTGTTTTCTCCTTTACTAAAATTACTTCTTAGACTTTGATTATCAAAGTCATGTCCCTGTCAATATTTCCTATCATCATTGTCATCACACATTTGCTCATTCATGCTAGCAATTGAAATTTTCCTTGATCTACTTTCGACATTTAATTCATTCTTCTTATGCTTTTAGTCCTCTTACAGCTTCCTTAAAAGGCATTTTCATAATTTCTAAATATTACTCGATAAAGACTATAATTGGTATGCTGTTATTTGGAATGAGTTGAGTAATTATCTAAAAATTACCTCATCCTTAAGGCTTGAACCAAGTCACTTGAACTAGGCTACACTTAGCTTAACCTAGAAAATCATTGATTGTCACTTTCTTTTATCTTTAGATCTCCAACTCATTCCTTAGTGTTTGTAAACATGCTCTTATATTATATTGTACAATTAGTTTCATCTTGGTTTTTTATGTCAGTGAGTTATGATCGGGTGAGGAAGGGGTGCGAGCAGTCACTCAATGGAGGCTATGATGGTGGTTATTGACTTATGGCTACTTGTTTTTGACAACAGCTTACGATTAAGGAAAGGTTATTAACAAGGGTAGGGCTAACTAGAGGTTTTCAAGTAGGAGTGGTGCACGACTCATGTCAATAAGCAGAAACACATGTTTTATAATGGTGGGAAATGATTGACAATTTGCACACAAAGATAATGAAATGGGTTATGATTGATGAATACTACTAGTTAGTTTGTGGTAGGTTTGTCTACAGTTAACAAATAATGGGAGATGCCACAATGAAAACAATAAGTGGTGGTAACTGTGGTACGTTAGACAAGGATAAGAAACAATGGTTGTCATGACTGCAGCAATAGTCTTGTGGCAGTGCGAAACACATATCACCTAAAAGTATACGTATAACACATGTTAGCTTTTGCGAACTTAGTGTACATCATTTCACTTATAATCAAATGCCTCATAGGGAATTATTTCATCCACATGTTATATCTACTAACTCCCTATGGAAATGGAATTGTGCGGTGTTTGGTCACTTACCGTGACTTTACACCTTTGATCAAAACTCATTGTGATCTAGTCCACTGCATGCAGTGGTCTAGAATTGTAAGATTCATAGTCACTCGTATGTGACTTTTTGTTGCATCAAATTCATTCATTCGACCAACATCGTAGCATAAGACTCGCTTATTCATGTATTCCATCTAATTACTTTATATCATATATACTTTTCATGGAGTTAAATTCACTCATCTGATCAACTTTCTTCATATAATTTCAAATAAGTACACTCACTTGATATCGCATAAATTTCCTCAACTTTCGTCTAGCTGATCCTCCATACAGAATTATGTTAGTTGGGTATTAACCCTATATATTTTTTAGTTATTAAGCCTATAACATAGAGCTTCTATAAAATCCCATGTAAATCATGTAAAAATATTGTCTACTTTGCCCTCGATGGATATGCTATCCATGAACTCATGTTTTAGTTTTCACCAAACAAGTTGTTCACCCAGGCAAAATGCATGTCTCAAAGTAACCTCGTTTTGTATTCACAAATATGTAAAAAGATGAAGTGAGCTATGTTTAACACCAAACAAATTACACCCACTCACATGCCCACACTTATCCTTTGATTTCTCTCAACCAAAGCTTTCATATAATATTTCAACAATAGTTAATCAAAAACATTAAAATATCCTCCTACACTTGGTGAGTTAAGGTCCCAAGGCGCACCCAGTATCAAGGTTTACGCCATTCAAGATTGACAACCCAATAAGTATATGTGATTCCTTGCTTTAAAACTAAAATTGTCTAATCCAATCAACTTGCTTCAAGTTTCTAACACACATGCGTTCACACCTCTCACAATCCATCAATCATCTCGGTTTGTTTTCTAGACTATTGATAATAAACTAGTATATCTGGAACACTCAAAACCAATAATGTATGTTATTTCATAAGCTCGTATACAAATCATATCTCTATCAGCGAACACAAAACAATGCACAAATCAAGAGGGCTTTCATGGGTTGTGATGTTTGACTAAGGTTAAGGGTGAGTAAAAGGGATTAGCGTGGCTAATAAAGTGAAATTCATTATCAGGAGGCTAAATTTATGGACTACATAATATCATTTGTATCACTTTAACCCAAACACCCTACAATAATTCACTCTATATTTGGTGCTTCTTGTTTTTGTTATTTTAGCATCATACATAACAATTCTTTTTTCTTTTGTTCTTATTTTTAACACATATTAGTTATTATTGTTGATGAGTATTATTAAAATACTTGAACTGAAGAACAAGTAAACGGAAAATTTAAACACTCCATAAACTAGATTTCACTATAGGGGTTTAAAAGAGAAGGATAAAGGCTTTGCTGGTTTAACAATACGTGCTCATGCAAAGAAAATTTGGGGTTCAAAGGCTTCTAAAGGAATATGTTAAGGTAATAAAATCAAATGAAATAGGCTTAAACAAAAGGCTTATCCTAATGCCTCAATCATGTTTGTATAATCTATGGTTCAAGATCTTGCATGTATAAGATACATGAATTCTAAAATAAGTGCATATTATGATAAAATTTCTAGAAAAGAAAAAGCAATTAGATATAACATGAAGAATGCTTAAATAAGCTTAGGTTCTCATGAAAATAACTAAATAGGCTAAGGATATGAAGCATGTATATTATCCACCATCTAGCTTGTTACACCTAACTAGACAATCCTATTTGTTGTTATAAACTACATGTTGAGAAAACATTCTTGTAGCTTTCAACTAACCATATCAAAGGGCCTCTACATGTACAAAAGCATTCGGTAATGAACGGTTAAGGACTAAACATATTACATTTTTTCATACCTTTATAGCAAACATGTAATTTTTGTAACCTAAAGATCAAAAATGAAATTTGAGTAAACCTCATGCACCATCCATATAATTTACTCTAATAATAGCAGTAATAATAACACTAATGGTATGTTTGGTATGTGGTAATGGAATAGACAAAGAAATGGAATGAATAAGGGAATAGAATGGATAAGAGAATGAAATGAATCATTACCTTCCATTGTTTCGTTTGGTTGCCTTTAGTATAAAAATCGAAACAATGAAGTGTAAAAGTAGTTATGATGGTGATAGTGAGCGAAGGTGGTGGCCGGAGGTGGTTTCCGGCGGCGGTGGTCTCCGGAGGCGGTGGTGGCCGGCGATGGTCTCTAGCGGCAGTGGTGGCCAACCGTGGTCTCCGGCGGCGGTGGTGGCCGACAGTGGTGGCCGGTGGTGGTCTCCGGCGGCGGTGGTGGCCGGCGGTGGTCTCCAGCGGCAGTGGTGGCCGGCGGTGGTCTCCGATGGCGGTGGTGGTCGGCGGCAGTTTCCAGCGGCGGTGGTGGCCGGCGGCGGTGGGCCAGCGGTGGTTTTCGGCAGCGGTGGTGGCCGGCGGTGGTTTCCGGCGGTGGTGGTGGCCGACGGTAGTTTCTGGTGGCGGTGGTGACCGGTGTCGATAGTGGTCGTCGGTGGTTTCTCGTGGTGGTGGTGGCTGGCGGTGGTTTCTCGTGGTGGTGGTGGCTGGCGGTGGTTTTCGTTAGCGGTAGTTTCCAGCAGCAGTGGTGGCCGACAGCGGCGGTTTCTGGCGACGGTTATGGCTGGCGGTGGTTTTCAACGGCGGTGCTACCCGGAGGTGGTTTCTGGAGGCAGCAGTGGCCTTAGGTGGTTTCTTGCGATGTCGGCGGTGGCCTTCGGAGGTGGTTTTTTGCGATAGCGGTGGTGGCCTTCGGAGGTGGTTCTTGCGGTGGTGGTTCCCGGCAGCGATGGTGGCCTTCGGAGGTGGTTTCTTGCGGTGGTGGTTCCCGGCGGCGATGGTGGCCTTCGGAGGTGGTTTCTGGCGCTGGCCGTGGCTGTGGTGGTGGCCTTCAGTGGTTTCCGGTGGCGGCAACGGTGGCGATGTCCGGCGATAGTGTTCCCGGGGTAGTGGTGGCCGGTGGTAGTTGCTGGTGACGAACGATCTTAGTGGTCGGTGGTGGTTGTTGTGGTGGGTGGTGTTGGTGACTAATGATGGAAGAAGGTATGGAATGAAAAAAAGAAGGGGGAGTGGATGGAATGAATTTAAGGAAATGGAATCAACTACGTAATGGTTCATTTCATTACCTCCACCAACCAAACATGTTTTTATTCATTCACCCTCAATGGTTTATTCCATTCCGCCCCTCATTCCTGCATACCAAACGCTACCTAATAAAAATAATGAAAAGAGTATATTACTATTTTCCTCCCTAAGGTTTGACGAAAATAACGATTTCAGTTTAATAGTTTGTTTAATACACTGACGGTCTGATAGTTCAAGATTTATTTCAAATTCACCCAAGTTACTAACACCGTTAAAAGATTTTCGTTAAGTTAGTGTAAATTTACAATATTACCCTTATGACTAAATACAAAATATTAAAAAAATTATCAGATAGCCATCATCATCATCTTGCCATCCATTATCTAAACCTAAACCATATCCCATCCATTACCATAACCACCATTATCATTCCCAGCAAGTCCACCACCACCCACCACATACCATCACCATTATTATCATTCCCAACAAGACCACCACCATTATGGTTCAAGATCCCTAACCCCTAACCCATCTCTCTCTTTTTCTCTCTCATTAAAAATCATGACCAACAACCGCCACCTCCACCCCTAGGCCACCTCTGACCATCATCGCTAACTCCACCTCAAGACCACTCCAATTGCCACCTCATGGTGCCATTCTGGCCTTCACCCTCTCTTTCTCTCTCTACTATTAGATTCCCCCTCCACCGCCATAATTTTAGCACCACCACCACCAGATCCACCCCATCACCATCGACGTGGTCTTAGAAGCTACCAAAAAAACCTTTATAAAAGCCTACTTGAGATTGATTATGGTGTTGGTATCCCCTTCCACAGGTTGGTAAATAAGAACAAAGACCGGAGATGTTCAAGTGTGGAAGCTCAGTAGTCGGATTTGGTGGTGCCCGAAGGTTTTAGATGGTGGTGGTGAGTGATGATTGTGGATGTGGTCGAAGATGATAGGATAGAAAAGGAGAGAGGGATGGGTTAAGGGTGGTGTGGCCGGATCTGGTGATGGTGAGCGATGGTGGTGGTTGTGGATATCGAAGGCGGGGATGGTGCGGGAATCTTGAGAGATAATAGAAATGTGTGTGTGTATGAGTGAGAGAGAGAGAGATAGGGTGGGATGGGGAAGGGGTGTTTAATCAACCAAGGGTAAAAAAGTCTTTTTATATTGTTTAAAAGAACAAACACTAACAGTTTTAACGACTAGAGTGAGATTGAAACAAAAATCGAAACTATTAGATCATTACCCCCTCAAGGGTAAAAATAGTAATTCACTCTTATAACAATTAGACTAATTAACAAAACTATATTTAATCAATGAAAATAATAAACATATAAACAATTACAGATTATCAAATAATCAAAGTTTAGATCAACTTAATATATACTAATTAGCAACTTAAGGTTACAGTTATGGTTGTACTTTAAACTTTAAAGGTTGTACATTTTTTTTTATTTTAAACTAAATACTTTTTTATCTTTTACATTTTAACCTACATAAATTTTAATTTTTAACTTTGATCGCCTATTCTATTTTTTTTTATAAAATTTTTACATTTCGCTTTAAATTTTAAGACTTAATATGCCGTAATGTGCGTGTTACACTTATTTTTCTTCTTACTTAACGGCTCCGTTGCAATGTACGGATACTAAATCCACTTTTCCCTTCGATTTTATAACAATGTCAACGTGACTGTGTCACTAACTATGCACTCAGGGATGATCATTAATAGATTAATCATTATAACAAAAAGTTCATGTATTATCACTTTATAAATCTTCATTAAAATTAATCGTAAAAGCTTTCCTAGTTGTTTCTATCAACTTAGCCACTCGAGAGTCATATTCATACTCTTATAACTAATGGCGACCATCGTGTGACCATCATCTTTTAAATCTGTAGGCATTGAACTAGAGGTGCACAAACCGAGTTCGGGTTCAACGGGTCAGGTTGTGATCAAAGAAATCCAAACCAGTTTGAACGGGTTCCAGGTTGGGTCCAGCCGGTTTTAAGAGGGCAAAATGGTATTACAAAAATCGGGTTTTAATCGGGTCGGGAGGGTAGGTTAGAACCACGGTTAAACCCTAGTTGGTGACTGGAAAGGGGAACCTAGTTTGAACCATGTGGATTGTATCGTGTCTGAACCAGGTTGAGAAACTACCAGCTGGTTAAAATGGGTCATTGGGTTAGGTTCTGAACCCGGGTTCAAAATGCACCTCTAGGTCGAACCCTTACACGATAGCTTGATGTCGACCTCCTTCAATTTTTTGATGTGTTCACTTAAATTCACTAGTTGGCCCAACTTATTCGTTTAGCCCACACTTGATCCATGTAATATTAAATAACAATTCATAATTCATTTATTAATTGCACATATGCTATATTTAATTTCACTTGATGATCTCCACGTGTGCATCCAATTTCCATTTTGCAATGCCTTTTCTTTTTATTTTACTTACTAGATTTAGTAAACCCGTGTATTACACGAGTTAAATAAATAAAATATTAATATAATAAATTTATTAATTATAAAATGATATTTTATATATGATATGATTGAAATTACGTATCAGAAATGACTATAAATAATAAAATAATTATATCAACTTATTAAAAGTTTTTAAAAAAATAAATATTTTATTCTAAAACAAACCGTAAAAAATATTATTTTTATAAACATTTCTTATAAAAATAATAAAACGGTAATATCAACTTTTTAAATTTTTTTAAAAAATATCATATATTTTAAGATATGATATTATTTTTTGTTTTAAAAAATTTTACTTATTAAAAGTATCAATTCATTTAGAAATAACCTTAATAAATAAATTTCTTTCTTAATTTATTATATATTAAAATGTATTAAAATAATTTTATTAGTAATTAAGGTAATTATTTAATAGGAGAGAGAGGCGGGAAAAATTGATGAGATGATTGTGGTGCTGACACGTGTTATCCACATTTACCATTTTACATGGCTACCTATGATCAACATCACAAAAAGAAAATTTCAAATTCAAATAAAAATGCATATTTATTTGATGGTTTATATGGTAAACAAAATATATTTATATAAGTGAAACAAGAAAAACTGATCGCTCTCAAGAAAATCATATAAAATTAATAACATTTAACTTATCGCTCTCAACATAGTTAAAAACAAGAAAAACTTTGTAGAATGGTAAAAAAGTTTTGAAAATGTTTTAATTTACAAATTACCTAATTATAATAATTCTAAAACTGAAATGCTATTTTAGAAAGTTATTCTAATTTTATATACCAAAGTATTCTATCTTGATCTAGGTATAGCTACTATTTATTTGTTTTATTGGTGCCCATGACACCCACTAACAACAGGATTAGATCAATCATTTTTTGAGTTGGACGTGTAGTTTTTAAGAGGTTATAACAAAGCAACAGAAGCGAGATTCAAACTTGACCTCTCAGTCAGGTAAGTTAGTGATAGACAGGTGATTGGCATATGTTAATTATACTTAATTATATATTTTTAAGTCTTAATTTATGCATGATGGACTCACTTTAGACTTTAAAAGTTTCAAGTGACTATGAGCTAACATAATATATTTTTAAAAGAAAATATCACAAAATAGTAACCACCATTTAGAATTATTCTAATTTGATCACTCATTCATATTTTTCTTAAGCTAGACTAATAAATCATTAAATCGAATCATTATCGAATTTTCTTATGTCAAAAGTTAGGTTACAAGGCGAATTTTAAGTCTTAATTTATGCATGACGGACTCACTATAGTTTTAAAGTTAGGTTGTTCATATCTTATACAGACATAAAACTATCCCTATATATACATACAGGTACGTGTGTTTTTGCACAAGAATGTGAAATTTATATTTGTGGATAACAAAAACAAATGAAATGATTATTACATCACCTTTCAATTTCATCACCACTTATCCCTCCTTCTCAAGTCTCCGCCCAAACAACCTACTCACTGCCGGAGCTCCACCAGGTTTCATCTGCTTGAATACTTTCATGTGTTTAGTCCATTAATCTCTTCTTCAATTCACTCATTTGATCTTTTCTGATTCCTTTTTCTTATTCTTATTTTCTAGGAAACAACCATTCGAAATTGAAACTGAAGTCCTCGTGTGCTGATAATGTGTTATCCGCTAAAGAAGACGATCATGGAGTTGTTACTTTTGAAATGTCTACCGACCCCATGGACCCATTTCTCTTTACCTCTTTACTCAAGTCTTCAATCCTTCGTTGGAAACAACAGGTGACATATAATAATATCTAATAATATTAAAGTTATTTAGAACATGTGATGCAATGAATAACGGACACATGGTGAACTTTTGTGTAGGGAAAGAAAGGTGTCTGGATCAAACTACCGATCGAGCTTGTGAACCTTATTGAACCTGCAGTTAAATTAAGTTTCACGCTAATTGGTGAGATCTTTTCTTTGTAATATGCTTGATAGATCCACATGAAAACAAGTAAATTTGTTAATGAAGAAAGCTTTGTGGGGTAATCTTGATAGGTCGGATACGGGTCAAACGATACTGGGTCGGTGGTGTTTTAATTTTAGGCATATGTTTTAATGTTTTTTTAACTAGTCAATGGTAGTTTCTATTTAATGAGTCAAGTTGTGGGATCATGGGCTATTTAAACTAGTTTGATTATCAATGAAACTGTCCAAATATTCCATCAAATTTTCCACCTTCTGTTCTATTTTCAATTGTCAAGAAATCTGTGAATCAAAGGGATGAACCAACAAGCTTTCTGTCATGGGTTTGCAGGAAGGCTTCTATAATCATCATGCAGAGCCTAAATACGTGATGCTTGTACATTGGATTCCTGAAACAGCTAACACTTTGCCACCAAATGCATCGCATCGAGTGGTGTTGGTGCCTTTGTGATGAAAGAAAATGGACAGGTAGTTTTGTTGCAGCTAGGTAGTATATTGGTTGGGCTTTGAATTGAAGCATTTAGGTTAAGAGAAAGCGTTGTCTGCGAACTCTGAGAGGACGACTCTTTTGTTTGTTACTGTCAAAACTTGTCTGTTAAATGAGAATTTCAGAATGAATAAAATGCCAAGGTGATAGAATGACTTGATCAAAGTTTACACTGAGAACAAGAGACCACAGTGATCTAGTTAGTTAGTTAGTTAGCCAGCACGCCATAAACTAATTAACTGCAAATCTATCATCAGAAGGTTAGATGATGATAGATTAGCCTTATTGGAGATGAATGTTGTGCCTGCTAGTGATCTTAATGTCATCAATATCATCTTATTTTATTTTACTACTCTAATAAAAGGGTAAATGGGGGTGTCACGTGTCAGCACCGTAATTATTCTCATTAATTTTTCCCGTCTCTCTCTCCTATTAAATAATTACCTTAATTACTAGTAAAATTATTTTAATATATTTTAATATATAATAAATTAAGAAAAAAAATTATTTATTAAGGTTATTTCTAAATAAATGATATTTTTAATAAGCCAGTTTTTTCAAAACAAAAAATAATCAATTTGGGAGTTGTAATAAGAAATTTTTTTAAAAATAACATTTTTATATGGTTTGTTTTAGAAATATAATGTTTATTTTTTAAAAATTTTTAAAAATTGATATCACTGTTTTATTATTTACAATCATTTCTGATACGTAATTTTAGTCATATCATAACTTAAAATATCATTTTATAATTAATAAATTTATTATATCAATATTTTATTTATTCAACCCGTGTAATACACGAGTTTACTTAAGCTAGTTTTATATAGTTTAGTAAGATTTTCTTAAGACCAAAATGAAATTACAATAAAAATCGATGTAAGTTAGGAGGTGTTGAGTTCAAGTTTTTTATGAAAGTTCTAGGGGGCGTATGCCAAGGGGGCAACGCCTCCTTGATGGAGTCCAATTAAGGGGCTCTATCATGCTGCATGATCAGCATGGAAAGAATTTATTGTTGAAGCCCTCGATCGGGTCATATAATGGGATCATACATGGTGGATGAACAAGATTAAGAGTATGCACAAAGATGTGCAGGGACTCAATGAAAGAACAGGGACTAAAACAGAACACAATTCACACACTACACGATGCAATTCCACACAGAAAATGTTGTACACGATGGGTATTTATTCCCTTTGAATAGGCGGTTAACAACAACTATAACTAACATAATTAACCCCCTAAATTTCCGCCTAATTACATATGTGTGACTTTTCTGTTTTAACTTTCATATATTGACTCCTAACTAACGTTAATTCATTTGATTTAGGAGTGTCTTTATTAAGGTATTCCAACATTTATTTTGTCTTGTTGTTGGTAGCTCTTTTTTGCAGTTTGTGCCACACTAGATCAGCAAAAGTGATATTGATTTCTTCTTTGTCTCTCTAAGAATGAATCCAGAATCCTGCGTTCATGATATTAAAATTTGGTTGTTCAACTTATAAAATAGAGTGAAGTGTGCATAATCGATATTCTCTTGTCTACTTTTAAGTTCATCTCTACTGCTAATGTTCGATTTGCGAATGTGGAACTTTTGATAGGTGTGGTTGTATTCATTATCTCAATTACCAAACAGCATCATGTATATATACTTGGAGCATAATATAAAACAATATGCAGTTCTTTTTGGAAAACGTTAAACTGGTAATAGGTTCTGGTGGTGCAAGAGAAAGGTGGAAATATGCGAGGAACAGGAATATGGAAATTTCCGACACAAGTCGTTGAAGAGGTATGTACATAGATTTGGCCACCGACCACATACAGTATCCACAGCCTCAGAAATCAGAATGTTTAACAACTTAAGTTCTTTTTGGGAATTTCGTACCTTGTGTAACATACTTATTATGATAGGTGCTACATTTGTAACATAGTCCAGTTATTGAAGTTGAAAATTGTGAGATATGGACGCAAAGTATTCAAAAATGCATGTTTATGTGTTTGTAAGCAGAGTAAAATAATTTGAAGGTGGAAATATTTTTTTGCTGAACTAATTTTATGTTTCTGATGGTTCAGATTGATGCCAAATTTGTGGAAACATTAGCATTCAGGTGAGGAATAGTATGAAATTGTTTCTTAACATTGAAAACCATTACTAGTTTCAATGAATTTGAAAAGTGGCAATGCCTGTTTGGGTTACTTAAAGATGTATGACAAGGGTTCTTCATCTACTAATTATTCATCCTCTGTTCTGCAGGCAAAGCCATAAGAAATTCTTTAACAAGTCAGATTTATTTTTTATGTGGATGTTGCAACCAGTGTCTTTTGACATCCAGAAGCTGGACAGAGAGATAGCGGCAGCCCAGGTTGGGTTTCGTAAATGAATGCTTAACGTTACAACTTACAACTCATACATATAACATATATATAAACTACAAAAACAAGCCCTGAAATTATCACAAAGTCTGTTGATCTCAGGTTGCTGTAGGTCTTCATTAATTTTTGGAGTAAAGTGTTTATTTATGCGTATGTAGTGGATGGCGTTTGAGGAGTATGCAGCTCAGCCATTCATCCAAAAGCATGATCTTCCCAGGTATATAGCTGAGATATGCATGGCAAAGATGGAGACACGTTATACGGGTTTCTCACCTGTGTCTATGATGACAAGTTTTTCCAAAAGCCAAAGCAACTTGTACATGAACACCAGCGATCTCAGCTCTTGTTGATCAGAACGTATTTCGTTGTGTACTTAACTTGATGCATATTTATTTCTGTTAGACATAACATACACACTTGATGTGTCTTTGGAAATGGACATACAGACACTATTTGTAAAACTTCATAGCATACAGTTATTTATAAATTATAATTTCATGCTCTCTTTTTATCTTAAAGATGAAGTATAAGTATATAATTTCATTCCTCAGTTTTTGTGGCTCATTAAACAAATCAGGATTGCAATTAATTTCAGATTGAATTTTGTTTATATATAAGAGAAAATGAAAGCTGAAGGAAGAAATATTAAATTCATGTGATGAAAAAAGATAGATAGGGCAGGCTTGACTAGGAGATGATAGTGATTGTTTGTGAGATTAAAAGAATACAAGTTGGCTACCTACTTAGCTCCATCTTGTTAATTTTTCTTTTACTCGCATACCCCCGCATTGATCTCTCTCTCCCTTAATGTCAATTCAGCCTTACCTTTTTTTTTTCTTCTTCTATACAAAGTCTACTTTGTGTAAAAAGTGTACGAAGTGATCTAGGCCGTTGATCATTTCAGCATTCGACTTAGATCATTTGTGTGATTATTACACCCTCTTACGTGATAGTGATAATTTCACATATCTTGTGTGATAATTCCACCATTACATGATAATAATCGTGCAAGTGTAAATTTCGTGCTTGATAATTCCGGTATAGATAAAAAACACATCATTTTAAAGTTTCTCGATACATATATACATATATATATACACACACATTTAAATTAAAATTGTCTTGATTTTTTGTTTCTAGAATTTATTATATTTGATTTTCTGTGTGTGGAAGTTTACCTGCCTATCGATATTGGGTAGATGGGAATTAAGGGTCAACGGTCATAACACATAGAGGTTATTTATGTACTTTCGATATGATCTATGAATGGAAACCTCATGCACAATGAATGCACTATAAATAAGTCCTTCCATCACGTACCTTCCTCCAAAGTTAGTTTCCTATATCATCTTTTAGCTACTTACGTATCATAAATAAAAATTCCTTGTGTTGATCAACACAAAGATGATGATGATGATGTGTTTTCAAGGGTACATGATGTTGCTCATCTTTTTAGCTCCAGCTATGGCAACAACAGATGACTTTGTAAGTCTTGCTGGATACGGTGAAGAGAAGCTCTCCACGGTCGTGGTTTCTGGGGCGTTACTCTGTCATCATCGTCATCGTTCTCCCATTCCAATCTCTGGTGAAGTTTACATACATACATATTTATATATATGATCCATCATGTTAAATTATTAGTTTATCTATATGAGAAAGAAAAGACCTATTAATCAATAACGTAACACACATATATATATAACTTATTAAGTTGTTTACAGGAGCATCAGTGGTGATTTGGTGTCACAAGAGGAAATCAAATTGGGTGATTAGAGCCAAAACCGACGAATATGGAGATTTTGTTGTTGATCTTCCTTCCCATCTTCATGCAATTCCAAACATGGAAAAGAGTTGCCGCGTTAGAATTGTTAGAGTACCCAAGAAATCTCCTTGCCACCGGGCTGCACATAAGCACAGAGCTGCCCCGATAAAGTTGTCATCATCAGCGAATGGAATTCGCTCTTATACGTCCCATAACATCCATTTGTCACCTTCACACCCATTCAGCACCTCACATGTTCTACTCAACAATTGATCTAAAGAGCCACCAGCTTATATCTATCTATATACAAACACATGTAGACACACCCATGATGGCGCTACAGTCACAAGATTACTGATCGAGACATCGAGTTGTGGAACTTGATCTTGTTTCCCAGGTGTCCAGCTGTGATCAGATCCAGAGATAATTAATGTACATAGACCTATTATATATATGTAAGATATCATTTGTTGTATGAGTATCCTGCATACATTGTATGCTTTGTCTCTCTAAATAAGAAGAAATTATACTTATTGCCCAGAATTGCTAAAGAATAGAGAATCAGGTATCAAACTACGATAGAACTTGATTATCAATTAGGGTTCTTACCCTTTGCAATTAGAGACATATACATGCAAGAAAGTTCGAGTATTAGAATCAACAAACTGTAGTTAATAATTTTTCCAAACACTCATGCTTATTTTGCGACAACTATATATCATAAGAATTATTTTTAAGTCAACGTAATAAATTGGATTCAGGATGGTTGAGACGTGATGCTAGAGCGAATATCATGAGATGGTAGCAGATGTTGAAGGGGTTGTCTGTTAGAGTTTGAAAAGATAGTGGATAGTGATCTCTGGTGTTGTTATATCGGAGGATAGGGATGTGAGTCTATAGGCCCTTCACAGGAAAACCACACGGATCAATTCAATATATATGTTATTATCGGTTATGAGATAACGGACATATAGAAGGTTTTGCTTTAGTGGATGCATATAAAACATGGTTTCATTTAAAGGGAAAAAGGGTGATGCGAGGGTTTGACTTTCGTGTTCATGTATGGGAATGGTACGTTGAACCATTTTCGATAATTATATTTTGTAAAATGCTATTATTAAAGTAAGACGAGAAGTTACTCGTGTTGTGTGTCATATGAGATGTCTGCACCAGTGTCGAAATACCACTTGTTGACATGCGGGTTCAAAAACAAAGAATATAATGCTTGATCATTATTTGTCGACACATTCACGGAAGCAGCGGCCAGCGGTTATGTAAGCCTTATTAGGCCTTGGCCCAAGAAGTACAAGACCAAAGGAAGGTGTTGTGGGCATGTTTCTTGTTGGATAAGGGCATGGTGGAGTAGCCTGTTGTGAAACGGCCCAATGTTGGAAATTAACGCCCCAACTAGGTATCCAAAGTTATTTGAATACGAACCAAAACCACATCCCTTTCCTAAAGTTATGTTTGTGTTCCTTGGGCCACGGCCTCGACCTCTCTCTCTCAATCTTGTCATTGATATATTTCACGTCAATCGTAATAGTGAGTTTGGAAATCTTGTTTCTACAGTATTGTTAGTAGTTTGGTATGATTGTGGTTTGGTATTGTTAGTAGTATGGAGGGTTGAGGCTAGGCGTTGCGGTGGCAGCTAATGCTTTTATTAGTTTTTCATGTTTGTACAATGATAAGTTTGGATCATGCATTTTAAGAAGTATTTTAGCCACCTCAAAACTACCTCAAGAAGACTCTAATTGAACTCATTCCAGTAGCATTGTAAAAGCACGCAAATGTATGGCATGTTTTTCTTAAATCATTGACAATGATGGTGATGTTGGGTCCAGTAAGCCAAACCATTTTGTCTTATTTCCCTTAATGGGTTGCACATTCATAACTCACGATTTTGTTTTCCACCTGACGAATTACCCACCAAGGAAAAATTCACCTTCCCCTTAAGGAAGGCTTTATCGCCCCCTCAACCTGTGTGAGGCTACATCTCCACCCCCCTTGGAGAGCCCAACATCCTCGCTGCCATATTGGTCTGAGCCCTAGCTTTTTAACCAATTTAAAAAAGCTCAAGTAAGTCGTATCAAGATTTTGTATGCTTTATTTCTAACAGGTTGCATATCTTGGAACTGATAGAGGGTAGATAATATCTTGGTATGGTGTTACGTGACTTGTTACATATGGTATTAAAGCTAGGTTGACGGACTAGTTTATCAACGAGAATGTTGGGCTGCGTAAGGGGGATGGAGATGTAAGTTTTATATCGGTTGAGGGGAGAAACGAATATAAAGAGGTGGAAACTTCCTATATGAAATCATGTTTTGCCTAGCGGAGAAACTCGTCAGGTGAAAACAAAAGCGTAACTTTTTTAATGGGCAACACATTAGGGGAAAAATAGATAATATTTTTGTACGGATTACGTTGACAGTTACATGTTAGATGATAGATGTATTGTCAATCTATTCTCACCCTCTTTTTCTTAAATCAATTGATCATCGATCGCCCGAAGATGAAGATTATGAACACGAAGTGAAGATGATAAACATGAAGCGATTGAAGATGATGAACCCAAAGATGATGATGGGTCAAGCAATAATTAAAGTGGCTGGTTAATTTCGAGCACAAAGATATGCATTCTTATTATAATTATATAAATGTAATTATGTTGTTCCAATTAATATTATTAACTTTTTCATTGATTTGTTTAACTTCTTAAGTGATTTATTCATCAGTTTTTCTATCCTTTACCTATTTGAAGATGAGCTAGTTCATATTTATAAAATATTTGAAGTTACGTAAATGTAACAAGTACACGAAGTAAAAATGTCTAAGGTTACATAGTTGTAGCACATATACAAACTTTGATGCACGATATTTCTGATGAATTTTAGGCCATGAGAAAATAAAATAGTTGATAGCTTCCAATAATGTCTTGTGTCCTACATTCCGTTGATATTAGGAGAAGAAATGTGGATTTTAGCTGAAGCAAATTTAGGCCCCTTGCCTTTCATTTCTTGTCTGTTTTCATTCAATAGATAATTATGAAACAGTAGTATAGTAGATCGATTTCTTCCACATATCTTTATAGCACAGTCTGACGTTCCATCATATATATATAGTCCTGTTGATTACCGGCATTCAACTATACTTTTTATTTATTTATTTATTTAAAGTTGTTTTTCAGTTATAAAGTTTAATACACACTACTAGAAGAATGTGGAATTAATATATTATTATATTCCATTTCCACAAGAATCAGTTGATATCAAAATCCATCTCTATTAACGAAGTGATGACTTATATTAAATAAAGAACCAACATTATCCATGCATTTTTGTCACCTTAAATAAAAACTAGCAAAAGGATTGTCGTCTAACGATATCAAAGTATTGATAGTCGTCGGTTCACGTGTGTCATGAGCATGTGGTATAAATTTAGGAGTCGTTTAGTCTCCATATGAAGTTAAGTTGGGGTTAAAAAAAAGTTAATAACAGTTTATTTCCCAAGAAGATCGACACCTAATTAAAGTTAACCCAAATTGGAGGAAGTAGTACTGTAGGCACATATATGGATTTAAAAGAAAAAACTAACTACATCAACATTTATTTTCTTTTTGCAAAGTCTCTACATATATGTTATACAAATTACACAGTAATCAACTGGTGTTCCTTGGATTCTAACCTTAGATCTTGTCTCATCTTCCTTATAAACTCCTCTATTTTCTTGTTAAACTCTTCTGTATCCATATCTACGCATGAATTACTGCTGCTAGATTCTTGTTCCATCTCTTCATCATGCACACTTTCCACCTCATTCTTTGATTCTTGTTCCACCTCTCCATCTACTTGTTGATTAATATCCACCTGATCATCAATGTCTTTTTTATCATTAACCTCTTCTTCATACTGATCTTCTGTAGTGATCTGCATGTCTCCTTGATCAACAATCGGAAGCGGAATCAGCGGCACGTCGATAACCAGCTTTTGATCATAGTATTCTTTGAAACCAAAGTTGTTGGTGATGAAAGTGAGAATGGTGGTGCAGAGGAGGAAGATGTATTTTTTCTGAAAGGTGTGAGTGAGTATTGGGAGCACAAAAGCTGACAAGTAGTAGTAGTTGTAAGAGGTGAATGTAAGGATGAGAGCCACAGGAAGGAAGAGGAGGAGGTGTAAAATATGCTTCAACAACAATCTCTCACCACCTTTAACTTGTTCATGTTTATGTTCATTTTCATCCATTAATTGTAGTGTATAATAATGTATATTATATATTCAATATTCAATGTGCCTGTTTGGAAGGGGAGAATAATATAATATGGTGTGTTATTCCTATAAATCTGCTTCAAGATTATGCCTATTTATAGACACCTGAAGTTTCAACCTACATCCTTCCACTTTCTTGTATTGTCTATCACCCATCTCCATTTAACTTAATTGTTATTAAAACCCTAACTGTGATAACTAAAGGAAGCCCTTTAGTATGAACGCGGTAGTAATCTAGAAAATTCATCTCCATGGAGGACTTTATACTAAACGATTAACATCTTTATAACTACCCAATTTAAGACCGCAAATGCTAGCCCTGCACTTACTTCTCGAATTTGTGGGACCTAACATGAGTTTTGACCAAAGTTATATCCAAGAAATTAATAGGTGTGTTGATCAAGGTCAACTCATTTTCATTCTTACAAAATCGCAAGAGTTCTAGAGAGAGAGAACCAATGTCAAGAGAGATTAAACATTTCAGGTAAGATTCAAACGATAATCTTATATTATTATGATAATTTGTGATAACCTGTCAAGTTAATTAAAATTATTATTTTTATTGTTGTAATAATATTATTATATATATAACATTATGTTATATATATATAGAGGCTTTCGAATGATAACCAAAAAATTGAAAAAAACCAAAAGAACCATTTCTAGCCACATATATTATTTTATTTTTTTTTAATTTTACTCAAAGCATATTTGTTTATAATATTTCTTTACCATAAAATTACTAATTATTTTAATCAAAAGTCTTATATACAGTTTAGGTTTTGATTCCCATTATGAATTTGTCAATTTGTGTTTTCGCTTTCCTATTAAAGTGTTTTGTATTTTAAAGATACACTTCAAAGCTTGTTTTGCATTGAATTTTATACATAGATGCACATACACATGCATGCATAGATGCACATATTCATATATGCATATTTTTTCACTTACGAAAAAATGGGCTCTTATAATATAGTGTCAATAACCCGTACGTAAAAAATCTATAATACGACAATAGTTGTTTTATCAATAAACAAAAGTATTGTAGCAAAATAATCTAATTTACTTGCTTAATTGAATCGTCAGACTCTTCTAGCGTTTTTTAATTGAGTTTAGATTGGATAAATGATAGTGGATAGGCTAAACTAAACTAATATGTTAACGGACCCTAAGTTTCAATAGATCAAGATAATTAAATTGTTATTGGGTTTGTAAATTAGTTTTTAATAGCCTATAGTTGTTTTTAAAATTATACATACATACATACATATATAATATAATTTTCTTAGAATTTTAGGTCACTGAGGAGATTGGACCCTGGACAGTCGTCTATCCCGCCCACCCTCAGAACCGCCCATATTTACTGTGTGTTTATCCACATAGTGGTTAATATGTTTCGTAAACTCAGTCGACTCTCTAATTTCGTTTCACATGTTCGTATCTTTCTTGAAATCACATGGCTCTGTAAATTTATGTATATTCATGTACTTCCATTTTCAAATTGATATTATTTTTTCCCATCACACAAGGGTATGTGATGTTACTTGACATAGTCGTGTATTGCTTGGTTTTCGGGGAAAAAATATTTTAAAGTCTATAATTCGTTTTGAAGGATGTTTCAAATTATTTTGTTTTAAATATTGTGTATTCAATGTTTTTACACTAATTTTTATTTTGGGTAACTTTGTAAAATGATAACCAATTTTTAAAAAGTTTCAATTAGGTAATTCAAATTTTAAACGTATTCTAAGGTCACTTAGTTTTTATATTTTATATAAATTAAAAGTCTTAATATTTTTTTAGCATGTTATATTTTTTGTATTAAATATAGAAAAAAAATTCGAACTTTTGATGCTAATATTGAATGTTGACGTAAATTTTAGGTATTTTTTTATTTTTTTATAATTAACACGTTTTTTTATTTTTTAATATAATTTTATGTATTGAAAATTTGACCCTCACGTCTTCTTCACCGTTACTTTCTTGACATATGAAAATTCAATGATGATTCGATTTGATCATTTGATGGTACAATTTGAAAAAAAAATATACATGAGTGACCAAATTAAAATATTTTTGAAACATGGTTACTATTGTATGAGATTTTTTTTAATCTTTCAAGATATCAATCGTGATAGCAAGATTCCAGAATTAGCGTTTCTAGTGGCCAACGCATTTTGTGTTGCAATTTACAATGTTTTGCATTGAACTTGTGCTTCAGGTATACTTAAAAAGTGACTTTGGTACGTTAAGTTTGGACACCATGCATAATAAATTGCACTGTCTTTGTAAAACCTTCATGGCATTTGTATTGTTATTCAGTCTTATCAAAACCTTTATGATTCCACTTGTCTTTAAGAGTTGTTTTGATCGTAAAATTTATATAAAGTAGAATTGAAATTGAATAAAATTACTTTAAAAATATTGGTTCTTTGATACACAACTAAATTGGAATTATCAAAAAGATTATAATTCGAAAACACTGTTTTTCAAGAGAAATCATTACAACTAATTTTATACCCGTCCGGTGGCCGGGTATTGTAACGTCATAATAGCATCACCTTACCGAACTCATTGTAACAAACAACTTTCAATGTAACACCAAATTACAAGTGCGCAAGAGCTAAATTATACAATAAATCAGATACAATAACAACATGCAAGGAATAGTAGTTATGGAGTTAATCACACCAGTGCGATGACGTTGTGAATTACTAGTAAGTTGCATTAATATGCATGTGAAAAGAGTTATTGATTTACTTTTTTGCCTTTAAAAGAAACCTAAACATAAGAAATAAGATTTAACGCCAACGACTAAAAGCATATGGTATCTAAAGAATTGTATTGCATAAGCAAATAAAATGAACTTCTGCCTACAAAGACAAGACATAATATTTGTGAAACTATTGTTGCATGCAAGAAAAGATTATATAATAAATGGAAAGGTCTTCCTCTACCAGTCCCGTTTATGTGGGCAATACATTCTAGCTGCAAAAGAAAAGATAACCCGTCCAAAGTCTTATTGTTCATTAAGATAATGGGAAGTGAGGGTGGTTGTATAACAAATCAGAACATGCGTGAGACAAAACATATAAACTTTGTGCACCTAAAATTGACAATATCAAACAATATAACAAAAGAGATTTGACAGCTTCATTTAAATGGATCTCCTCCCTCATTAAAATTTCCATTTGTCGTGCAAGATGAATGGGGAGCCATTAGTTTATAGTTGTGCAAAATATAATCTATTTACCAATCAATGAAAAATAAAGGAAACATCATACCTTCTTATCCCTTTTTGAGTCATCAATTTCAGCACCATCATTGTGGTCACCGTCAACAACTTTTATGCTTATATCAAAGAATTAAAGCAATATCATCAATGTAAACCTTTTTTTTTCGTTTGCAGCTATGAAGTTATTAAGTTAAAATTGTATAATCCTCTATCTAGTTGCAGATATTGTAGGAATCGTTCATATAAAATAAAAAATTCAAACAATTTTATTAATATACTTAATACAAATGAACATAAATAAACGATTATTAATCTCTTTTACGAATGTAAATTTATAGAATTAAAAAGAAAAAAATGTAAAAGCTGAGAATTGTGTTCAACATGGGGCCCTTAAAACATATTCCGAGCCTCCCATGAGAACTCGTGTTGTTTCCCAGGGTACAACAGGCGAATCAGTTTGTACTATCAGGATTGATCTAGAACCCGAACTTATTTGCAGAAGAGAAACCAGAGAGATAGATAACATGTTTTGCTGCAGGTTTTGAGTTGTGTTGGTGTATCTTTCTTCTGAGCTACACTTAGTATTTATAGTGGAATTCGAACCATAATAGTCACCCAGTCGTTAATCCGAAATCGTAATGCGAGTGTGTGAAGTTCAAAGTGCGCCATCAAAGCGCCACATTGCGCCCACATGCCCATGTCGCGCATGCGCGTGTGCGAGTGCGAGTGCGAGTTAAGGGTGCTTCGCACCCTTCGCGAATCCACTTAGTGTGACATCTTAGAAAATAATATAGACAAAAGGTTATAAAATATAAACAATTTTATATTCCTTCTTTCTTCCAATGTGAGACAACTTCCCACACTATTAATTCCTAATGTCATTAACCACATTAATTTTCATTCAACACATTAATTTATTGATTAAATATTAATAACCATATTAATATTATCAATAAATTTCGAACAATCCCCCACATGAATGGAAATCACCACATGAATGGAAATCACTTCTCCAAAAAAAATTTAGCAGTCAAGTGTTGCAGAATAGGTATGTGTTCCCTTTGAACCTCCCTTTGTGATGTATACTTAGTCTCCTAGTTGTGTGTAGAAACGGTGTCTTTGAACATACCCTGTTTTATGTAGATGATAATGTACACTCACACAACACTCTTCCTGGTTTGATCAACCCCTCATTATCATGTCCGCTAATGGTCATGGAACATTTTCCTGGTTCTATGAGAGCTCTAGGATTTACGCCTCCCCACAAGTCGCGACCCCACTTCTCTCTAACATAGGTGATTCGATGAATCATTAAAAGCATCATAGTTATATTGATTCCCACAAATCATCTAACCTTAATATACTTAACATCACTTTGGTCACTTGTTCGGGGTACTCCCCTAGAATGAATGGACTAGGAAGTTCGTCACTCCCTTTAAGTTTTAGGTGACTCCCCTATAGTGACTCTGTTGGTCATATGATTAATTTGTCCTATTGAACCTATATCTTGGGATCTCTAGTCAACTAGGTTAGGTTTCCCTCATATTCCTTTTTTTCCATGGGCTTTAGTCCCATTCCTCTTGATAACTTATAAACTATTTCTGTGCTTAATCCTTTTGTTAACGGGTCTGCAATGTTATCTTTTGACTTGACATGGTCAATCGTGATAACACCCGTTGATATCAGTTGTCGTATTATGTTATGTCTACACCTGATGTGCCTTGATTTGCCATTGTACATTGAGCTTTTGGCTCTACCAATTGCCGACTCACTATCAGAATGTATGCAAATAGCCGATAACGGCTTTGGCCATCTTGGAATGTCTTCCACAAATTGACGTAGCCATTCAGCCTCTTCTCCGGCTTTATCCAAAGCGATAAATTCTGATTCCATTGTGGATCTAGCTATAACAGTTTGCTTGGATGATCTCTAAGATATTACTGCTCCACCAAGTAAGAACACATACCCACTTGTTGATTTGAAATGTTTTATATCTGATATCCAGTTTGCATCAGTATACCCTTCAATCATAGCTGGACGACGGGTATAATGCAATCCATAGTCTCTTGTGTATCTTATGTATCTAAGCACCCTTGTTATACTCTTCCAATGTTCTGAGCTTGGATTACTAGTATATCTGCTTAGCCTACTCACCGCGTATGCTAAGTCGGGTCTAGTACATGTCATTAGATATATTAAACTACTGTCACACCCCAACCTTGACGGCGGAAACGTCGAGAAGTGAGAGTTAAGATCGTTCACGGCCACATAACGCTATTAATAACCCAAATATATATAATAAACATAAGTTCCAATTGTACTATTACAATCATAAGTCTCAAAGAAATTAAAATAAACATAACAAGTCATTTTATTTCACTTATTTATCTAGGTCCATTCCTAGATGTGTAAGCTTCAAAGAGTAGAAATCAAGCTTGAGTATTTCCTGAAACATGTTAAAAATAAAAGATCAACAATAATGTTGGTGAGATTTCCATAGTTTGTAATACATAAGTATATAAAAGATGGCAATTCATGTTGTAAATTAGAGAGCAAAGTAAACTAGGGATCAACCAATAATGTTGCACAATCAAACCTCGACAAAGTTTTACAAGTCTCAAACGTTTAAAAGTATATACGATTAGCTAAGTGTACTTGGATCAACCAAGCAGGCTTGTCTGGCCCATAGATCTATGACTTCGCTAGGCTAGCAATAGTTAATGATTGTACATATATTCAACATTACATGGTAGCTACAAAGTTCAGCTAACTACAACATACAGGTGAAATGCCATAAGTTTACAAGAATCAAACGTGTTTACAAGTGCAAAATTTATAAAGTAACATGTTTCACCCCAAAGTGTAAAAATATAAAAAGGGTATAGAAATACTCACATGATCAATAAGTATATAATTGACGTTTAATAAGAAATATAACAAGCAACGTTTCAACATGGTCCTTCACAATGCCCCTAAAATAAATATATAGTTACAAGGTTAACGTTTAATTGTAAGATTAACATTATAACGCGAACTAGGGTTTCGATGGAGATTTGGGGCTTGTCAAATAATTATGTCTAACAAAATGGAATCAATTACATTTATTGAACTCAAAGAAACTTACTACATGTTATGTAAGATCATATGTGTAAATACAATATTTATAACAATTTATATACATAGATAATGATTAAATAAAAGTTGGTAATCTCAATTTAAGACAATAATTTGAAGATATTGGATGAAATAATATTTGTGTGAACAAAATATTATCTAAAGTCTACTTTTTATAAAATTGGACTATTTATATCTCTTTTTAAAATGTTTAATGAAATTTAAAAGCATTTCTTTTTAAATAAATAATTTACAGAAAATGTTCAAATATTTAAAATACTCAAAGTTTATAAAATGACTTTTTTTATAATTTTTAGAAATTTTTAAAAATTTTGTAGTATTTAGTTTAAAGGCCAAAAAGGCCAAAAAATTACATGAGGTTCCCCGGGTTCGAACCGAGGACCTCCTGCTTTACAGGGTGTGTGCGTGACCAGTGAACCAAGGCTCTCAGCCGCAGTTTGTAATGGTTCCAAATTGTTTTAACTTAAATCAATTGAACACCCCAAATCCAAGAACCCTAGATTCATTTGGATTCAAATTGAACTCTAAATCAAGGTTGTCAATCAAATTAATGTTACGGCTTTTGTTCCCTAACATAAATCGAGCATGTATGTATGTTAAATTACCCGAATTGAAAACGGATTGATGATGAACAATCGAAGAACGGTCGCGACTGTGTAAGACCGGTTCAAATTGCAAACGACAACAATAATCAAATCTGTGTTACAGAAAGCTTCCAAGGATCTTGGTGAGCAAAAACCCTCTGTCAATTTCAGATCTTGAAGTCTAGAAGATGAAGTTCGATTGGTTGTAGAATCGCGATGGAAGTGATGATCGAGTTTGAAGTTTGTGTGCGTTTCAGGTGAAATTGAAGGTTGTGAATGATTAGGATTCGTTAGACGATTGTTTAGGGTTGATTAATTTGATTATCATTAAGGTTAAGTGCCCGAACGGCTATGGAGTTAAAGCTTCGGTTAGGCTCGCGGTTGAGCTTTGTAACCGGTGTTTTAACTCAATTAATTAATGTATTTAAGTTCGAAACACGTTCTAGAACGATTTGCAACGGTTTTGGATTAAGAAACGATTGAAATTCGAAGGTTTATAATGTGGCCGGATAGTCGCCGGAGCTCTGCCGGCGACGGTTGCCGGAAACACGGGGGAGGGGGAAATGGGTTTAGATTTTTTTAGTTAATTGCCCAATTAGTCCTTGCGGTTTATCCTTTATCATTTTATGCCCAAACTTAACTATTTAAGGTTTCTAAATTAACAACTAGGCCCCCTTGACTTTTAAATCAAGATTTTATACATTTTTAGTTTAATAATTCTTACAAGTTATTATTATTAATAGCAATATTATTATTATTATTATCAGTATTATTAATAACATAATCATTATTACTCATATACTTAGCTATTATTATTATTATTATTATTATTATTATTATTATTATTATTATGTTCATTAAATATTATTTGTAATATTATTAGCATTATTGCTATTATTATTAGCCAACATCTTTATTATGCACCATGAAAAAGAATTAAAGACAACAAATAAATAATCATAACAAACTCATAAGCTTCATAAATGACATAATTAGCCCATACAAGAACTTGACAAGGTTAACTTTAATTAACCTAAGAATGCAAGATGTTACAACTACTAATGATTTTTGAATACTCTAAGTGAGCAACACCCCCGCCTCTATTTTTCTTTAGATGTTGGGTGGTATCAATAAGAGAACGTGCTACACGCGTGTCCCCCGAGTTGAATTTTTCAAGAATCTTGTCCATATAATGAGCTTGACTTAACACTAGACCATCTTGGGTTCGAATAATTTTCACTCCTAAAATTACATCCCCTAATCCCATATCTTTCATGTCAAAACTTCCTTTCAACATGTCCTTAGTAGATTTTATTATTTTATCATTACTCCCAATGATAAGCATATCATCTACACAAAGACATAAACTTACGTAACCTCCCGGTGTATCTTTCACATATACACATTTGTCACACTCATTTATTTTGAAACAGTTGTCAATCATGACATGATCAAAATTTTGGTGCCATTGTTTTGGAGCTTGCTTTAAGCCATAGAATGACGTGACCAATTTACATACTTGACCCTCTTGACCATGGGCAGAGAACCCTCAGGTTACTCCATGTAAATCTCTTCTTCTATATCGCCATTTAGAAATGCGGTTTTGACATCCATTTGATGTACTTCCAAATTTCTTAATGCCGCAATAACAAGAACCATTCGTATGGAGGCTATGCGAATCACGTGAGTAAGTATCAAAAAAGTCTAGACCTTCCTTTTGTCTAAAACCTTGGACTACTAGCCTTGCTTTGTATTTATCAATACTTCCATCAGCTTTCATCTTATTTTTGAATATCCAACAATATCCAAGTGGTTTAAAATGAGGAGGAAGATCTACTAGCTCTCAAGTATGGTTGTGAAGAATTGAATCAATTTCATTCTTGATTGCCTCTTTCCATTGAGGTCCTTCCAAAAAAGATAGCGCTTCATGGTAGGTATTAGGCTAATCCTCAACCATATAACTTACAAAGTCTGGACCAAAAGATTTCTCAATCCTTGCCCTTTTACTTCGTCTAATTTCTCCCTTTTCAACCTCGGGTCATTCATGTTGACTATCATGAATAATGTCATCAGTTTGTGTTGATGAACTTGCACCTCCATCATCAAACCGCAATTATGAAGATGCATGTGTTTGTCCTCGCATTGGAAACACATTTTTGAAATATGAAGCATTCCCCGGCCTTTTCTCCATGATAGTGTTTTTTTTATACATCAAGATTCTTGGACTCATGTACAAGAAATCGATGTGCATTACTGTTTTGAGCATATCCAATGAATATACAATCAACAGTTTGGGTCCTAGTTTTTGAGCTTTAGGCGGTGGTACAATCACCCTAGCTAGGCACCCCCACACTTTGAGAGAATTATATGATGGTTTTCTACCCATCCATAATTCATAAGGGGTTACATCCCTTTTCTTTGATGGTATTTTATTTAGAAGATAATTGGCCGAGAGGATAGCTTCCCCCCACATGTCATGGCTCATCCCAGAACTTATCAACATGGCGTTTATCATTTCTTTTAAAGTACGGTTTTTCCGTTCCGCAATGCCATTTGATTATGGTGAGTAAGGTACCGTACATTCATGTATTATACCATTTTTCACATAAATCGGTAAATGTTGCAACATATTCACCACCTCTATCACTTCGCACAACTTTAATTTTCTTATTTAGTTGATTCTCAACTTTATTTTTATACAAGATAATTTGTCGATTGCCTTATTCTTACTTTTAAGTAAGTATACATAGCAATATCTAGTGTAATGATCAATAAAATGATGAAATATTTGTTGCCACCTTTTGTTGGGTGTGCTTTTAAATCACATATGTCGGTGTGAATTACACCAAGGGTTTCGGTTATTCTTTCAACCAGTTTAAATGATGATCTTGTAACTTTTGCCTCAATGCATGTTTCACATTTAGAGTTTGTGTCAATATGGAATGTAGGTATGTATTTTAAATTTATTAAACGACGAATAGAATTATAATTTACACGTCCTACTCTACCATGCCAAACATTTGAAGACTCAAGCATACAAATAGAAGTAGAAGTCTTATTCATTTCACTTTTGACTACAGTTATAATCATCTTAAACATACCATTGAGGACATAACCCTTTCCTACATACATTCTACGTTTAGTAAGGACAAACTTGTCTGACTCAAACACTAAACGAAAACCAAACTTATTAAGCAACCATCCTAAAATAAGATTATTACAAATCTCCAGGACATATAAGGTGTTGCTCAAGGTGAGTTCCTTCCCAAAAGTCATCTTCAAGATCACATTTCCTTCACCTTTGATTTCAGTCGTAGCTTTATTACCCATGTAAAGCTTTTCATCACCCTTAACCTCTTTAAAAGTGCTAAAGAGGGTCTTGTCACCACACACATGACGGGTAGCTCCCGTATCAATAAACCATCCATGTGGATTGTCTCCCACGAGGTTGACTTCTTCCACCATTGCCGATAGCTCGGTGATCATTTCCACTAACGGTTCACGGTCTTCATCCACCATATGCGCACGCTCACGCTTTGGTTGCTTGCATTGATTAGCATGGTGCCTCGTCTCATTACAATTGTAGCAAATACCTTGGAAAGGAGGAGGTGGAGATTTCTTTTTCACAACTCCTTTCTTTGGTCCAAGGTTCACCTTTGGTTTCCCAATTGGCTTTTCCCCTTTACCTTTATGACCCCTTGAAGATTGCCCATGTTCAACCAGATTTGCTTTTGCCATCGGTTCCACGCGGGTGCCTTTTTTAGCCATTTTTTGTCTTCTTCAATTCGAAGATGAACAATAAGTTCATCCAACTTGGTGGCAACCTTTCAATCATGGCTACAACTTGGAAGGTGTCATTAAGAGACATTCCCTCAGCATGAATTTCATGAAGTATAACTTGTAACTCTTGAATTTGACTAATCACAGTCTTGTCATCAACCATTTTAAAATTCAAGAACCGAACCACATTGAATTTCTTGCTACCAGCATCCTCAGTTTTATACTTCTTGTCTAAAGACTTTCATAGTTCTTTAGCGGTCTTTATGTTGCAATACACATTATACAATGAATCACAAAGACCATTCAAAACGTAGTTGCGACAAAGAAATTCCGAATGCTTCCAAGCATCAATGGCACTCAGGCTTGAGCACCATCCCCTTCTTTAGGTAGAGGAGTAGTTTTCTCCAAGAACTATGCTAAGTTCAAGGTCGTCAAGTAGAAGAACATCTTTTGTTGCCATCTTTTAAAATAGACACCCGTGAACTTTTCAGGTTTCTTGGTGTGGTTTGCCACCGTGGTCACTCCCACAGTGGTTGTAGCTAAAGGGGCTGATAAAGAGGAACTGATAGCACTTGAAGACTTGTTGTTTGCTATTTAACAGAAACAGTTTAAGTTAGAACAATTTTCAACAAATTGAAATAACTACCAAAATTGAAAAATGTTTCAAACTATTTTCACAATTCTATAAAATTCAACGAGATATGTTCTAAGTCCAACTTTGAAGATCACTCGTGAATAAGAACGCGAAAACAGTTATAACCACAAACTAATTTGAAAAAAAAAATATTAACTACTTTCAGAATTCTATAAAACTCAATGAGAGATGTTCTAAGTCCAACTTTGAAGATCACTCGTGAATAAGAAAACAAAAATTATTTAAAGAAAATTTAACCTTTTAAAAACACAGATTAATATATGAACGGTGTTTTTAAAATTTGTTTTAAGTATGTAGGAACCGTTCATATAAAATAAAAATTGAAACAATTTTATTAATATACTCAATACAAATGAATATAAATAAATGATTATCAATCTCTTTTATAAATGTATTTTTACAGAATTAGAAAGAACAGAAATGCAAAAGCTGAGGATCGTGTTCAACACGGGGCCCTTAAAACAAATTCCAAGCCTCCCAAGAGAACTCATTTTGTTTCCCAAGGTACAACATCCGAAGCAGTTTGTAATGCCGGGATTGATCTAGAACCCGAACTTGTTTGTAGAAGAGAAACCAGAGAGATAGAGAACCTGTTTTGCTGCAGGTTTTGAGTTGTGTTGGTGTATCTTTCTTCTGAGCTACACTTAGTATTTATAGTGGAATTCAAACCATAACAGTCACCCAGTCATTAATCCGAAATCGTAACTACTCATTTAAATCGTAATTAACAGTCGTCGGTTTCACTCAACGTGTAACGGAAGCTGTTACGAGTCACAGCTCTGACTGCGCATCAAGGTCAGTCGCACCTAACCAGACCCTCGAACCAACTTTCAAAAATACTAAGGTAGCTCGCGGTGATGCGAGTGTGCTAAGTGCGCCATCAAAGCGCCACATTGCGCCCACATGCCCACATCGCGCGCCATCAAAGCGCCCACATGCCCACGCCACGCACGCAAGGGCGAGCCCGAATTAAGGGTGCTTTGCACCCTTCACGAATCCACATAGTGTGACACCTTAGAAAATAATATAGACAAAAGGTTATAAAATATAGACCATTTTATATTCTTTTATTTCCTTCAATGTGAGACAACTTCTCACACTATTAATTCTTAATGTAATTAACCATATTAATTTTTATTCAACAAATTAATTTATTAATTAAATATTAATAACCATATTAATATTATCAATAAATTTCTAACAGATCTGTCCTAATTTGCACACCAAAGCCACGTAGATCAGGAACCTAACCATTAATATATCTTAGGAAGTCCAAACACGTTAAAGTTCTGCATTGCTTTCTGAAAACAGAAGTGCATATTATATTAGTGTAAAGATTATGATATAACCACTAAATGCCTGGTCGGGAATGGTGTACTTACAAGTGCATGCTATCCAACGTTTTTTGCTCCCCTTTGAAGAGTGACTTCATATGTCCGATCAGAGAGTTATCGTAGAAATAGTTCCAGAGCTTTAGTTGCATTCATCAAGTAAAAGTAAAACAATGTTGCCATAAATCATGTCTGTTCCTTTTGAAGGTTATAATCTTGAGTTCATACTGTGAGTATCCTTGCACAGTTTCATTTTAACGGTGGCTTCAAATCAGTAGTAATAAAGATATAAGGTTCATTGAAGCAATAGATCCAATACATAGAATTGTAAGGTTATGGAGCATAAAATCCATAGACGTCCCATTGACCAGTGATATTACCCTAATCTGAAAAATCAAAGAAGACAATTTTTGTCATCATTTTCAGCTACCACAACCTCGGCTATGCATGTATCAAATTGCCTAAAATTTATATCAACTAAGAAACTGTGACATCCGTTAAATTTCCGTTACCAAACTCCGTTAGTTCCGTTAAGTCTTGTATACACGTGTCGTGAGCACACACTAGTTGTCGTTTAACGTTGGTGACATAATAATAATGGATAATGTTAATTTTAATGTGAATCTAATTGATTATGTGATTATTGGGTTATGTTTATGTGTTTACACGTTCTTAAAAGGTTAATTAGAAAATTAATCGCGTAACGCGGAAACGTGCCTATTTATTCGTATGTCGTGTGTTTTTATAAAGATAAGATATATAATGATTTTCATAAGTTTATATCTTTATATTATGAAGTTAAAAAAACACTTTACAAAGAGTTTAAAGCTTAGTTTTTATAAAATACAAATTACAAGGGTTAAAAGGGTAAATATGTAAATTAAAATTAAACAAAACAACCCAAACCCTAATCCCCACCCAAAAGTGGCCGCGACTTCACCCCTCTCCCTCTCCATCTTCGAATTCGACCAAGATCAAGCAAAGAAACACGACATTGGTTCGATTTCAAGGTTTAGAACACGTTGGAATCATCAATTGCAAGTTAACACACATTTAAAGGTTAGATTTTTCATGTTTTTGTGAATGGTTCATTAGGACCGAACCTTGGGTGCGAAATTGACCCTCATGAGGTCGAATTGGATGTTGTTTGATGATGTTAGTATGTTAGTTAGATTGTATACATGTTAGTTAACGTCGATTATGCAAGAATTATATGTTTTTAGTGGATTGATCATGAACTTTGGTTGTATGCAAACCCTAATTCGAAAATGGCTTGATTATGTGAAGTTGATGATTGTTTGATGAATGTATGATGATTAATAGGTTGTATGGATGTTAGGATACATTGATTTTGCAAGAAATTGGTGAATTGGAATTGGTGTTCATAGGTTACTAATAATAGTAACTTTATTTGCATGTAATGTTGAACTATGGATGATATGATGTTATAGATGTGTTCATGGTGATAATTAGATGTTAGATTGTTGTTGTGATCATTGGAAATTCAAGAACACATGTTATAGTTCATACATTACTAAAGATAGTAACTTTTTAGGATATGAATTGATGAGTTATGATGTTTGAATGTTGTTGATCATGCTTAGATGATGATATGAGTTTGAATTGGTATGTTATTGATGAATCCATGAGTATATTGGGTATTTGATAGATTTTGGGAAGTGCTTTCCCAAAAGGGAAACTTTATTTATGCAAAATGTGAAAGATGGTAGTTTGAACATATTTGGGATGTTAGGAGCATGTTAGTATGATCATGGATGAATTCTAATGTGGTAGAATATGATAATTTGGTTGTATGTGATGTTGGGATAATCATGAATGATATTTGGACACTTATGATCAGGTATGATTTAGATGTGGTTTAGTAGTAGGACATCATGTTTGGGACTGGTGATTGATTGTTGGAATGTTGTTGAATGCAAAGCATATTGATAATGAATATAGTTATGTCATCATACACGTATGCGAATCTGAGGCCCCTACTTAGTAGGATTGGCAGGGTTTAGGATGTGAAGTCATGAGTGGCTTCACATGGCATGTGGTGAATGGTTGATCTTTGTGTGACATGTTAGTTGTGTTATAACTAGTGATATGTTAATGTTCTAGATTCGCATGACCTATATGATACTTGTTGTATGATGATCTAAGTGTTACACCTGGATGATATAGCATACGTATGATCTATTTGTATTTTGGTTGATTTTGTTTAAATTATGGCATATAGAGTCGTTCTGAGTAACTATTGATTGTGATCCTGGTTTGTTTACACGCCTCGCGGTAAAACTCCGCAAGTGGATTTTGAGGGTGTGACAGAAACTAATTAGAAAATCCTCAATTTCAATAACACATTTCTAACGTCACAAAATGAAGCAACTTGAGTAAACACAAAAGAAGTGGGTATGCAACTCAGGCGAGAAATGTAAGGTTAGAATCATGCCGATTGGACTTATAACTTCAGGGTTACGATCCTACTTTACTCAAATAACCGATTTACCTTAAATTCAAACAGGAGAAGCTCAATTATCCATCGATGCCTAATCAACCAAAAAGCAAGGAGAGCTTTAATCATTTTAGGGTTCCTTGGACACGAGTCTGATACATAACTTCTCATTTTCCGGTCCTGTTATAAAAAGACATAAATAGTGTGTTGTGGTAGAATAGAAACACATAGTGAAAATGTAAGTTGGAATCCATGTCAATCCTTAGACCTCAGGTCCTGCCTCATAAAATTAAACAATTGTATCACCTTCTTCATCCATAATGATCATTGAATCCTTTTTTTTGTTGTTGGGCGTTGCTCACCGTAGCAGTGAGTACAAAGTTCGGTGCACCTAAACACCGGAATACGATCCTGACCGTAAAGAGTGAGATGACAATAAATCTCAAGTTCTTCATATATCAAATAGTTTAAAACTTATAAAAAAGGTTTAAACTTTAACAATGGAAGATAATCAGAACACCATTAAACCTAAAACAGATTAATTTATCAAATTGAGGGAAATAATTACCTAAAAAACATATGTGATGACAATAATAGGCGAAAACAACATGATTTCTTGAGGAGATTCTTATACTACTCGGTCTTTTGTTGGCATATTCGTTGCGTTTCTACACACAATCTCTGAAAAACCTTGAGGCTCTGATTATTAACATACACATATGTGAACCATAGTCCCAATTCCAGTGACGAACAGTAGAATGAAGAAGGTTTGCGAGAGAGGATATCCGGCGAGGTCATTTGCGCGAGAAGAGTATTTGGTTTTGTAATCGTGAAGAAAGACTAATAATCTCTCCTTCTAGAAGGATTCTAGGCAATTTAAATGGCCAAGATTTAAGCTTGTTCATTTTAAACGGTTGTGATCTAGAGTGAAGGTGGTTAATATATTCTCGGGCAATATACTATATGGAAATGCTTTGAACTCTACAGATTTTAATTCCATTAAAAATATTTTATAAACCAAACGATCCTAAGGATGATTTTTGAGGATTTATTGCATTATATATACATTTAAAAGTAGATGCTTATGTCATAGTGACATTAGCATCATTTTCTAAAATCTCAAATTAGCTCTTCAAAAGTTATAAAATTTCGTATTGATTCTTACTCTTTAAACTTTCATTTACTAAACAAATTACGAAAAGCGGCCACTAACAACATTTTATTTCATTTCTTTTTCTCTTATAACTTTTAAGATACGATACTCTATAATATTCTGAATATATTATTATGATTTGCTTATATTTATCTATATGTTGGTTTAAATTTCATCAAAAACCAATTAAGTTAGGCGTAATAATCTACAAGTCGTCAAAGCATAAAGGTATAATTTGTCAAACCTAATATTGTGTTTATTTTTGTTGATGTTTAGATGTGAACTTTTTTCATGTGCCGAGTAGCTATGTAGAAGTCTTTGAAGTCACACCTTATTAAATAACACAATTACAAAAGACAACAAACTTTGAAAATGCATTTACTAAATAATGAGAACAATTACGAAAGACTTTAAAATGTTTAAGTAAGACTTTAACAAATAAGAAAACAATCACTTTCATGTTTTCAATTACGGAAGATCAACAATTAACATGTTTAAACTAGGGTTTGCTAACACTAATTTTTCAAGAATTTAACTTTCAATTAAAGTAATTACAAAAGAATAAACTTTTAAAACTCATTCATTCATAATGTTATTTATTCGTCTATATCAAATT
Source organism: Flaveria trinervia (assembly GCA_025506515.1). Taxonomy (NCBI): domain Eukaryota; kingdom Viridiplantae; phylum Streptophyta; class Magnoliopsida; order Asterales; family Asteraceae; genus Flaveria; species Flaveria trinervia. The sequence goes on along the minus strand of CM046452.1, from coordinate 81,960,643 downwards.
ACCTTTTAGTTTTAGTTAGTTCACGATACAAGAAATCAAAAACTAATAATTCAATAAACAAATTTCTCTATAACAAACCTTATAAATTAATCAAAACTTGTAATTACATTTAAAGCTCAATTGTCAATGCCGAAACCATAATCTTACATACCAATTATTTCTTTTAGCGATAATCTTCTACCCAAAAGCAGCCACTCATTGTCTTTATCATGCTTTCTTCTTGAATTAGATGATGATTGTGGATGAATTGGAATGACTTAAGAGGCTTAATAACACCAACAATATCTTAGAATTCGTTAATTTTCGTGTAGAAGAGGTTATCTTTCAAAATCCTCTTGAACAACTTTAAATAATCTTCAAAATCCATAAAATCCAGAGTTACTATTACCCCCGATGTATGATATGACCATACCCGGCGTATCATACGTTGCCCAGCGTATTTGGCCTTCAACTTGCTAAAATTATAAAGTAAATACTAGAACAAAAAGAGGCAAAAGAGGGGGGTAAATTGGCCACAAGGGTAGTTTTTAGCCTGTCCCATATGAGTACGCACCTTGTGATATATTTACATATGGGTCGAATTACAAAAACCGCCCCTAATTTACATCAATAAGGGGTAATTTTCAAAACAACCCCCCTTTATCTACATTAATAAGGGTTTGTTTTTAAACCCCCCTTATGTACTTGAATAAGGGGCAGTTTTTGAAACCCCCACCCCCACCCTATGTTCAAATAATAAGGAAAAAATATTTATAATATTTAATATCTAGAAATATTTTCATATACAAACCGTTCAAATAACCAAAAATTATAACATTGCGTATCAAATGTTTCATATATTAAAGCATTTCCATTATACTGTTCAAATAATCGGTCTTTTGTTGGCATATTCGTTGCGTTTCTACACACAATCTTCGAAAAACCTTAAGGCTCTGATTATTAACATACACATATGTGAACCATAGTCCCAATTCCAATGACGAACAGTAGAATGAAGAAGGTTTGCGAGAGAGGATATCCGGCGAGGTCATTTGCGAGAGAAGAGTATTTGGTTTTGTAATCGTGAAGAAAGACTAATAATCTCTCCTTCTAGAAGGATTCTAGGCAATTTAATGGCCAAGATTTAAGCTTGTCCATTTTAAACGGTTGTGATCTAGAGTGAAGGTGGTTAATATATTCTCGGGCAATATACTATATGGAAATGCTTTGAACTCTACAGATTTTAATTCCATTAAAAATATTTTATAAACCAAACGATCCTAAGGATGATTTTTGAGGATTTATTGCATTATATATACATTTAAAAGTAGATGCTTATGTCATAGTGACATTAGCATCATTTTCTAAAATCTCAAATTAGCTCTTCAAGAGTTATAAAATTTCGTATTGGTTCTTACTCTTTAAACTTTCATTTACTAACCAAATTACGAAAAGCGGCCACTAACAACCTTTTATTTCATTTCTTTTTCTCTTATAACTTTTAAGATACGATACTCTATAATATTCCGAATATATTATTATGATTTGCTTATATTTATCTATGTGTTGGTTTAAATTTCATCAAAAACCAATTAAGTTAGGCGGAATAATCTACAAGTCGTCAAAACATAAAGGTACAATTTGTCAAACCTAATATCGTGTTTATTTTTGTTGATGTTTAGATGTGAACTTTTTTCATGTGCCGAGTAGTTATGTAGAAGTCTTTGAAGTCACACCTTATTAAATAACACAATTACAAAAGGCAACAAACTTTGAAAATGCATTTACTAAATAATGAGAACAATTACGAAAGACTTTAAAATGTTTAAGTAAGACTTTAACAAATAAGAAAACAATCACTTTCATGTTTTTAATTACGGAAGATCAACAATTAACATGTTTAAACTAGGGTTTGCTAACACTAATTTCTCAAGAATTTAACTTTCGATTAAAGTAATTACAAAAGAATAAACTTTTATAACTCATTCATTCATAATGTTATTTTTTTCGTCTATATCAAATTACCTTTTAGTTTTAGTTAGTTCACGATACAAGAAATCAAAAACTAATAATTCAATAAACAAATTTCTCTATAAACAAACCTTATAAATTAATCAAAACTTGTAATTACATTTAAAGCTCAATTGTCAATGCTGAAACCATAATCTTACATACCAATTATTTCTTTTAGCGATAATCTTCTACCCAAAAGCAGTCACTCATTGTCTTTATCATGCTTTCTTTCTTGAATTAGATGATGATTGTGGATGAATTGGAATGACTTAAGAGGCTTAAGAACACCAACAATATCTTATAATTTGTTAATTTTCGTGTAGAAGAGGTTATCTTTCAAAATCCTCTTGAACAACTTTAAATAATCTTCAAAATCCATAAAATCCAGAGTTACTATTACCCCCGATGTATGATATGACCATACCCGGCGTATCATACGTTGCCAAGCGTATTTGGCCTTCAACTTGCTAAAATTCTAAAGTAAATACTAGTACAAAAAGAGGCAAAAGAGACGGGTAAATTGGGCCACAAGGGTAGTTTTTAGCCTGTCCCATATGAGTATGCACCTTGTGATATATTTACATATGGGTCGAATTACAAAAACCGCCCCTAATTTACATCAATAAGGGGTAATTTTCAAAACAACCCCCCTTTATCTACATTAATAAGGGTTTGTTTTAAAACTCCCTTATGTACATGAATAAGGGGCAGTTTTTGAAACTCCCACCCCCACCATATGTTCAAATAATAAGGAAAAAATATTTCTAATATTTAATATCTAGAAATATTTTCTTATACAAACCGTTCAAATAACCAAAAATTATAACATTGCGTATCAAATGTTTCGTGTATTAAAGCATTTCCAATATACTGTTCAAATAATCGGTCTTTTGTTGGCATATTCGTTGCGTTTCTACACACAATCTTCGAAAAACCTTAAGGCTCTGATTATTAACATACACATATGTGAACCATAGTCCCAGTGACGAACAGTAGAATGAAGAAGGTTTGCGAGAGAGGATATCCGGCGAGGTCATTTGCGAGAGAAGAGTATTTGGTTTTGTAATCGTGAAGAAAGACTAATAATCTCTCCTTCTAGAAGGATTCTAGGCAATTTAAATGGCCAAGATTTAAGCTTGTCCATTTTAAACGGTTGTGATCTAGAGTGAAGGTGGTTAATATATTCTCGGGCAATATACTATATGGAAATGCTTTGAACTCTACAGATTTTAATTCCATTAAAAATATTTTATAAACCAAACGATCCTACGGATGATTTTTGAGGATTTATTGCATTATATATACATTTAAAAGTAGATGCTTATGTCATAGTGACATTAGCATCATTTTCTAAAATCTCAAATTAGCTCTTCAAGAGTTATAAAATTTTGTATTGGTTCTTACTCTTTAAACTTTCATTTACTAACCAAATTACGAAAAGCGGCCACTAACAACCTTTTATTTCATTTCTTTTTCTCTTATAACTTCTAAGATATGATACTCTATAATATTCCGAATATATTGTTATGATGTGCTTATATTTATCTATGTGTTGGTTTAAATTTCATCAAATACCAATTAAGTTAGGCGGAATAATCTACAAGTCGACAAAGCATAAAGGTACAATTTGTCAAACCTAATATTGTGTTTATTTTTGTTGATGTTTAGATGTGAACTTTTTTCATGTGCCGAGTAGTTATGTAGAAGTCTTTGAAGTCACACCTTATTAAATAACACAATTACAAAAGACAACAAACTTTGAAAATGCATTTACTAAATAATGAGAACAATTACGAAAGACTTTAAAATGTTTAAGTAAGACTTTAACAAATAAGAAAACATCACTTTCATGTTTTCAATTACGGAAGATCAACAATTAACATGTTTAAACTAGGGTTTGCTAACACTAATTTTTCAAGAATTTAACTTTCGATTAAAGTAATAACAAAAGAATAAACGTTTAAAACTCATTCATTCATAATGTTATTTATTCGTCTATATCAAATTACCTATTAGTTTTAGTTAGTTCACGATACAAGAAATCAAAAACTGATAATTCAATAAACAAATTTCTCTATAAACAAACCTTATAAATTAATCAAAACTTTTAATTACATTTAAATCTCAATTGTCAATGCCGAAACCATAATCTTACATACCAATTATTTCTTTTAGCGATAATCTTCTACCCAAAAGCAGCCACTCATTGTCTTTATCATGTTTCTTTCTTGAATTATATGATGATTGTGGATGAATTGGAATGACTTAAGAGGCTTAAGAACACCAACAATATCTTAGAATTTGTTAATTTTAATGTAGAAGAGGTTATTTTTCAAAATCCTCTTGAACATTTAAATAATCTTCAAAATCCATAAAATCCAGAGTTATTATTACCCCCGATGTATGATATGACCATACCCGGCGTATCATACGTTGCCCAGCGTATTTGGCCTTCAACTTGCTAAAATTCTAAAGTAAATACTAGTACAAAAAGAGGCAAAAGAGGCGGGTAAATTGGCCAAAAGGGTAGTTTTTAGCCTGTCCCATATGAGTACGCACCTTATGATATATTTACATATGAGTCGAATTACAAAAACCGCCCCTAATTTACATCAATAAGGGGTAATTTTTTAAACAACCCTCCTTTATGTACATTAATAAGGCTTTGTTTTTAAACCCCCCCATGTACATGAATAAGGGGCAGTTTTTGAAACCCCCACCCCCACCCTATGTTCAAATAATAAGGAAAAAATATTTATAATATTTAATATCTAGAAACATTTTCCTATACAAACCGTTCAAATAACCAAAAATTATAGCATTGCGTATCAAATGTTTCATATATTAAAGTATCATACATTGTATATCAAACATTCAAAATCAATCCAATATACGACATCCAGACAAAAAGCACGTATACACACCAAAGTGCATCAAATAAAACATCAAATATACATATATATATACATATATGTATATATATACATATATTATACATATATATACATATATATATATATATATATATATATATATAATATATATATTATATATATATATATATATATATATATATATATATATATATAACACTTAACGACAATCTAGCAGCAACATGAAAGCATAGAACTTTTCAGTTGTCTCATTATCATGATATCAAGTGACACTTTCACATCATTTGAATTTATAAGTTCACGGATGACCTACAAATATGCATTCTAATCAAATCAAATATATCAAACTAAAGGCATTTTATGCATTCATGTATGTATTGCTGATAACCATTATATAAGTAAAAACAAAGACAAAGCAATTTAATTTTAGCGTCACTTTGATGCCGACATGTTAGTCACTACATTTGGAGGTTAAACAACACAATGCCACAACTTTTTAAACCAAAATTTGAACCAAAAACACATATGGAGAGCAATACGTAGTTTAACAACAAAACAAAGCTGATAAACAGCAAGTCATACCCATTTTTCAATCTGATTTCAAATTTGAAATATCATAGGTCACGGGTAATTCAAAGCCAGAACAAATCATCCCTACAACCATTATAAAATCTTTACAAATACTCGGACCATAATAATATACCAACCATTAAATGATTTTTTTGTTTGAAACTCAATATGGTGTGCATTTAAATTATAAAATCATCCATTCAAGCTACAACCAAACATAAAGAATATAACAAACATAGAAACACAAAACCTTGACCCAAACACCATCTAATGAAATCATATGAATAACTAAAAAGAAACAATAATCCAAGTTACAAATAAGCAGCCAACTACAAAAGACATAAGAAAATCAATAGTCCTCTGGATCTAAATCATTGTGAAATTATCTTGAAAACTTCTTATCTTATGTTGCAATAAATAATTTTGATGCAACATAAAGCTTTCATACAATGGTGGTGGAAAAGCGGTAGGTGGAGGCGGTGGTGGAGAATCGGCGGGGGTGGGGGAGGCGTCGAAGGAGAACTAAGGGAACAAGGAGGTAATGGTGGAGAAGAGGCAGGGGTATGGGTGGTGGTGGAGAAGCGGCGGGGTAGGGGTGGTGGTGGAGAATCGGCGGGTGGGGGTGGGGGGTTGCGCCAAAGGAGAAAGAGGATGTGGAGGCAATGATGGAGAAGGGGCGGGGGTGTGGACAGTCATAGAGAAGCAACAGGAGTGTGGCTGATGGTGGGCAAGCGGCGGGGGTGGGGGCGGTGGTGGAGAACCGACAAGGGGTGGGGGTGGTGGTGGAAAAACCGGCGGAGGTGAGGGTAAAGAGGATGGAGGCCACTTTTAGGAGGAAAAACAAAATTTTCCTTTTATAAGTGACCTACAAAGGCACGTATGGGCTCATATGGGGCAAAAGGTCAAAAGGGGCAGTTAATTTCTCATAAGGGGCTGTTTATATAAGAATTGGTTTCTAACATAATGGGCAGTTTTGTCTAATGATTTAAGTAGCGGTTTTGTGACATAAGGGGCGGGTAATTGTTAAGGTTTTTAAGGGTGTTTATGGAGATCTAAAGGGGAGAGTATTATATTTTCAATAGGACATAAGGGGCGGTTTAGAACCGCCCCTAAAGGTAGCATAAATGAAAGGCCCCATTCCCGGGAAGCCTCATAGTTGGTTAATCATCGCATAAAATCATTTTAATAATAAACCAATGCAGTGGAATAAAATAAACATTCACTTAAAACTTGTAGTTGATATTGTAATCATAAATTTTTCCTTCAATTGTAAATAAAACATAGTAATTTTTCTTAAATTACAATAAAAGATTTTATAAACAGGAATTCTATCTATTGTCATCCAAGTAGCCCCAACCAAGTGTCATCCTCAACATCAGATTTACCTGTCAACTATTATGCATAAAAATCAGTTTTACAGAGTGAGTTTTAGTTTTAAATAATATAGGAAAATATAAATTTTATCCTTCATAATGATCATGCATACAACATAATACATAACATTTGCGTCTTAATAAGCATGTTTATTATCTTCCATTCTTTCATTATCTTTCGCTTAATCATAAACGAGATTGCATAAGGCAAGAGCTCCATGCTGATCGACAACGAATGTCGATCCCCATCGGTACACATGAAAACAGTAGCTAACCCCTGACGGTTGATCCATACTGCAAGGCACATAGCCTGCTCATGAATACAGATCCGTCATCATACATTAGACTCACATAAGTGAAGTCTATCATAGTGCTTGCAAGACTTTTCATCAAAAAACGGGCCCACAGGTAATATTCATTAAGTTTTGCTTATCATTAATACTATCTTCTATTTTATTATATAATACTTACTTATAAGTACACAACATACCAAGTGCACTTCATCATAAAAACATAACCGACCTATCGTGGGACAGTGGGGGTTCGGGGGCAGCAGCCCCTAGTGGGGTCCAAGGGGCAACGCCCCTGGCTGGGGTCGTGCTGCCAGGTCAACGTGAAATAATTTTATTCTTAAGTATTTATATAGCACATTTATTTATAGAAAAATCGTTCTTCCTGCTAAAACCACTTAAAATCTTGGTCATTTAAAAACATATAGTTAGTATGCATAATAGCCCCAAAACATGGGAACACTTTTAAATAAGGGGATCTAGAACTCACCTGGATACCGTGAGTAACCTCTAAACTAAGCTTTCTAGGCTAGGATCACACTACACAGCCTGCAGATAAGTTAACACTTAAAGGGGTTAATTTCTGCCTAATTTTACTGCCAATTTCGTTGTTAGATAAGCAGTTTCAGTGCCAGTTTCTCATGGCAGTTTCACCTAACTTTCGTTAGAATTCCATTTTTGCAAAATTACCTGCGAAACTATAGTTTCGTAGAAAACTCGTTGTTTTGCAGCTTGAACACCCAGTTTCGCTGGATGCACAGACAGTTTCGCAGAACGCATAAAAAATATGAACCAGACCGTTTTTAGTCTAAAATCACAACTTTTTACATCCAATCTCTTAGTTTATCAACCATGATGCTATATCTAAGCTTTTCACATGATTTTATATGTAAAAATGTGACCTTTATGCGATTCTTTACAACTTTTCAGTAGAATCCGGGTTTGATCTATAGAAGGGTTTAGAGGCTGATTCTTACCTGGATTTGTTGCTCCTTTCTTATGGTTTAATGATCCAACACCCAGATCTTCAATCTCTTAACCTTTAAAGCTCTAAATCTTGAGTTTTCTTCTCTTTCTCTCTTTACTTTCTCTCTCTAGAAATTGGTGGCTAGGGGTAAAATGAGGAAGATGAGGCTGCTTAAGTGGCTTAAGGGCTGATTATGGGCCTTTAATCCATTAGGCTACTACCCAATAAGGCTAATTTAGCCCATGGCCATTTCCTTCATTTATTAAATATCCATTAATTAAGCCCATTATCCTTGATGACTCGTTTTGACTTTTCGGGGTGTTACAATAAAGGGCGGTCATAATACCCACCCCTAAAAGTAACTTAAGGGGCGATTTCGCCTAATTTGTTCTCATTTAAATTTCTAGAAGGCTATAAGGGATGGTTTTTTAGATCACCTACCCCTAATGAAAATTAGGTCCGCCCTATTTGCTTCTTTTGTGCTATACCCCAAACTAAACTTTGTTGATACGCCTTTGACGTATCATACGTCACAGGTGTAGGCGTATTATATGCCCAAACCCGACATATTATAAGTTGATAGCTTTCTTTCCCTTTCTTTTTTCGTCTTGTGATATTTAAATATTTGGTCCTTCACGTTTTGTGTTTTGCTTATTTTGCCTTAGATTATGCTTCTTTAAGCTCCAAACATCTATGAAACAAAACATAAACAAAGTAATCTCGTTCCACTATAATCACGATTTATATCATATATTTAAGTATAATAAACCTAAGAATATCATTACGTGATCATAGGGCTTAAGGGGTAGCAATCCTTTGTTAAGGTCTAAGGGGCAAAGCCTCTACTAGGATGAAAAAATGATAAAGGAAAAATAAGTTAAGGACTATAATTGTTGGTCCTTACGATCTGTATTACTTAGTGATTAAAGACAATCTCTACAACTACCTTGTGTAAGCATGATAAAAGATGTCTTTACATATAACAATCAAAAAGTGTTATGGGCCATAACTTTAGGGTGGGTCATAAGTCATTTGAAGGATGACACACATGATGACTTAGCTTATTCATAGATTATAGATCATAACTTTTGATGTTATGATACATAATATTGGCTTAATAAACCTATAAATAGAAAGGTTGATCTCAAGCCAAATAAATCAAGTTCACTAAAGTTGTCATTAATAAGCTTTCATTTAAGGTATTTTCTAAGACGTAAGCAGTCTCGTAAATTCACGAAACTTTAGATATGCATGCTCTCTAATTCCAAAGTTTAATAATAAATTTTAGAATCGACATAGAATGAGATTTTAGGGTCAAAGCTAGGGTAAACATTGGGTAACTTGACTTAGTATACGCACAGACGAATTACTTATGCCAAAACTAAAGAGATGGTACTGACTAGCTAAATATCTCATCTACTTCATAGCTATTAGTTATTTTTGCCTTATCTCTGCATATAGTCTAAGATCCGACAAGCCATATAACATCTAAAATACAGGTGAATTATCTTAATTACTTTCAAAATTATATTACATCTTCGTAGTATTTACAATCGGTAATAATAAGAAAGCTATAAAATGTATGTGTCGGTATGGATACATAAGATCCTATTATATACTTGATATGGTGAGTTAAAAATAGGCCAGTGACGGTTGTATACATAAATAACAAAATACCATACCTATTTAATGGCCAGAGAGGCTCGAATGCATATATTAAGTGGTAGTGGTAATCTAGGCAATATCTTGTGTCTATGGACTTAAATAATACAACCCATATTGTGTATGCATAAATTATCAATATAAATTGTATATCATGAGCTCACTGGAAATAGTTGATCATGTTTTGAGCACATGTATCACACATAAGCCAACATGGTCATGCTTTTACTTGGCACTGCCATGTCTATACAAGGCATGGTCATGCCTACCAATACATACAAGGCATGGTCATGCCTACCAATTTTCAGCCTATAAATAGAGTCTCATTTATCCATTCAAAAGGTTGATGTTTTGGGATAAAACCCTTTGTTCCATAATGTCTTCCTAAAAGCTTTAAAGGGTTTTGAAAGAAAATTTTGAAGGCTAAACAACATCGGGGAATGATCAAGAGGCGTCTATAACATATTCTACTTGTTTTTGGTTTGAAGCTCTTACTTCTTAACATAAATTTTCTTAATCTACCAAGTATTTATGTTGTTTTTATAAACCTTATGGACTAATTTCTTATTATCATTTGGATTTAGATAAAGTTTAACTCTCTTAACAATTGCATGGATTTATGGTGAAGATTATGTGAGTATTTTGATGATTTTATGAATATTCTTTAATGAATATGTATGTTTTTAATTTGTCATATTGATCTTATAAATGTTTGATTTATATTGGTTGGAAGACTTGAATTTGTTGAAGTTTCATTCATATTTTGTATGTGTTAGGGACCGTGTATTGGACGGAGTACTAACTGATTTACGTGTATACCAACTCAAATAGTGCGGAATCCTATTTGATTGGTGATCCAATCAGTGAGAACGTTAAACCAATCGGTATACGAATAAACTAAACGTTAAGAATGAATAGGAATCGATCAAGAACGATCTATGAACTTGGACTGGCTTTCTTGGACGTTCTGGACGGCTAGGGTACGAGTAGGAGTTGAAATCTTGAAAGTGTTCCATTTTTCCACGAATTAAGTGGTATTTATAGGTTAGGGTTAGTCAATCGTACAACTGGACCATAAAGCATGGTTCAGTCGTGCGACTAAAGCATGCGACTGAGTCAATCATACGACTGAAGGTTCAGTCGTGCAACTGAGTCATCCGTATGTATCAGTCGTGCGTCTGATCTAGTCTCCTGGTTCAGTCATGCGACTGGTCCATTAGCATGAAGTATTCATGCGTATGAACCATTAGCATGGTCCATTCGCATGAAAACTTCATACGACTAAGTTTGAATATGTTTCTCAATCATTACTTGACTAAGATCTATTCAAACCACCTCAAAGCTATATAGTTGGTTCAATATGTGTTAATAAATGATAAACATTAAAACATACACTGAAATATTAAACATTAAGATCAACAACCATATATTATGTTTCATTCAACTCATTCGTTTCATTATATTTAGGACATGACAGACATATTACATTAAGATCGTAAACTAGGTACATATGGATCAACAAACTCCCCCTTGGACCTAGTTTCCTTCATTGTCTGGCATCCTTCATTAGCTCGTCAAACTTCTTATGCCTTTCCTTGACTGTGACTCCAGCATGTATCTCAAATGCAAAACAGAGTCTTATCATGTTCTGAAATTGGAGGGCCTGTACAATATCCTGCGGATCATAGAATAACGGCCACCTATATAAAGTATAAACATCACTAGCTGATAGGTTGGTTAGCCACATTAGGTCAAATACCCGGATGGTCTCCATTTGGCGCTCTTTTCTGTAATACTATGACTGCTTCTCCTGTTCGCCAGTCATAATACCACCACTTGAAGTGGGGAGTGAAGTCCTGTGGCATTTCCCTCATCGGGATCTTTGACATAGTACGCGGAGGACTCCACTTTAGCACCACTTTGGGTTTCCTAGTCCTTGGGTCCACCTTTGACCTTCGAATGTACCTCTTAGGTTGTTGAGGCTTGAAATTAACCCATCGTGTGTGGTATTCTTTCTTCAACGCAGCTTCAAACCAGCCTGACATCTTCCTGGGGTTAGCATATAGCAGGTTCAAGCGTGCCAACTGGTTGAGCTCAAAACTAGGGAGAGTCTTCAGATCATATGGAAATCTGAAGTACTCGATTCCCTTCTCCCTCTTCACAGCATATACATTAAGATTCTCAAAGTAAGCCCATGCTATAATCTTCCCAGACACCTTTAGATGGTTCTTTACTTTGTAGAGCTTGGCGTAGTCACTCGGCTTTGGCGTTGTGCGTTGGGCACGGATCTCTGCAAAACAAGCCACCCATTCAGCCTTTTTGTTCTCAACATCGGTGTCAGAGGCTTGGGCTTGGCTTTCTGATTTCTTGGTTTCCTTCACCATCGTATCCAATTTAACATGCATATCACTGTCGAGTGTGTCTCCAAAATTAGGAACCACATTTCCTCTCGATCAGTATATTCCGGATAGTGTTGTGTTGTGATGTCTTCAATATCTATCTCATCAACATCGTTGAGCTCGTCATCACTAGCAACATCAACGGTAGGGGCATCCTTAACCAATTCATCCGGGTTTAACCGGAACATTTCTACGAGTTGCTCATCAGTGAGATTGTGAATAATTTCTCCTTCTTCGGGAGTATAGCTTACTGACCTTCTAACAATCCCTTGCAGATCAAGTATTATTGTGAGTTGAGATTTGATCTGCTGAACACATTATTCATCAGTACATAATCAAGACAATAAACATTAAATATATACATAAATATTCATGCACATAAGTTTAATACAATATTCAATTACACATTATTTAAATTACATAAAACATATATGCATTACTTTTGTCCTGAATCATGTGTTCCTCTACTGTGGGGGCTGATGTCGAGGCACCCTGATCTTGATTCTTTTTGGTCCGCCTCTTACTATCTTCTTGGGCACCCGAAGCAGATGGATCTCCTCCTTCGTCATCGTCTCCTCCATCCTCTGTGTCATCCTCTGCAGGATCAGTTAAGGGTCACTTAACACTTAGTTTTTCTCTCAAACTCACTTGAAGAACACTCGGATGAAGATAGAGACAATAAGAGTTGATCACAATATAGTAAGTAATACAGAACACAGAAAGTAATTTTCAAGGTACTTGCATATATTACTTCTCAACTCAAATATTACAAGACTCTTACAAGCTTATATTTTTCGAGTTACAATGAGAAACTATATATAATACTACCTACAGCCGGATATACTTTGATACCAGCTGGGATCCTATAACTAAAGCCTATACTACAAAACTATAGTTTAAGGTATCTTGGATAAAGTCTTATCTGAGATTTGGTAGTCAGGACATGTCCCTGACTTACCTTTTGTCACCAACTAAAGTTAGTAACATGTACTATCATAAAAAGGTAAACAGTGGAATAAATATAGTCAACTGCATGGCTCTTTGAGAAAAGGCCATGCAGTATCAGAGGTCTACAGCGGAGTGTCAGAGATCATACTTATGTCCACTGGTTCATAGCAGTGTCTTTTGAAGGTTAAATGGCTTCGGAAGAACAAGTACTTCCTAAGCCACTTATACTTCGGAATAGGCTGCTTCTTCTAAGGCTTGGGAACTTCTTATTTCCTTCATACTTCGAAAGTAGTCTTCTGATTGCTCTCCTAAGACTTAACCTTCGGAAGCAAGCTCTTGACTTCGGAAGTAGTGTTCTGTCTTTGAAAGCTAATCTTTCACTTTATCTTCGGAAGAACTCTACAACCTTCGGAAGTTCCATGCTAAGCTTCGGAAGCCTTTGCATGTAGCACCAAAATTATCTAAGTGATTTGGTTTTGGTTGCACCAGTCTTCTTCTTGATCTAACAGACTCCCCCTAGGCTGATGCTACCAAAACCTCACTTGTTTTTGCTTCTCAAAACTTTCAGCACCAAGGAGAGTAGATATTTATCTGTTTCCTTGTTCTTCCCTGATGTGGTTCTGAGAAGTTTGTACAAATCCTTGGTAGATAGGAAGTCCAGTCTATCACCTTGGATGATATGTACCCTCTGTTGTTGCCTTCTGAAAAGAGTTAGTTGATGAGAACTGTAATCATATTCCATCTAACTATAGGTTCCAATTCAGGACCCTCTACCATTTGTAGAAAGGCAGTGCCTTTGGTAGGAGGTCTTTCCTTGTCTTCCTGTCTTCTCAATCTCAACTCTTCCTGAAGCTCTTCCGCAGTCATCTTCTTTTTCCCTTTGTTATCTTTTGAAGAGCCTGACTGTGGTGGTTCTTGGATAGTGGATGCTGATTGTGAGATAGGAAGAGAGGGTGTCTGGGATAGAGGTAGATTTAGAAAGTCATCACTGTTCACCTCAGATGCCATTTCTAGGATTGTATCTATGATGATCAGTTCCTCGGACATCTTGAACAGTCCTTCCACAGCTTCCATTTGAGCTTCGAAAGACTCAGCTTGTTCTTCCGAGGCTTTAACTTCAGATTCGAAAGTTTGAGAAAATGCAGATTCTATCCCGGCTATTTCTGTTGCTGGGCCATCGGTCCCCATTTCCCCTTCGAAATGAATCTTAGGTTCTATGTGCACCTTAGGTTGACCAACTTCTTCCATGGTGGTAAAAGGTACAGTTAGCCTCTAAAGCTCTTCAGCTCCGAAGTAAATCATTGCAACATCTGGGCTTGGCTGATCAGTAGAGGATCTCAACAGAAACTTTGTGAAGAGTCTGTAGAGATCTCTGAGCATCTTTGGGTCGATTTGAAATACAACTTGAGATGGCTCAGACAAAGTGATGACAGGAGTAGAAGATGTTGAGGTTGAAGTATGAGTCTGTGGGTCCTCAAGTGTTTGTCTCTGAACATTCTCCCCTTTTTGGTGGCATCATCTTAAGAGCTAGAGGAAGAAGTCAATGAAACCTGAACAGGTACATGCCTAACAGATCTCTCAGTCTGTTTCTCAGCTAGTTGAGCCTTGAGATTGTCAATCTCAAGTTGCTGAGTCGCGGACCTTTCTTCTAAAATCCTAACCAAGGATTCAAGGTTTGAGACTTTAGACAGAAGGTCTTTTATGAGGAGTTGCATGCTTCCCTCATCTTCTTTTGAAGAATCATGGGGAGATGAGGTAACATACCTGGTATGTTCAGCCTCACCACCAGATGTGGTTTCTTGGCACCCTGGTTTCCCTTGTTGAATGATGTCTCTTTCAGAGTCATCAAACAACATGTTGCCACATATTCAGTCTCAGATATGTTACCACTGTCCATAGGGTCCATTGAGGCACCTTCTATAGTGGTAGCTGAATCTGTATGAGCCCCCTCCACATCAGTGGGACTCACCTCAGTTGTGGGCTACTGATGGGGGCTAGAGATAAGGGATCTCTCTTGGCTCTGTTGATCTTGGAGAGGGTGTTGTAGATCAATTTCATTTCCGTGGAGAGATGTTATATCTTTATCAGTTTTAAAAAGAAGGTCAGTGAAGGATAGAGATGGTAAGCCTACTGACCCGGGACCTTGGTCAATGTCTACAGGCATTGAGCCTTTGGTGGGGTTGTCCCTTGTTGGCTACTCAGAAGAGTGTAGATACTTATCCTGAGGGTTGTTGGTTTGGGTGTCGGGCTCATGGGTTTGAGACTGAGGGACTCAAAACCCAAATTGAGGTCGAATGAGAAGGATGGTGAGACCTCAGACTGAGTGGGAGCCCATGTTTCCACTCTAGTCTTTTTGGATTGAACAGGAGGTGCTTGCTCAATCAGAGTAGATTGAACAAGGGTTCATTTAGGGCATCTCTGGTATGTGATGGTGATGGGTAGAGAAGACAGTGTTGGCATTGTGGAGGTGGTTGCTAGTGTGGGTTCATCACCTGTGGGGTGAACAGGGATGTCACCAGGAGATATACACTCAATCATATCTGGAAGTAGAGAAGTGTACCTTTCAGTGAAGTTGGTGGACACCTTCTTCAAAGTCTTGAAGATGGTAGGTCTCATGTGAGGAACAGTCAGAGCAACTGCACAGACAAGCATACTCTGTTCCAACTCACAAGTGATTATGTGTTGAATGAATCGGGGATACATAAAGAATGTCTCCCTTTGAAGATTCCCAATGAGATTGGTGAACACAAATCTTGAGTAATTGAAGTGGAGGCCTCTCACCAGTCCATGAGCTAAGCATCCTAGTTCATAAGGGATTTGATCCCATCCCTAGATTTGTTGAACAGACAGTGAAGAACAACATGCAGGAGGAACTTCCAGTTGTAGGAGAAATTGTACTTGTAGACTGTCGACCTGCTCACGTCTCCACCATATCCCATGAGGATATAAGTGATGTCTAAATCTTCTTTGGGGAATTCAGTAGGAGCTCCTTCATCATGAAACTCGAGATGCTCCCTGATAAGTTGTTCAATGATGACCAACTCTTGTCCACAAATGTTGGACCATAGTACACGAATCCGTTTAGGGTTTCGACTTGACCATTTTCCCAAAATTAAGCAGATTGGAGTAAACAGTGGGGTTAATGGTAAGGGTTGTGTAGTAAGATGATTGGGTGAGAAAGGAGATGATTATAGAGAAGTCAGCATCTCTTGAAGAATCAAGAAGTGCGACTTGATTGTGCTGAGGGTTGAGTGCCATTGGAGAAAGGTGAATGAGGATGAAATTGAGCTTGGGTAAAGTTGGAGTAGAGAAAATTTCTAGGGCAGTAAAAATTTCAAGTAAGAAGATGAAATTAAGTAGTCCAGATTGTTTAAAAAAGAGTGGGAAGGCGGTAATGGGGGTTAGGATAAGGTGATGTGATGTTTTAGTGGAAGAAATGACAGTGGCGGTAAGGTTAAAATCAGTTAAATAATCCAACATCATTAACAAAATCTTTACTTTTTACAGTGTGGGGCCCAAGAGATTTCCATTACACAGTAAAATATCTCTTCCGAATATAAAACATTTCCGAAGGTAATTTGTCTTCCGAAGGCAATTCTTACTTCCGAAGCAAAGACTTTGCTTCCGAAGGTCAGGATTGCTTTCCGAATGGAGAGTGTGTATAAGTCTTGGAAGTAGATCTAATATGAAATCAATCGCTTCTTCCGAGACTAAAAACTCTTCCGAGAAGAAAATTATCCTTTGAGAAATTTTGCTTCGGAAGTTATGAAAATAGCTTCCGAGGGTTAATTTCTCTTCGGAAGAAATTTATACTTAGAAAATTTCAGAGAGACCTTCTGTAACAGGGCTTAAATTGTATTGACATAGAACATTACATATTAAAAGGTTTTCAAAAGAGGTAATCTAATCAATGTTTATCATCCCAATAGCTGTTATGAGATACTTAAATCTTTGTTCATCAAAAGTTTTGGTTAACAAATCAGCATATTGTTCATTTGAGTCAACTTTGATTAGTTTAATCATATTTTTCTCATGAATATCTCTAATGAAATGGTACCTGATATCAATATGCTTTGTCTTGGAATGCTTCACCGGATTTTCAGTAATGGAGATAGCACTGTTGTTGTCACTATGGATAGGAGTACTCATAAAGTTGAATCCATAGTCTAACATCTGATTCTGAATCCATAGCAATTGAGCATAATAGCTAGCGGCAGCAATGTATTCAGCTTCAGCAGTTGATGTAGAGACACAGGATTGCTTCTTGCATTGCCATGAGATGATCCTTCCACCAAGAAATTGACATCCTCCTGATGTGGATTTCTTGTCAATGTTACAACCGCCATAGTCACTATCAAAGTATCCATAGAGATTGAAATCCTTATTTCTGGGATACCAGAGACCTAGTTTGGGTGCTCCTTTGAGGTATCTGAGGATCCTCTTAACAGTAGCTAGATGAGACACCTTTGGAGCAGCCTGATATCTTGCACAGATGCAAGTAGCAAACATGATATCAGGTCTACTGGCTATGAGATACATCAGAGAACCAATAATTGCCCTATACTGATGTTGATCAGTA
Organism: Flaveria trinervia; assembly: GCA_025506515.1. Lineage (NCBI taxonomy): Eukaryota > Viridiplantae > Streptophyta > Magnoliopsida > Asterales > Asteraceae > Flaveria > Flaveria trinervia. The sequence continues at coordinate 81,942,969 of CM046452.1, read as the reverse complement.
TCCTCCCCCTCAAGGTTAGGACAAAGATTGTGGTTTCTGGGTATGGGTGTCTTGGCAGGCTTACAATCTTTCATTTTAAATCTGTCTAAGATGTCAGAAACATACTTAGATTGATTAATGAAAAGCCCTTCTTTCGTTCACTTCACCTGAATTCCAAGGAAAAAGTCCATTTTTCCATGGAACTCATCTCAAACATTTTCTTCATAATGTTTTCAAAGTCCTTACACATTTGGTCATTTGAAGAACCAAATATGATGTCATTGACAAAGACTTGAACAAGCAAAATATCCTTTCCAGACTTTCTGATGAAGAGAGTCTTGTCAATGGTACCTCTAGTGTAGCCATTCTTCAGAAGAAACTGAGACAAAGTCTCATACCACAGCCTAGGCGCTTGGTACAGCACATATAGAGCTTTATCCAATTTGCACACATAGTTGGGGTGTTGTGGGTCTTCAAATCCTGGAGGTTGGCACACATAGACTTTCCTATCCATATCCCCATATAAAAAGGCACACTTGACATCAAGCTAGTAAACAGTGAAGTCCTTGGATGCAGCATAAGCAAGGAAGATCCTAACTGCCTCAAGTCTTGCAACAGGTGCAAAGACATCAGTATAGTCGATTCCTTCCTCTTGGGTGTGTCCTTGAACTACAAGTCTAGCTTTGTTCTTGATGATCAAGCCTCTATCATCTTTCTTGTTTCTAAAAACCCATTTAGTGCCTATAGGTACTTCACCAGATGGTAGGGGACATAGGTTCCATACCTTCTGTCTCTTGAATTGAAGCAGCTCCTCTTGCATCGATTCATGCCAGCTGCTATCTTTCAAGGCATCTTCCACCTTCTTGGGTTCCATCTAGGATAAAAAGCATGAGTACAAGCAGACATTCCCATGATGAGTCTGTCCTCTTATTCTCACACCTTTAGAGACATCCCCTATGATGTTCTTAGTTGGATGAGTGTTCTGAATCCTAAGATGAGGAATCACTTCCAGTTGTAGAGATAGATTTAGATTGGACATGTTCTGCTCAGGAACTGGTACACTTAGTCCAGCTATTGTTTCAAAGTCATTCAATGAGGACTGATTGAATGAATGAGAAACATCATTAATGGTTGGCTGTGAGGTAGTATTAACAGTTGCTGTTCCTTCAAAATACTACTTTCTTTTGCCTAGTGTTGTGGTGGATCACCTGATGAGTTTGAGGCTCAGCAAGTGATTCACTTGTTAAAGTTTCACTATTCCTTGATATGGTTAAGCTGTCAGATCTGTGAATGGTGGAAACTTTATTTATTGCAGCTCTTGGAGAATTTGGAAGAGGTCTGGGTAGCTCAAATAGTTGTTCATCAAAGCAGTATCAACATCATTTTGAGCACCTGTTCCAGCTGAAACATTCTCACAAGATGGTTTAGAATAGTTTGGAAACAATTCTAAATCAAAGATATGATCAGGGCCATTCTCCCAAACACAAAGAGTGTGCTCATTAACAACTATATTGGATGACTCCTCAAATTGTTGATTCTTAATGTTGTATACTCTATAAGCTTTAGAGCTAGAAGAGTATCCAACAAAGATAGCATCATCCGACTTTTCAGCAAATTTTGCTAAATTGTCTTTTGTGTTAAGTATGGTACACCTGCTGCCAAAGGACCTTAGAAATCCAATGAACGGTGGCCTCTTGTTCCATAGCTCATAAGGGGTTTTTCCATGTCACTTAACTACAAGAACTCTATTCTGCACATAGCATGCAGTGCTAACTGCCTCTGCCCAGAATGTAAGAGGTAGTTTTGAATCAGCTAACATAGTTCGAGCAGCCTCAATAAGTGTCCTGTTTCTCCTCTCAGCAACACCGTTTTGTTGAGGAGTTCTCGGAGCACTGTATTGTCTGGCAATCCTTTTTGAGTTACAGAATGAGTCTAGAACGAAGTTCTTAAACTCAGTCCCTTGATCACTTCTAATAATTTTAACCTTGTGATCAATTTGATTTTCTATTTTAAGAATAAAGGATTTTAATGTTTCAGCAGTTTCATCTTTAGTTCTTAAAAAGAATACCCATGTGAATCTTGTAAAATCATCAACTATCACAAGGCAGCATGATTTCCTTCCAATGCTCATTATACTTGTGGGACCAAAAAGATCCATGTGCAATAAGTGTAATGGAGTAGTGATAGAGTTAACACATTTGGATTTATGAGAGGTCCTGTATTGCTTCCCTTTCAGGCATGCAACATAGTTATCTTTGCAGAAAAACTCCTTTTTAGGCAAGCCATGTACCAAGTTATTTTTAGCCAATTTATTCATTGTCTTAAAATTTACATGACACATACGTTTATGCCACAGTGTTGACTCATCACTATCAGCTTTAGAAAGAAAGCATGATAATTCACCTATTGGGGAAGCATTGTTCATATCCAGCTTGTACATATCCCCTTTCCTCGGAGATCTAAGAAGCACCAATTCCGGAGGAATGGTCATCCCTGGTTTGAGGATAATGCACTCATGTTCGATGAAAAGCATCTGGTGCTTTTGATCACAGAATTAAGAAACACTTAAGAGATTGTGTTCAAGTTGTTTTACAAAGTTAACTTTATCAACTTTTAACTTACCATTGGATATACTCCCTCTGCCAGAAATATATCCTCCAGCCTCACCTCCAAATTGGATAGGACCTCCGTCATAGTGTTGAAACTGTTAAAGGAGAGATCTGTTCCCTGTCATGTGCCTGGAGCATCCACTGTCCACAATCTAGACATTGTTGTTCTTATCATATGGATATCCCTGCACATAAGATGAGATTGTTAGTTTTGATTGGAAGCCCAAGCCTTGTTGGTCTTGGGTTCTTCCAAGGATAGTGACATAATTGAACCAAAAGATATGCATGGGGGTTCAATAGATGTCTTTGAAGAAGAGGTTTGGGTTGTAGCATCTTCCTTGATCTTCCAGTCCATCCTTTGGTCAATCTTGGAGGATGAGCCTATAGAGGCTTTTGCAGCATGGCCTTCTTCCGAGGCTTCTTTCTTTTTGGAAGAAGTCTTCACCACCTTTTCTTCCGAAGCAGTCTTCTTCTGGGATGGTTTCAAGGGAATCTTCTTGTTCTCCTGAACTTTAGTAGCATTTGCTTCCGAGGCCATTTTCCATTCGGAAGAAATAGTTTCTTCCGAAAGCAACCTTGCTTTGGAAACCAGCTTTCCCTTCTTCATCACTTGAACCGTTTGAAAAGGTCTAAATGTGAAACCTTCCCTGACTCCTTCTTTCCTAGCATTATTTGCATAATGTGTGCTTGCAGGATTGTAGTAACAATCTTTTGCCATATGGTTGTGCAAACCACACATTATGCATGCAATGTTAGTCTTTTGGGACTATGAAGGTTGTTGTTTCTTGGGCTTCTTCTCTTCATCAGCGACCTTTCCCTTCAACTTCTGATCCTTTGGCAGGATAGGAGTGCTGGTATTACACTCTTGTTCATGAATCGGAAGTACCTAACACTTGGAATCCAGCTGAGATAAAGACACCTTTCTGCTTTGGGTCAATCTTTAGCTTAGACTCAGCCACTTTCTTGGCAGTTCTTCTAGCAGCTTTAGCTCTACTTCTTCTGGCCTTAGTGGTTAGGATTTGATCTTCACATGAGGAGATGGGTACTTCTACCTGTTCTTTTCCTGTGGTGGCCACTATTGTTGCTTCATCCTTCAACTCTAGTGAGGAAGGGTCAGTAGTTAGAACCTCTTGCTCCTTAGTACCATATCTAGGTTGTCTAATAGACTCATAAGAGTGTGGTGAAGCAATTTCATTGGTTCCCAACCCTCCTTTGTTCTGATAACAGAGTTTGGAGTGGGAGGATGATGCAAGAATAGCTTGGAAGTTCTGCTTAGAAATAGCATGTTTCCTGGCCTGAGCCTCAGTAGTGACAAGTTGGGCTTGAGCCTCAGACAATTTGGATATCAGATCCTTGATTTGAGTCTTGTAGTTGGTGTGTTCATGTTTTAAAAGAGACATAGTTTTCTCTAACTCCTCAATTTTCTTTTGATAGTCAGATTCAGCTCTCTTAAAATCAGATTTTTAAATATTTAAAGACTCAATATCAGATCTGATTTCCATATTGTAATCCTGATAAAGTTGAACTTTAGCTATACAGGCTGGAGTATAGAGATGTTCATATACCTGGGTATCGTCTGTTCCTGCCATGAGAGCTTGAGCAGGAGTCACATCCTGTACCATGAAGCTCCAGTCAACTTCTTGAGCCATTGCAGCTATTTCAGTTGACTTTCCAATGGGCTTTGAGGTTGAGGGATGTGTAGAGGCCTGTGGGGGTTCCCGGATTGGTTTTGGGAGCCTTGCATTCCCTTGCAAACTGACCGAGTTGGTTACAGTTGTAACACTTTGCTTTGGTCTTGTCGAACCCAAACTTGCTGGTAGTTGGGTTTGAGGGAATTGCCTTCCAGTTCTCTTAAAGAACTTCTTCGCTATATAAGTTAAAAAAGCCATCTGTTGGACAACCTCCACATACTCTACGTCATCTGGATTGAAACACTCGAGATCATCAAAACAGTATTGAAAATCACTGGAGTGTCCACTTCCTGAGACAAAGGCACAACTTTCCTGGAAGGAATTGTGTTGAGCTTGTTGAGACCTTGGAGTCTCAGGAAAAGTGATGTAAGGTCCAGAAGAGTAGGATGGTTGCTGGTAAGTCAGGTAGTGCTGAAGTTGTGTGGTGTTGAGCCTTCTGCAACCATTAAAGCGTTGCTAGAAGGATGACTCAGAGGACGGCTTGCTTGGTGGCCCTTCTTACTTTCCATCTCTAAACTATATCCATCAAGGATGTCGTAAAGTTCAGTCATAGTGAGAGTTGTTCAGATTCTCTGTCCTCTTGATAGAGACACAGTAAAATGTCCACTCGTTTGGAAGAGTACTCATGAACTTTCTCGTGAGATCTTTGAGTTCAGGAGTGTTTTTCACAGACTGAAGAGAGGAGATAATATCCATATACCTTAAATATTGTTAGCTGAGGGTCTCTCCAGCAATATAGTGAAGTTCTCAAACTGCTGCTTCAGTGAGTCCTTCTTCGAGTCGTTGGAGCTTGAGTACATCTGAGCAAGAGCATCAAACAATTCCTTTGCAGACTTACAATGCTCAAACCCCACCATGATGGAGTTCAGTATTGCAGTCATGAGAATTGTCATAGCATTGCTGTCGATGTCTATCTTCTTTCGGTCTTCGTCAGAATAATCTTCAACAGCCTTTTCAATCATGGCACCGTTTCCACCAGGTGATGCCACCTTTGGCTTATACGGGCCGTTGACAATGGAGTTCCACATCTTGCTGTCTTGATATCTTTCCTTTCTTCTGCTCCAAGACCTGAAATTTTTAGGAGTAATGATGGGGGCCTTTGTCATGGTTCCCATCTCTACTTCGGACTGTTAAGGGCCATTTTAAGTGAGTTGTAGGGAGGAGGAAAAACAAGTTGATTTGGATGGTTAGATCACGCAACCAAGAGCCTGAGAAGCTCTGATACCAATTGCAGGATCGGTTAAGGGTCACTTAACACTTAGTTTTTCTCTCAAACTCACTTGAACAACACTCGGATGAAGATAGAGTCAATAAGAGTTGATCACAATATAGTAAGTAATACAGAACACAGAAAGTAATTTTCAAGGTACTTGCATATATTGCTTCTCAACTCAAATATTACAAGACTCTTACAAGCTTATCTTTTTCGAGTTACAATGAAGAACTATATATAATACTACCTACAGCCGGATATACTTTGATACCAGCTGGGATCCTATAACTAAAGCCTATACCACAAGACTATAGTTTAAGGTATCTCGGATAAAGTCTTATCTGAGATTTGGTAGTCAGGACATGTCCCTGACTTACCTTTTGTCACCAACTAAAGTTAGTAACATGTACTATCAAAAAAAGGTAAATAGTGGAATAAAGTATGGTCAACTGCATGGCTCTTTAAGAAAACGCCATGCGGTATCAGAGGTCTGAAGCGGAGTGTCAGAGATCATACTTATGTCCACTGGTTCATTGCAGTGTCTTCCGAAGGTTAAATGGCTTCAGAAGAACAAGTACTTCCGAAGCCACTTATACTTCGGAAGAGGCTGCTTCTTCAAAGGCTTGGGAACTTCTTTCCTTCTACTTCGGAAGTAGTCTTCTGATTGCCTCCTAAGACTTAACCTTCAGAAGCAAGCTCTTGACTTCGGATGTAGTGTTCTGTCTTTGGAAGCTGATCTTTCACTTTATCTTTGGAAGAACTCTACAACCTTCGGAAGTTCCATGCTAAGCTTCGGAAGCCTTTGCATGTAGCACCAAAATTATCTAAGTGATTTGGTTTTGGTTGCACCACCTTTCTTCTTGATCTAACATCCTCATCCTCTTCATCATCATCCTCTTCATCATCGTCATCACCATCGTCATCATCTTCTCTGATCTTCAGAGGCTCGTCTTTGGATCCCTTAAGCTTGAGCATGATAGATCTGTTAGATGACTCCAACTCTTCACTCTTCTTTGCTGATTCGGCTTTATGCTCTTTGAGTTGGGCGATCTCCTCTGTCTGCTGAGAGATCTACTGTGATTGTGCAGCAGTTAGCTCCATCAGCTGTCGTAGCTGAGCAGTCTTCTCGTCATCGACAGCTAACAGCTTCAGCACCATACGATTAAGTGCCGACAGCTGTTCCTCTACCCCACTAGGAGGTAAAGGTGATCCAGTGGTGAATGTGGTATGGGATAAGGGGCCGGCTTGGTGGCTGGTGGTGGTGGAAGTGGTGTATATGGGTGGTGGTGTATGTGTGGGTGGTGATGGGTAAGCTGTAGTGGTGGTGGAAGTGGTGTAGATAGGTGGTGGAGTGGTTGTGGTATTGATGGTAGGTGAGGTGGTAGTAGTGGTGATGGTAGTTGTAGTGTGGTGGTGGGTGGAACGGTGGTAGTGGTGATGGGTGGAGCAGTAGTAGTGGTGGTGGGTGGAATGGTGGTAGTGATGGCTGTGGTGGTGGTAGTGATAAATGTCATCCTCCTCCCTTGGTCTTCATCCCATGGTGCTGAGCCATCCTTTTTCTCCTCATGCCCCTTGAGGTGGATGCTCCCCCTGGGATGCTGCTGGGCTGATCAGGTGTGTAATTGGGATCTGCAGCAGTCTCCACAGACTCGCTAGGGCGTCCACCAACCTCTTGAATACCTCGTTCGGTGGCAACCACCCTGCTGCCCACCGTCCTGGTCAGTGGCTCCTGATCACTCTCCTTCTTCTCATCAGGAGGGCAAAAGTCCTAATGGAAACTGGCGGTGGTGGCATCTCCATGAGTGGGTGGTGGAGGTGTAACATGTGTAGTGGTGGCCCAAGAAGTAGCGGGGCCAGAGTCTCCACCAGTGCCACGGTCATCATCATCGGAGACATCAGATGGAAGAGCAATCTGCTCAACATCTGAGTCACTCTCCTCGTGGCGCCACTTACGCCTTGCCAGCGCCACGTAATCCTCCCGGGCCAGGTGCCGAATAGTCTCCTCACAGGGGTTTTGACTTGCTTCCCCTGTAGACCTTCATTCTCCCGAGAGTTGTGTCATCCATAATCTCGAGAGATACTGCATCGTGGCTCTCCTTGGGTAGCGAAGGAAGCTTATCATCTATAATCATCTGTAAGAATCTTGGGTACATACCAAAGCCTTCCTTGCCTTTGGCCTCAAGGTTCTCGATCAGGTATGCAAATATCATGTTGGAGAAGCTGAAAAGGTGATTCAGCACCAGTGCCACGTAGGCATTCTGGATTTGGTCAGATAAGTCATCAAATCCACCCCTTCTTGATGCAATGCACTTGAGGATAATGTGTGCTAAGTACTTGAATTGGGGACACCGGTTGCTTTTGTTTAGGACACCTGCATAGATGTCCCCAGAGTACTTCATCCTGAGAAAACATCCTCTTACAGTAAGCAGGTGTAACCTGGTTGGGTGAGCACCATCATCACCCAGGTCCAGTACACGTCGAAGGTCCAACGCTGTCACCTCAATATCTTGCCCAAAGATGGTGCTCCGAATGCAGTAGGACTCACTAGATCCGTCAACCGATGCACCCTCCCAAAAGGCCTGCTGTATAGACCTGTAGGGAGTGCATGGTGTAGATATCGCTCTGTGTATCCTTGATCTCTTTAGAAAAGCAATGATGCCAGCAAACTCGGCAGTGTTCCGAGTGGTGGCATCCAAATGAGCACAAATATTGTGCTTGGTGTTGATGGTCCACCGATCTGCCATAAATCTGTAACACAATACACATATATATCAGATCAGCACATAACAGAAAGCAATTCACTCTAAACTGTTTGAGATCAGTCTGGTCAATCGTGCGATTGAACCATAGGACTGAGTTCAGTCGGTTGACTTATCATGCGATTGAGTTCAATCGGGTGACTGATTCAGCGACCTAGTTCAGTCGGGTGATTGAGCCAGCGACTGAGTTCAATCGGGTGACTGAGCCTACGACTGGGTTCAGTCGGGCGACTAAGCTCATACGCCTCGTTTAATCGGCCGACTGAGTCATTCGCCCAGCTCAATCGTGCGATTGAAGTTCATCAGGGTGACCAATCGCATGACAGACTGTCTGTTCGATTCAAATTCAAATTTTGAGCAAATCTTAATATTAGACATTGTGGTTTGGTTCATTAGACTCGCAATCACCCTACTTAGCACCTAATAACCTTGATTTCAACATTTTACTTAGTTTTATTAGTTTATTAATCCAACTAAGTCTTGGTTCTATGTTAGGGCCGAATTCAGTAATTTAGGGCACAAATCGACTTCGATTTGGGTAGATTGCACCGCATTGTACCTGTATAAACACCAGCAATCGTCAGAATACAGCAATTTGAAGTCAACCAAGGTCAAAAGAAAATTTGGCAGAGTAACGGCACTATAGGCGATTTTAGGGCGAATGAGGAGTGATGAGTATATGCGATCGACTATAGCCCTATTTATACTAAATCTAGTTTCAATCGGGCGACTGTATCCATTCGCTCTTTTCATTCGGGTGATTGGATCTCAGTCGTGCGAATGGTTCAGTCGATCACATTCAGTAGGCCAATTGGGTTTTAGTCGGGCGACTGACTCATTCGGACAACTCCATTCAGGCGACTGACTCAATCTTGTAAGCCATTCGTGTGAATGGTTCATACTCATGCTCCATTCGGTTGTCTAGTGCATAAGTATGGTCCAATCGTATGACTGGTCCATACTCATGGTGCAGTCGTGCGAATGGATCATACTCATGATTTTGACTTCATGACCATTTGACATTTAACCCCTTTTAACTTTTGATTAAACATTTTGAGCATTCGATCATCTCAGACATGATCTTTTTAACTTTGAAAACTTTTGATCACCTCAGTCGTGATCCTTTTAAACAAAACACATTTTTTCACCTCAGACGTGACCCATTTAACATTGAAAACACGTTTGGTCACCTCAGACGTGACCCTTTTAAGTAACTAAATCCCAGATTGAATTCCACGACATAGTCCGAAAAATAATACTAAATTGACTAAAAGTTAAAACAAAACAAAAAAGCTAACATTAAAAGACAAAACTGTAATGGTTTTATGATTTCGTGTGAGGTTGAAATCCTAAGATAGAAATCTAACAAATTTATTTCTTGAATAGGCAGCTTCAAGTTATTTTGATCATAAGTGGAACAATTCATTATGGAATCATACAGGTAATCAACTCATTCAGGACGCGTTACCAAAATCATTTGATGCTAGATTCTTGTTTTCGTCGAGAGTCATTAGCAAATTTAGGAAATCATACTAGTACTATAAGACGCACACATTGATTTGGACTTTCAAGAATTGCAGCCACGATGATTGTCAGTATACTTGTCCACTTAAATCCATACACAGACTTTTGAAACAGATTGGTGATACATTAGGTTAAATTATTTCAACAAGCATTTGTGGATCCCACGCTTATATGGTAATCAACATTCCTCAGAAGATTTTTGAGCGGTCTACGGGTATTTTGACAAGAAGAAACTATTCTTAGAGCTTTCAAAGAGAAGCCAAGCCTCAGGTCAATGCTACCGCACAGCACAGAGGCGGCAAACAACAATGAATTCTAGAATATATAGGTTATGCTTATCCTCAGGTCAGTGCCACCGCACAGCAGAAAGGCACATAACCTATCTTCTTGTTTGAACAATTTTATTCTTTTTGCACAAATCGCACCAACAACATAGGTTATTAGTTTGATTGTTTTTTGCATTTTTCATCATGTGCTTTGCTCATATTTTGGTCATCCACACACATTTGTGGCGTTTATTTTGCTCGTCACCCCTTATTTGAACTTTGTTGATTGTGTTAACCAAGGATAAGATGATAACCCACAGCTTGTTGAACAACTTAGTTTGATCTTGAGATCACCAACAAGGTCTACTTATCTATTGTGTTGAATCTACCGACACATCATCTAATGGTCTAGCAATCTCTAGGTCTACTTTCTCCGTGTTATCTTAGTAGCAGCTAGTTTTACTATCATTTTTCCTTTTATATTGCTCAGACTTCTCAGACTTATACTTTGAATTTCGCATCTAATTCATTTAATCTTTTAAAGTCCCAAATGCTTTGTTCCTGTGTACTATCATTTTTCATAGTCGTTGAATCAGATTCACAGATCCGATCTCATTTCTATCGGCTTGCATGTCCTCCTCCCTCGTTTTTTTATTTATTTTTTTTAATACTACTTGACCTATTCTCCCCTAAAATTGTAAAACCGTGACTGATTTGCGGTTTTTAGGATTTTCATAGGTGAAGAAATAATAAAAAAACACCAAAATTAATTGAATAAAATAAACTAAAAGAAAAGAAAATAAAAGAAAAATGGACTTGACGCATCGGACTAAACATGTTCATCTTCTGCAATTACATCACTTTTCTTTTTAACGCCGTTAACCTCTAACAGATATAGAGAACGTGGTTTATCAAAGGCATTTGTGTAGAGGTCAGCGCGTTGGAAATCTGTATTTATTTTAACATCGATTAGATTTTTTTCAAAACAATCACGTATAAAGTGATATTTAATTCTGATGTGTTTAGTCTTAGGATGTTGGACAGGACTTTTAGTAACGGCTACTACAGCAGAATTATCAACAAATATAGGGGTGTTAGAAAATTTCAAACCGTAGTCCCGAATCTGCTGTTGAATCTAGATGATTTGAGAACAGCAGCTTGTCGCAGCAACATATTCAGCTTCACAAGTTGACAACGCAACTGATGTCTGCTTCTTACACTGCCACGTGACTATTCGTCTCCCAAAGAATTGACAACTTGCTGAGGTTGATTTGTAGTTCATCTTGTAGCCACCATAATCCGAGTCACTGTATGTGGTAAGCTCAAAATCATCGTCATGAGGATACCAAAACCCAAGTGTTGGTGTACCCTTCAGATAACGAAATATTCTCTTGACCCCTATAAGATGGTTAGCTTTTGGTTTCGCCTGGTATCTTGAACAAAGACATGTCGCATACATGATATCAGATCTTGAGGTTGTGAGGTACATGAGGAATCCAATCATTCCGCGGTACATGGTAGCATCAACCAGATCACCATTCTCATCGGGTGCAACATCATGGTTTGTAGCAAGTGGAGTCCCAGCTGCAGAAGCATTCTCCATGTCAAATCGACTGAGAATATCCCCTACATACGTGGTCTGATGTAGAAATATCCCCTTTGGTGTTTGATCCACCTGTAACCCGAGAAAGAGCTTCATCTCTCCCATGGCACTCATTTCAAATTTAGCCTCATTACTTCTTCAAATTCTTTACATAAGTCTTTGTTCTTGGAACCGAAGATTATGTCATCAACATAAATCTGAAAAAGCAGCAAATCACCATCCTTTTCTTTGATGAACAGTGTACAGTCAATTACACCTCTACGAAATCCGTGTTTCACAAGGTGAGTTGAGAGTTTTTCATACCATGCTCTCGGGGCTTGGTGAAGTCCGTAGAGAGCCTTATCCAGTTTGTAAACTCTGTCTCGATGATATGGATCCTCAAATTCTTTGGGTTGACTGACATACACTGTTTCCCGGATTTCACCATGAAGAAATGCACTCTTTACATCCAGTTGATAGACTTTAATCTTCATGTAAGAGGCATAGGCTAGGAAGATACGGATGGCTTCCATTCTCGCCACAGGTGCAAATACTTCATTGTAATCAATTCCCTCGACTTGTCAAAATCCTTGAACTACAAGTCGAGCCTTGTTCCTGATTATGACCCCTTGGTCATCTTTCTTACATTTCAAGACCCACTTGGTGCCAATGACCTTAGCACCTTTAGGTCTATCTACCGGTGTCCATACACCTAACTTCTTGAACTGAAGAAGTTCTTCTTGCATGGCACTCACCCATGCCTCATCATTAAGGGCTTCATTTACGATTTTGGCTCAAACTGAGACACAAAACAATGATATGCACCATTGTGAAGGTATCCATTTTCTATTACCGAGGCATAATCAGCTGAGTATAGCTGATTTCTCGTCTAAACTCCTGATCTGACATCCCCAATGACATTTTCCAGAGGATGATAGAAATTTAGGCGTGATCCAGGAGTGGTGGGAATAACTACCTGAGGCAGTAGGAGTATGATAGACATAATCTTGAACGTTTGGTTCCGTATCTGAGGCAGTAGGAGTGTGAGGTTCCAAAGAATCAGAGGCATCTAAGTCAGACGCTTGTGAACTTGCAGTAGTTGGAACCTGTTGCTCCTGATTGTTCTGATCATTTTCCACGGCTTCATCATCAGAGGAAGAGTCACTAACCTCGAGTGCTCCCCCTGAATGATTATGCGATTCACCTTGTGAACCAGAAGATGTTGAGTCTTGTGATGGTGTGTTCAAGACATCATACATCATTTTGGCTGCTAACTCATCGTCAGAAGTGGAGAAAGGAATGTTGAAGGACTTGAAGAATCTATCATAGTCGAAAAAATATGCGGGTCCTTTTCCAGCAAGAGGGGTGGTGTATCTCTGAATTTCCACGTTACACCACACTTCTACTTGACCCGTTGAGTTGTTGTAAACTCACTTATTCGGTATGTTGTATCCTAGAAAAATTCCCTCTTCGTCCTTCTCGCTGAACTTACCTTCCTGAGTTTTCTTCAATAAGGTGCAAGGTGCGCCAAAAGGTTCGAGATACTCTAGTTTTGGTTTACGTCATTGAAGTAACTTGTAACACGTCTTGCCATGGCATTTTACTACTAGAACTCGATTTAACGTGTAACACGCATTGGCAACTGCCTCATTCCAAAATCAGATAGGCAGTTTCGAGTCTGTTAGCATTGTCTGTGCTGTCTCTATTAAGTTGCGATTCTTTCTCTCAGCAACTCCTTTCATCTGAGGAGTGTAGGCGGAAGTGAACTGGTGCACAATTCCCTTTTCTTTGCAAAACGCCTCCATCCATTGATTCTTGAACTCGGTTCTATTGTCTGAGCGTACTTGTCTTACCTTCAGCTTGTAGAGTGACTCCAGTGTAGTTACTAACTTTTTGAATGACTCAAATGTTTCTAATTTTGATTTCAGAAACATCACCCAAGAGAATCTTGAGTAGTCATCTATAACTACATAGCAGTACAAGTCGCCTGTGATGCTTCTTGTATTGACTGGACTTAACAGATCCATGTGAAGAAGATTAAGAGGCAGTTCTATGGAATTAACTTTCCTTGCCTTATGAGACTGCTTAGTCTGTTTGCCTTTCTTGCAGGCAACACAAAAATCCGGGAGTTAGAAGTTTTTGAAGTTTACTCCTCGCACTAGATCATTCTGGATCAAATGGTTCATCTTCCATGGATTGATGTCCCCCATTCTCCTATGCCCGGAGATAGAATCCTTCTCAGTAGCTTTTGACAAGAAGCATTGAACTTGGTGGTCCGTTGTGGAGGCCTTTGATAGATCCAAGACGTAAAGGTCATTATATCTTGAGGCTGACATTAAGACTTGGTCCTCCGGAATCACATAATCCTTTTTCAGGACATAGCACTTCTTATTGTCGAAAACTACCTTAAATCCCTTGTCACATATTTAGGAAACCTAAAGAAAATTATTTTGAAGTTGTTGAACATAGTTTACCTTGTCAAACTTCACTTTCTGGTTCCCTACTTCCCCTTGAGCTGTGATGTACCCTCCTTTGTTTCCAGCAAAAGAAACATGAACTCCTTTGATTTTTTTGACGTTTGACAGGAGTGCCTGGATCCCAATCATATGCCTGGATGCTCCGCTATCTACAATCCAAGTGTTTGTATCAACACTATAGCGAACACCCTGCACATTCAATTGAAAACATTAGTTAAGGTGAGGGAGCCAAGCCTTAACCGGCTTGGGTGTCCCAGAGGCATCACACATCATAAATTCTACCCATTCTCCATTAGAGGGTGAGGGAAGATCATTTGTCTTCTTGTTCTTATTACCAGACATGGACTTTTCTTTCCATAAGCCAACTTTGTGTAAGACCAGTTTCTGGTAAACAGACAACTGGCTAATGGGTTGAACTTTAGGTTCACTAACCCTTTTTGGTGGAGTCATGGATCTCCTTTCTGATGAGCTAGGTTTAGTGTCATGAAGTTCAACTCTTTTCCTTGGTGTATGATAATAAGGATAGTAAGACGTGATGTGTCCATACTTTCCACAGTTGTAGCAAGATCTACTTTCGATATGTTGGTGTAACTGTTTCTGTGGAGAAGTGTGTGGCACACGTGTGACTTTATTCAGTTTGGGCTTAGTCACTTCCTATTTTAATGGTTTAACTTGTTTAACAAAATTAATTGTTTGAACGTTATTAATATCTTTACTCTTTTGTTTACCTGGACTTAGACATGATACGCGTGATTGATTAACATGTTTGGTCTATTTAGGCTCAGAATTAAACTTGGCTGAACCAGACTTTATATTAACCTTTTCAAATTCTTTATCCAGATTAACACAAGGCATTTTACCTTTTGATTTTGAAGTGGCATCCTTTTGTTTAATGCCGGATTCATTTGGTTTACATGTGGAATCTGGATCACTTACAAGAGGAGTGGACACCACATGATCCTTGATTGGGTTATTATTTATTGGTTTACTCTTGGCATTCAACAAGGTCTCATGTGGTGGTGGAACCACTTTATATCCCAATCCTTCCCCGTTGTTACGTTCTCTCACTAAGTGTTGGACAATGTGAGAAGAACTTGTCTAACTATGCAGTTTTTGTTTTAATGAATTTACTTCTACTTCCAAAACTGCTTTTTGTTTCTTTGTTTCTTTTAGGGAGTTTAGATAGAACTTAATGTCATTAGCTTGGTTAAAAGCTACAACTTCAGTTTCCCTAAGTTGTTTATTTAACAGTTTTATCTTTTCTTTATAACTGTGCTCATTTAGTTTTAAAACTCTATTTGCTTCTGTGCACAGTTGCAAGTCCTTTACTAAGTTCTCATTATGATCTAATAACCTAGCAAATTTCAAATCAATGCTTTCCCTAAATTTATTACAATCAGAACAAGCATGATTATTGAAAAGTTAAGTAGTGGAACTTACCTAAGAGGGTGAGGTTGAATCAGCCATCAAAGCAATGTCTGACTTTTCTGGTTCTGGTGATTCTGAAGTTCTGGAACTTATCCCTTCTTTAGGCAGGTGATCAACCAAAGTTGTAGTTTCTTCAACATTTGACATCGCGAGTTCCACTGTAATATCACCTTCGCTTGCTGAGTCGTCATCTAGATCCTCAACACTAGCGATGTTGGATTCTTCCGGAGACACAAACCGAAAGCTCCAATCTTGTCCTTCGTCATCATGAGCAGTCAAGGTTTTAGGATCCTTGCTTGACGAAGTAGGACTGCTTGTGGGTTTATCCTGACGATTAAAGGATGAAAATGAATTCCCATTTCCTGTCTTCTTAAGCTTCACACACTCACGTTTGAAGTGCCTCTTATCCCCACAGTTCAAGCAGGTAACTTTGGTCTTGTCAAAACCAAAAGTTGTGTCCTTAGTGGCAATCAAGTTCTGTTCGGTCTTCTTGACAAACTTCTTAGCTCTCCGAACCGCACTTGCTAAGGCCCACATGATGTCCATTCTCTCCAGCTCTGTCTCGTCTACCTGCTCGTAGTCCTCATCTGCCAGATGGTAGTTCCCAATCTTCCCAGCAACTAGGCCGTCATAGGAGTGAACGACTGCTGCTAAGAGATCCATGTGGTCCTTTGCTACCTCCACTGTCACATTCCCGAGATTCTCGGTCTTCAATTTTGTAGCATTAGCTTCAGGTGCTATGTATTGGGTACAAGACGACCCTGACGTGTCAAATCCTGAAGTGGTAGCTTGAGACGGACCAGCTGAACTCGACACAAATATTGTTTGAAGTGGCGCTCTAGACGTTTTAGCTTGTGGAGTTGAGTTGTACAGTGTCGGATTCTGATCATATGTAGACTTTTGGGCCCTGTACTTCATCCTCAACTCTTCCTCTCTCAGTTTTAGAATGAAGTCGTTGATATCTAACTTCGCCAGCATATCATTCTATCTTAGGTTGCAAACAAACGAAACCCACTTCTCAGGCAATCCATCTGCAAAATTTGACACTTTGTCTTCCATAGATGTGGTGACTCCATGAGTGTGTAGCTCACTCATCAAGTGGTAGAACCGATCAATGACATGTCCAAGCTCTCCTTTCCCATTGACGAGAAGTTGTCAAACTCCTTCTTCAACGCTTTAGCCTTTAGAGATTTTAACGGTGCATTTCCTTCATACCTCTTTTCCAATGCATCCCACAGCTTCTTAGCTTGCTTGTTCTCAGAAAATTGATGGAAAATGTCCTTAGGAATTGACTGAGTTAGCAATGCATATACTTTCTTCTCTGCATTGTACTTTACCTTTTGGTCGTCAGTCATACCACCTAAGGTAAGTTTGACTCCATCTGCACCTACAGGCATGCTATATCCTGTCTCTATTGACTCCCACAGATTGGGATCTACTCCATTTAAGTAGATCTCAAATCTTTGCTTCCATTGTGGATAATCATCTAACGTTATGAGCTTAGGGGGCTTGTTATGATTTCCCACTTCATTTTCTAGAAGCAACAAATTTTGAATCCTAGAATCCCTTCCTGCGGTGAACGCTGAATATTGATCCTCCATTACTGTTGACTTTGGTCTTTAGAACAAAACTGTTTTACTTGTGTGAATGAAGGTGTGCGATTGGACAATTCATGCGATTGACCAATGCGGATGGCTCAGACGTGCGAATGAACCAATGTGGATGGCTCACTCGTGCGAATGGACAGGTGCGAATGAACAATGTGACTAGGCAATTCAGTCGTACGTATGGATGAACAACTGAGTCCAATCGTGCGTATGAGAGATGCGTATGGATTCAGTCGTGCGATTGAGTCAATCATCCAACTAAAGCTGCTGAATCTTGAGAATTCGAAGGTTTAAGGTATTTTGACGCAAAAACACGAATTTCTCACTAACCCTAATTTCCGTATGCCGAAAAATGTTAACTTTTTGACCTGGAGACGTCCAAAACACTATTTGGCACAAAAAGATTGCGGTTTTGCATGAAAAACATGATTTTTATATCAAAATCGATTGAATCACACATAAATCAAGAGCCAAGCTCTGATACCACTTGTTAGAGACCATGTACTGGACGGAGTACTAACTGATTTACGTGTATACCAACTCAAATAGTACGGAATCCTATTTGATTGGTGGTATGAGTATGAGTCGAAATCTTGAAAGTTTTCAGTTTTTCCATGAATTAAGTGGTATTTATAGGTTAGGGTTAGTCAATCGTACGACTGGACCATTAGCATGGTTCAGTCGTGCGACTAAAGCATGCGACTAAGTCAATCACACGACTGAAGGTTCATTCGTGCGACTGAGTCATCCGTATGTCTCAGTCATGCGACTGATCCAGTCTCCTGGTTCAGTTGTGCGACTGGTCCATTAGCATGAAGTATTCATGCGTATGAACCATTAGCATCGTCCATTCGCATGACAACTTCATACGACTAAGTTTGAATATGTTTCTCAATCATTACTTGACTAATATCTATTCAAACCACCTCAAACCTATATAGTTGGTTCAATATGCATTAATAAATGATAAACATTAAAACATACACCGAAACATTAAACATTAAGATCAACAACCACATATTATGTTTCATTCAACTCATTCGTTTCATTATATTTAGGACATGACAGACATATTACATTAAGATCGTAAACTAGGTACATATGGATCAATAGTATGGTTCCACGTAACTATGTCATTTTGCTAGGAATGATGGATAAAGATCATATGGTTTTGATAGTAAGATAAGTATGCATCATTGCATATATGTTTGAAAAAACTAGTGTGCATGCTAAGAATTGTTTATGTCACTATTATGTTGATTTAGAATTTGTTAGCATGAATCACTTGTTGATATTTTCATGATATGATAATCTCAGGTTGAAGAAATGCATAAAATCTATCTACTTAATATAACTTAGGGTGGTTAGCGTGTTCTTATCATATTTAGCTTTACTAAAAATTGTAGACTTAGATAACCTTGATTGGAGTCTATTTAATGTTTATATCATTTGCTTAATTATGTCTGTTGGGATTATTCAATGCTCTTAGATGGTTATAATATAACTTATCATTTTAGTTTTCCAATAGATCCTAAGATTAAGAAACCTTGATGGGAGTTTTCATTTATATTTATATTAAATGAGACCTCAATATAGTTTCATACAATTGTTAAATTATAATTAAGTGGATTCGAACATCTAAATGATATTTCTCTTGCTTGGTTATCTTTATTGTCTCAACTCTTTGTTTTTTATTATTTGAACACTAAATTAGTTTAAGTATCAATCTCTCAAATCATTCAGCTAGGCTATTATAAAGGTTAGCTATCAAGAGTTGCTTTGTCCACAT
The DNA here is from genome assembly GCA_025506515.1 of Flaveria trinervia. NCBI lineage: Eukaryota > Viridiplantae > Streptophyta > Magnoliopsida > Asterales > Asteraceae > Flaveria > Flaveria trinervia. The sequence goes on along the minus strand of CM046452.1, from coordinate 81,924,045 downwards.
ACAAATATTTGTTTCTTATCAAAACTATACTATTATTCGATTGGTATAGTTTTCTATTGTGTGTAATTTTAGTCCCAAAGTAAAAATCATTTTTAAAACTTAAATTGTGTAATTTTTTACAAACTTTATACATACTTTTACACATATTACGAGGCTTAAGTTTCAATGGTGTGCAAAGGTAAGCTAGGTTGGCTTTAGGCTATCGTTATTAGTGGTGGAGGTTGTTGCTAGTGGCATTGCATTCAAATGGTGGTGGTTGGTTTAGTTGGTGGTATGTGGTGGTGGCTGGTCTCTGGTGATGGTTATCATGGGTAGTTGATGATAATTATGTTGGGAAGTGTGACGATAACAATGATGATTTGTGTAGATGATTTACATGGGGATTGGAGTGAGTACGTGGCTGATTGCGTAGTAATAATTTAGTTTTAATTGATCTAGATGCGTAATTTTAAATTATGATTATAGTGGAATAGGCTCAAGTTGTTTATGTTTTGATTAATAGGTGTTTGTGCTAAAGGAGGCCTATTTTGAAGGAAAAAAAAGCAAAACACGGAACTACATGTACCGAAGATGTAAATATCAAAATTTACAAAAAATGCACAAATTGATGTGTATCGGCGAATTGTAAGGCCCCGTTCCCGGGCACCTTACAGCCGGTGCTTCATCGCACATAAAACATTAGAAAATATACATTAATTTTGCAGCGGAATTTAAAACTTTCATTTATAACAAAAACATGTCATTTACAACATTTGTTTTCATCTCAAAATACAAGACATGTCAAAATACGGATGCCAGCCTCAAAATGCTCCCAGTACCTTATGCATCCATGCCTGCAACTCCTCAGCATCAACATATACCTGCCAACTATCATGCATACAAAAGTCAGCGACGCTGAGTGAGTTCTAGTTTTATAATAAAACATACTTTTCTGAGTTAAAAACCATTCTTTACTTTATTTCAAAACATACTATACTTTACATCATTCGTGATCATGCATCATACGTACATACAGATAATATCATTATTATCTTCCATTACGGTCATTAACTTTGTTCATTCAACGTATTACATTATCGTTCACTTCTCTTTCTAGATCCGGTCAGACTTTACCCTCTTCGTGGCACTCAGCCACGATTACTGAGGTCGAATGACGGGGATCCTGTTCTGTACATTATTACGATAATTCATTTACGTTCATACATACGTTCGTTCTTTACATCATTATTTTTTACTTTACTCAAGATCCGGTCAGACTTTACCCTCTTCGTGGCACTCAGCCACGATTACTGAGGTCAAATGACAAGGATCTGTATCGCACATTTCATATTTTTATTATCATTCATTTCTCATCTAGATCCTGTCAAGCTTTACCCTCCTCATGGCACTCAGCCATGATTACTGAGGTCGAATGACAAAGATCCCGTTCGTTCATTATCGCACTTTAGCTCAAATCGCACCTTCGCATCATCGTACCCGAAGTACATATCGCACAGATCGCACACATAAGGGAGCCAGAATCACACGCTATCTCATGGGTTAGCCAAGATCGCACGCTATAAAAACCACATGAGGCAGCCAAAATCGCACGCTACCCTTATGTCGTCCATCGCACATATCACACCAATCGCACCATCGGAGTGGTCACGAAGACCGACTCCCCCTGTGTGTGTGAGAACTCTCAGGGTTTAGCCAGAATCGCACGCCATCCCATGGGTTAGCCAAGATCGCATGCCATAAAACCACATGAGGCAGCCAAAATCGCACGCTACATAGCACACAGTAAATACCACATCGCACGTATCGGAGCAGTTACCAAAACTGAACTCCCACTGTGTCTATGTCCCCTTATGAGTAAGCCAAGATCGCACGCTATGATACACACACAGTTGAGATAACGACCCTCAGTGAGTCGTGAACCTCCTTCCTTTCTTTCGCAAGCCATCCTATCTCTCATTCATTCGTTTATGCTCGCATTCATTCATTACGTTCCTCTTTTCATTATCTTCCACTTTACGTTACATAATACTTTCATTACATTCATTAACGTTCAACGCAAAGCCAAGGGAAGACATACATACATAATAAGGAACACACATAAACATAAACATACACCATCACCAATACAGGCACATCATACATGCATAACATACACCAAACATAAGCCATCACATCATAACCAGGCTTATCTCCCCATTTACCCCTTAAAATCTACTTAGAAAATCTCAAGTCCAAAGTGGGCGCATGGGTCCTTCCAGGCGCATGAGCATAAAAATTCTAAGTATAAAACAGTCTGGGCGCATGGGCACTGTTTGGGCGTTTCTGCCCTGTTCGGGCGCATCACCAACACTTAGCCATTTCAAGCACTTTGGGCGCATGGGCACTGCTTAGGCGCATGGCCAATACTTAGCCGCTTCAATCTCTGGGACGCATGGGCACTATTTAGGCGCATGGTCCACACTTATCCTTTTCTTCTCTTGGGCGCATGGGCACTATTTAGGTGCATGGCCAACACGGGCGCATGGCCAATACTTAGACGCATGGGCCAACATGTTGGGCGCATGGGCCACTATTTAGGCGCATGGCCAACACGGGCGCATGGCCAATACTTAGACGCATGGGCCAACATGCTGGGCGCATGGGCCACTATTTAGGCGCATGGCCAATACTTAGACATCTGGTCTCTCATGCTGGACGCATGGACACTGTTTAGGCGCATGAACCACTGTTCATGTCCATCAAACATTCTGCAATCTTTTCTATGCTACCAATATCACCCGATTATCATTCTGAGCATACCCAAACACAGATCTAACATACTAAGGCCTTCTAAGCATGCTAAACATCATCTCTAACCCATAATCAACACTATAACATGCATACATACATACAACATTCGAACATAAAGCTGTAAACCACGGTTTCTTTCAAAACGTTTACTTAGTATGCATAATAGCCCCAAATCAGTTGAAATCAGTAAAAGAGGGGTTCTAGAAACTCACCTTAAGCAGCTTTTGAGCAGCACTCCTCCAATTCAAGACCCACTTCGATTCAGCTCTTTGAATCCCGAAAGTAACTCTAAACAACCGGAACTTCGGTCAAGAACTCAATACTTAACTGAAACCGAGCTCAAACAGGAGAAGACTTACCTTTTTCAGCTTCTTCTTCCTATTTCTCTGTCTAGAACCAGGCTCTCTCTCTCTCTTCTTCTTCTTCCGAGAACAAGCAGCATTTTGCTTTATATGGGCGACCATGCCCTTTAATATCTTAAAATATTAAGATTTGTACTTTGTACACTTTATCCCCCTCTACTTGTGCACAATTTCTATTCTTTCTATTTATCTTTCTTTTCCTTCCGTTAAAATAGAAATTTCGAGGTGTTACAAGTCTACCCCCCTTAAAGAGGTTTCGTCCCCAAAACCCGTCGCTTCTCGAACGGTCACGGGTAACACTGTCTCGCCTCTTCTTTGAGCTTGCATTTAAACTCAGATCCCTTTTGGATTCACTGCACCCGCACAAGTGAAACCATCATCCTCCTTGGTCTATTCTCTTCTTCTTATTAGTAATGGTCACCAGTTACTCCTCGTGGTTGGATACTCTGTCCATCCCAGTATTCTCTAGTAGCATGATCATATCCTCATTGATTGAGCTCTTTCTTAGACGAGATGCATGGAACATTAGATGAATTCCACTTAACTCATTGGGTGGCTCCATTCGATGTGTCACTTCTCCTACTTAAGCAACAACTGGGAATGACCCTCCATACTTTAATAATAGCTTTACTCGATTTCAATCAAGCAATCTACTCTTCTGGTCGAAGCCTTCCTCATACTTCATTGTCGTAGGTCGTCACCGAACTCTGGTCGTGCACGGTTGAGCAATCCATCTTTTGCAACACTTGGGGTTTGAGTCATAGACTACCGATCAACTCACCCGGAGATGCCTGTCTACCTACCTATGTCAGTCTTGAACAGCCTAGCAGGAACAAGCGCTCTCTCTCAATTCTATCGCGCAATCCTCTAGGGCATTAGGTAACCTGGTAGACTTACTAATGGAAATTCTTACATCGACGGCTCATCGATCTTCCTACCCCTAACGTGCAACATCACGGAAAATAGCAGCAACAAAACTACTACTAGTGTCACAATTAAAGCATAGATGCGATAATCTAAACTTGCAAGAACGTACTTGACGTTACCTCGGAGTCTGACCTAGCCTCCTCCCGGTCATAGCTAAGGCTCTAGCCCTCACTCTTTGTTCTCCTTCCTCGTATCGGAGCTTCCTCCAATCTTCTTCGTTCCCGAACCTTCCGCTCTCGGCTTCTTGCAATCTCTGCTGATGTGGCCAATTCCTCCATATTTGTAACATCTCACAGTTCCACATTCTCTAGCCACATGACCAGGCTTCCCACACTTGAAGCAAGTGTTTGGTCCCCTTTTGCATTCTCCCGAGTGCTCCATTCCGCATTTACCACATCTGTTCGTCCCTGCACCAGGTGTGACCATACGGCGGTCATCCCCCCGGGCGTGCTTATTATTCATCGAGTCACCACTCCGTCAAGTTCTCTTTCCCTTCCAGTTTCGGTCTCCATCACCTTTCTCTCCATCTTCAGCCGCCACCACCACCATAGTTCTTTCATCATACAACCTCCCCACCAAATCAACTGTCGACCTAAACATGCTCGGTCGGGCAGTGATCATGTGCCTACGGATGTCCGCCGGCAAGCCCTGAATGTACCTCTTGATCTTGCGCGAAAGAGGTGTCACCTGATCCGGCACCAAACATGCCATCTCGTTGAACTTCGTGGTGTACTGTTGATGTGTCAGGGTTCCTGCCTCTAGCTGCAAGAACTCTCTTGCAACTTTATCCATCTCACGATGAGGACAGAATTTCTCAATCACCAGCCTTTTCAACTCCGGCCATCTCATCCTTCCAATAGCTCTGCTACCCTCGGCTTGGACTATATTGTCCCACCAGCACAGAGTCGAGTCCACAAAATAATAGGCAGCAAACTTTACATTATGATCCTCCCAACACTCGTTGATATTCAATACCGCTTCCATCTCTCTCACCATCGGTGAGCAGCAGCAGTAATGCCATTTCCATCAAAAGTTGGGGGCTTGCATCATTGAAACGCCCCATAATTACAGCCTTGTGCCGCCTCCGGCGCAGGCTCTTCCTCTTCGTCCTCTTCGTCATCGAAGAAAACCGTTTCAGCCCCGGGTCGTCTCCTTTCGCCCGAAGACCTACCCCCTTCCTATCTCTCCTCGTCTCTAACAGCCTTCATAACTTCGGTCACCACAGACGGTAGGATCGTTTACATAACCTGATGCACTTCCTCCCTGATTGCCTCTCTCATCGAGGCTCTCTGATTAGCGTTCTCATCATCGCCCTCCTGATGAGGGGTCTCGGGTTCCTCATGGGCTGCTCTATCAACCCTAGACCTTCCTCTTGTGACCCGTGGTTCGGCACCACGTCCACCACCACCTCTAGCTCGTGAAGCTTTTGAAGATCTACCGCCAACCATCTTCTAACACACTATAAGATTCAAACACTAATGCGGTCATTCAAGGTAATAACTCAGTTTATGTCAAGTATAGTAAGTCCCTAATTACAGTGGCCAGTTGTGATTAGCCACTTACTTTACTCTTCATACCCCAAGCATTTCCTATTCCGACTACATCAGTATCTAAATCTACACATAGCACACAAGCCACATAACATGCGCACATAATGCCCTTTAACATTAACTTACGTAAAATGTTTACATAAAACCTTTACCTGCAGGCACGTAGCTATTAGGACTGGCATCCCTTTTCCTTTTAGTCCCATTCTCAGTTTAAGATTAGGTTTATCAAAATATTTACCCAATTCGCTTAAACCTGGCTCTGATACCAACTTGTAAGGCCCCGTTCCCGGGCACCTTACAGCTGGTGGTTCATCGCACACAAAACATTAGAAAACATACATTAATTTTGCAGCAAAATTTAAAACTTTCATTTATAACTAAAACATGTCATTTACAATATTTTTTTTCATCTCAAAATACAAGACATGTCAAAATACGGATGCCAGCCTCAAAATGCTCCCAGTAGCTTATGCATCCATGCCTGCAACTCCTCAGCATCAACATATACCTGCCAACTATCATGCATACAAAAGTCAGCGACGCTGAGTGAGTTCTAGTTTTATAATAAAACATACTTTTCTGAGTTAAAAATCGTTCTTTACTTTATTTCAAAACATACTATACTTTACATCATTCGTGATCATGCATCATACATACATGCAGATAATATCATTATTATCTTCCATTACATTCATTAACTTTGTTCATTCAACGTATTACATTATCGTTCACTTCTCTTTCTAGATCCGATCAGACTTTACCCTCTTCGTGGCACTCAGCCACGATTACTGAGGTCGAATGACGGGGATCCTGTTCTGTACATTATTACGATAATTCATTTACGTTCATACATACGTTCGTTCTTTACATCATTATTTTTCACTTTACTCGAGATCCGGTCAGACTTTACCCTCTTCGTGGCACTCAGCCACGATTACTGAGGTCAAATGACAAGGATCCGTATCGCACATTTCATACTTTTATTATCATTCATTTATCATCAATATCCTATCAAGCTTTACCCTTCTCATGGCACTCAGCCATGATTACTGAGGTCGAATGACAAGGATCCCGTTCGTTCATTATCGCACTTTAGCTCAAATCGCACCTTCGCATCATCGTACCCGAAGTACATATCGCACGGATCGCACACATAAGGAAGCCAGAATCGCATGCTATCTCATGGGTTAGCCAAGATCGCACGCTATAAAAACCACATGAGGCAGCCAAAATCGCACGCCACCCTTATGCCGTCCATCGCACATAACGCACCAATCGCACCATCGGAGTGGTCACGAAGACCAACTCCCCCTGTGTGTGTGAGAACTCTCAGGGTTTAGCTAGAATCGCACGCCATCCCATGGGTTAGCCAAGATCGCATGCCATAAAACCACATGAGGCAGCCAAAATCGCACGCTACATAGCACACAGTAAATACCACATCGCACGTATCGGAGCAGTTACCAAAACTGAACTCCCACTGTGTCTATGTCCCCTTATGAGTAAGCCAAGATCGCACGCTATGATACACACACAGTTGAGATAACGACCCTCAGTGAGTCGTGAACCTCCTTCCTTTCTTTCGCAAGCCATCCTATCTCTCATTCATTCGTTTATGATCGCATCATTCATTACGTTCCTCTTTTCATTATCTTCAACTTTACGTTACATAATACTTTCATTACATTCATTAACGTTCAACGCAAATCCAAGGGAAGACATACATACATAATAAGGAACACACATAAACATAAACATACACCATCACCAATACAGGCACATCATACATGCATAACATACATCAAACATAAGCCATCACATCATAACCAGGCTTATCTCCCCATTTACCCCTTAAAATCTACTTAGAAAACCTCAAGTTCAAAGTGGGCGCATGGGTCCTTCCAGGCACATGAGCATAAAAATTCTAAGTATAAAACAGTCTGGGCGCATGGGCACTGTTTGGGCGTTTCTGCCCTGTTCGGGCGCATCACCAACACTTAGCCGTTTCAAGCACTTTGGGCGCATGGGCACTGCTTAGGCGCATGGCCAATACTTAGCCGCTTCAATCTCTGGGACGCATGGGCACTATTTAGGCGCATGGTCCACACTTAGCCTTTTCTTTACTTGGGCGCATGGGCACTATTTAGGCGCATGGCCAACACAAGCGCATGGCCAATACTTAGACGCATGGGCCAACATGCTGGGTGCATGGGCCACTATTTAGGCGCATGGCCAATACTTAGACGCCTGGGCCAACATGCTGGGCGCATGGGCCACTATTTAGGCGCATGGCCAACACGGGCGCATGGCCAATACTTAGACGTCTGGTCTCTCATGCTGGACGCATGGACACTGTTTAGGCGTATGAACCACTGTTCATGTCCATCAAACATTCTGCAATATTTTCTATGCTACCAATATCACCCGATTATCATTCTGAGCATACCCAAACACAAATCTAACATACTAAGGCCCTCTAAGCATGCTAAACATCATCTCTAACCCATAATCAACACTATAACATGCATACGTATGTACAACATTCGAACATAAAGCTGTAAACCCACGGTTTCTTTCAAAACCTTACTTAGTATGCATAATAGCCCCAAATCAGTTGAAATCAGTAAAAGAGGGGTTCTAGAAACTCACCTTAAGCAGCTTTTGAGCAGCACTTCTCCAGTTCAAGACCCACTTCGATTCAGCTCTTTGAATCCCGAAAGTAAACTCTAAACAATCGGAACTTCGGTCAAGAACTCAATACTTAACTGAAACCGAGCTCAAACAAGAGAAGACTTACCTTTTTCAGCTTCTTCTTCCTCTTTCTCTCTCTAGAACCGGGCTCTCTCTCTTCTTCTTCTTCTTCCGAGAACAAACAGCATTCTACTTGATATGGGCGACCATGCCCTTTAATATCTTAAAATATAAGATTTGTACTTTGTACACTTTATCCCCCTCTACTTGTGCACAATTTCTATTCTTTCTATTTACCTTTCTTTTCCTTCCATTTAAATAGAAATTTTGGGGTGTTACAATAACAATGATGATTTGTGTAGATGATTACATGGGGATTGGAGTGAGTATGTGGCTGATTGCGTAGTAATAATTTAGTTTTTAATTGATCTAGATGTGTAATTTTAAATTATGATTATAGTGGAATAGGCTCAAGTTGTTTATGTTTTGATTAATAGGTGTTTGAGCTAAAGGAGGCCTATTTTGAAGGAAAAAAAGCAAAACACGGAACTACATGTACCGAAGATGTAAATATCAAAAGTTACAAAAAATGCACAAATTGATGTGTATCGGCGAATGATATGTCAGGTTTGGGTGTATCATACGCCGCCCGACGTATGAGCGGCGTATTAGTGAGCGTATTTGGAAAAATACATAAAGGTGGGCGTAAAAAGGCTGACTTAGGCGTATGATACTCCCAAGGCAGGCATATCATACGCTAGTTGTTGTACAAACATCCGGATTTGGTGGATCTTAGAGTTATTAAAGCCAAATCAAACCCGAATTCGAAAGACACCTTCCCCCACACAAAATCTAGCAAATTGAAGGAGATCTCTGGTGCTTTGAAGCTTTCTAACATCCTCCACATCATCATTAATCATAACTGGAAGAAAGATTAAAGATATAATGAAGATGATACATGGCTAGATTTTCTTGAGTGCTTCGGGAGTACAATTCTTGTAAAGTGAGACAATTGGTATGCTTTATATAGGTTTTTGTATTGAACATTAGACTATTGAATTAAGTTTTATGTTTTGATTAATTTAAAAGATTTGCTTGTAAATAAAGTTGTGTGCTTGATTATCAGTTTCCATTTCCTTGAATTGTGAGCTCATTAAGAAAAGTAGACAACGTGATATAGGTGAATTAGTAATCTTATGAATGAATGAATCTTAATAAATTGTTCTTTGGTTATAATTTTAACCAAAGTAATATCTTGAAGTTAAGTTCTTACAAACCCTACTTAAAAAGTATCAATTGTTGATCTTGTAAAATTAGAAACCAGGGAGTAATTGTTTTTAATTATTTAAGTAAATTATTTTAAAGTTTCTTGCTTTATGCACCTGTGGTCATTAATTCATTCAAAGTTTTAATCTTTAATTCAAAGTTCATATCTTTAAGTCAATTGAGTCGTATTAATTAAACAATTTCTGCATGTTCACTGTGAAGACGACGTTACTTATCCTTATGCAATAAAGGTAGCTAAGATCGATTTTGTGGTGTTTTACGATGCATCACATCAAGGCCTAGGTTGTGTGCTTATGCAAAAGGATAAGGTGATTGCCTATGCCTCACGTCAACTTAAGACTCACGAAAAGAACTATACGACATATGATCTGGAATTAGGCGCAGTAGAGTTCGCTCTAAAGATATGGAGGCATTATCTATATAGGACTAAGTGTGTTGTCTACACTGATCATAAAAGCCATCAACACATCTTTGATCAAAAGGAACTGAATATGCGCCAAAGGAGATGGGTGGAACTCCTAAGTGATTATGACTGTGAGATTCGATATCATCCTGGAAAGGCGAACGTAGTAGTTGATGCCTTGAGTATGAAGGAGTGTGTTAAACCCTTACATGTGCGAGCATTACGGATGACTATTCAATCGAATTTAAAAGAGCAAATACTATTGGCGCAGTGTGAAGCGCTGAAGGAGGAGAATGTCGCAAGTGAAGAGTTCCGAAGGTTAGACAAACAGATGAACTGTAAAGAGGATGGTGTACGGTAATTTGTGGATCGTACATGGGTACCTAAGTGGGGCGATGTTCGAACCCTAGTTATGAACGAAGCACACAAGTCCAAGTATTATGTTCATCCTGGTGCAGACAAGATGTATCAAGATCTTAAGGAGTTGTATTGGTGGCTAGGCATGAAAAAGGACATTGCAAAGTATGTGAGTGAATGCTTGACTTGTTCGAAAGTCAAAGCGAACATCAAAAACCGTCATGGCTGTTGTAACAACCGGAAATTCTTGAATGGAAGTGGGAGAATATAACAATGGATTTCATCACTAAGTTGCCTAGAACAAGTACTGGGCATGATTCAATTGGGTCATCGTGGATCGAATGACGAAATCTGCTCATTTCTTGCCTATTCATGAGGACTATAAAATGGAGAAGTTAGCAAGGTTATATGTGAATGAGATCGTGGCTAGGCATGGAGTGCATGTGTCTATTATATCAGATCGAGACATTAGGTTTACATCTCGGTTTTGGCAGACTCTACAGAAGGCGATGGGTACCCGCTTAGACTTAAGTATCGCCTACCATCCACAAACAGACAGTCAAAGTGAACGAACGATACAAACTCTAGACGAAATGCTTAGGGAATGTGTGATTGATTTTGGTGGGAGTTGGGATACGCACTTACTGTTGATCGAATTCTCGTACAACAACAGTTACCACACGAGCATTGGATGTGCTCCGTTTGAGGGATTGCATGGAAGGAAGTGTAGATCTCCGGTGTGTTGGGCAAAAGTAGGTGAAAGCCAATTGACAGGCCCGGAGATTATCTAGGAAATTACTGACAAGATATTTCAAATCAGGATAGGCTTAAGGCTGCTCGAGATCGTCAGAAAAGTTACGTTGATAACCATTGCAAACCCTTAGAGTTCAACGTTGGTGATCGTGTCTTATTGAAAGTTTCTCCGTGGAAGGGGATCGCAAGATTTGGAAAAAAAGGAAGTTAGCTTCGAGATATGTTGGACCATTCAAAATCACAGAAAGAATTGGTCCCGTGGCGTATCGATTAAAGCTACCTCAAGAACTTAGTGGTGTACACGATATATTTCATGTATCGAACCTTAAGAAGTGTTTAGCCGATCGAGGAAATCAAGATTGAGGAGAAGCTACATTTTGTGGAAGAACCAATAGAAGTTATGGACCGAGAAGTGAAACAACTGAAGCGCAGCAAAATTCCAATTGTTAGAGTGAGATGGAACTCCAAGCGAGGGCTTAAATTTACGTGGGAACGGGAAGACCAGATGAAATCTAAATATCCGCATTTGTTCGTAGATACAACTTTAGGACCTAGTAGCAATTATAACAAGTTTAAAATTTATGAAGTGGTGAACTGATCTTTAAGGAGATAATTTTTTTTGATAAAATTGTTGTGATCAATGAGAGGATGGTATGACTAGAGATTTATGGGTTGCCATTATCTTCTTATAGGGTGAATGTATGTTCACTGATGAAGACAAATACAAAGGTTTAGCTTTCAGACGGGTTTGTGTTCTTACTATGAAAAAAGAATGTATATTACAAAGGTAATGGCGGAAGTTAATGGGTATGTTTATGATATGAGGGTCAACGAATTTTCTGTTTCGCTCTAACTATTCATAAGGTAGAAAATAATACAAAGGCATTAGGTTCGATTTAGATAACTCCTTAGATAGGAAATTTGAAATAGGGAGTAAGGCATTACAGAACAACCGTAGTTTGAGGTTTATGACAGTGATCTATTTAGCTTAGAGAATATTATAGTTAAAAGATAGACCAACAGAATACATTAGATGACAATTCATGTGAAGGTAACATTTGGGAAACTAATTTCAGTGGACAAAAAATAGGGATATTATGGATGGAAGGATTAGTATTCTTTGTCTAAATATCTACATTATAAGGTCACAGGTTTGAAGACAAGGAGATATTTACAAATCGAAATTGCGAATTATAAGGTCACAGGTTTGAAGACAAGGAGATATTTACAAATCGAAATTGCGATGGTGGTTATGGATCGCTTGGTAATCAACAATCTCGCATGTGGAGTAAAAAGGTTAGGGGGACGAAACATAGTAGGAGGTAAAAGTTCAGATAGAGAACTATGATTCGGTCATATGTGCTTGAGGTAAATAATTCGACATACTAAGGAAAGTGATATAGATAGGGTTATTGTTGTTATTTGTTTGATTGAAGGAATTAAGATAATTCTTGAGAAAATGTTAGATAGGGTTATTATTGTTATTTGTTTGAATGAAAGGACTAAAGTCGGTTCTTGAGAGAATGTTAGATGAGTTTGGAATTAGTTATAAATAATTGTTTTTAGTAGTTGGTGGAAGAGAGAAGTGGGTTCCTTTCGGATTCAATGTCTCGAGCTTTTAGCTGTGGGTTTGGGTGTGGATATATGTTACGTACCGGACATCAGTTTTATTTTTATTTTTTCGTTTTAATAGGTTTTGTTTGTCTAGTTCCTTTGTACGTGTATGACTTTGGTTGTTTATTTTCTTGTTTTTATTATTGTAATTATTTTGTTCATACCAAGTAGTTGCTTGATAGTTGTTTTTTTATCAAATTTAGCTGTTCAAAAATATGTTATAGACCATTATTTTTAGTTGGTTAAATTACAACATAAATTATTTGATCATCAAAATAATAGCAAACCACACCTTAAAATATATTTGAAATCCCTTCAAAATTGTTTATCCACGTAGATTCGCAAAAAAGGACTATAAGAATAAGAATCTAGTTAGTATTTATAGAATTAAGAAAGATAACTAGAGTAGTCATTTATATACAGGATTACAATATTATAATATTAGTGTTTTATACAAAGATTGCTTAAAAATCAATTAGATAGCAGGCAATTCAGTTCGATTTAACTTAAATATAAAAATATAAAACAAAATAAATGTTTAGGGACGTGATCTTTGTTGGAGTTTGGAGCCCTTTCAAGTAGCATTCTTATTGGAGAGATGATGATGTCATTTTGATTAGAATTTAGTTAAGAGGGGTAGTCCTCTTAAGAAAAGAATTGTCAAGGGGAAGAATGAAAAATGAGAGGCGCAACCCACTTGACTTTATTATTAAATTAGTATAGTATTACGTGTAATATACGGGTGATTAAATAATATATGAAATATATTCGTAATAAAATTTTAAAAATTATAAATGATATTTGTAAATAAGATATGATTGAGTTAGAAATAAATAAGTAATTCAAGTAAAAGCAACAATAAAATTATTTTAAAATTAATTTTATAAGATTGTCTTTTTTAATTGTTTTCTTTAATATTCTATTTTTTTGAATTTTATTTTTGAAAAAATAATTATGTCATGAAACTTATAAAAAACGGTATTGAAATACTTTGTATTTAAAAGAAATTTTGTGTCATATAATTTTCTAAAGTTTATTTTTTATTATAATATCAAATTTTAAAAATTTTACAATATCAAACTTTTATTTAAAAATAATTTAAATAAGATAATTACTATATATATTTTTATCATTTATTAGGAGAGAGGCGGGAAAATGAGAATGAGAATGCTTAATATGTTGACATATGGCATCGAAAAACTTTCTTTTATTATAAGTAATTGGTTAGTATCTCATGTATTATACGGGTTGAATAAATAAAATACTAAATAATTAGTAATAAAAATAAGGGCCTCGTCGAAATCATCGGTTTTTGGCCCAACACCACGACTATGGCCCTGTTATTTGAAAATTTTTAATTTATGAATTATAAAATCATACTTGAAGATAAATTATAATCATAATTACTTATAAGTAGCTACTTATAATTACATATAAGTAGCTATTTTAACTAAATAAACAATAATTTATTTTTATTAAACTTTTATTTTATAAAAAAACTTCGTTGTATTTTGTATTTTATAAAACTTTACTTATAAAAGTGTGTTTTACATAAAAAATAAGATTTTAATTTATTAATTATATATATTTTTTATTTTGAAAATGGTATAAGTAATCTTATTAGTATTTATATTATTATTAATAATACCGAGAAATGAGTAATCTTATGTATAAATCTTTTGTTTATTAAAAAACTTTAGTTTTTGATTATTTTGTTTTAATAAGACTGTTTTTAAAAATTCACATTTTATATTTTTTTTAAATAACAATTTTAAAATATTTTATTTTGAAAGATTTTTAGTGTTTTTAAAAATTTCATATTATATAAAAGTTTTTTTTTATTATTTCTATTTTAGTAAAAAGATGTAATTTTTATTTCCTTAATAAAATATATTTTTAAAAAGATTGCTTGATTTTTAAAAAATTAAGTAAGAGAGAGAAATGTAGTAATTAATAAAATTAATTTTTAATAAAGAAGAAATTAGTTTGAGTATTTAAATTATAATAATATGAATGAAAAATTATATAAGGAGATTTATACATGTGGCAAAAACATGAGAGAATGTTAGATGAGTTTGGAATTAGTTATAAATAATTGTTTAGTAGTTGATGAGAGAGAGAAGTGGGTTCCTTTCAGATTTAATGTCTCGAGCTTTTGGCCGTGGGTTTGGGTGTGGATATATGTTACGTACCCGACATCAGTTTTATTTTTATTTTTTCGTTTTAATAGGTTTTGTTTGTCTAGTGTATGACTTTGGATTGTTTATTGTCTTGTTTTTATTATTGTAATTATTTTGTTTCATACCAAGTAGTTGCTTGATAGTTGTTTTTTTATCAAATTAGCTGTTCAAAAATATGTTATAGACTATTATTTTTAGTTGGTTAAATACAATATAAATTATTTGATCATCAAAATAATAGCAAACCACACCTTAAAATATATTTGAAATCCCTTCAAAATTGTTTATCCACGTAGATTCGCAAAAAAGGACTATAAGAATAAGAATCTAGTTAGTATTTATAGAATTAAGAAAGATAACTAGAGTAGTCATTTATATACAGGATTACAATATTATAATATTAGTGTTTTATACAAAGATTGCTTAAAAATCAATTAGATAGCAGGCAATTCAGTTCGATTTAACTTAAATATAAAAATATAAAACAAAATAAATGTTAGGGACGTGATCTTTGTTGGAGTTTGGAGCCCTTTCAAGTAGCATTCTTATTGGAGAGATGATGATGTCATTTTGATTAGAATTTAGTTAAGAGGGGTAGTCCTCTTAAGAAAAGAATTGTCAAGGGGAAGAATGAAAAATGAGAGGCGCAACCCACTTGACTTATTATTAAATTAGTATAGTATTACGTGTAATATACGGGTTGATTAAATAATATATGAAATATATTCGTAATAAAATTTTAAAAATTATAAATGATATTGGTAAATAAGATATGATTGAGTTAGAAATAAATAAGTAATTCAAGTAAAAGCAACAATAAAATTATTTTAAAATTTAATTTTATAGATTGTCTTTTTTAATTGTTTTCTTTAATATTCTATTTTTTTGAATTTTATTTTTGAAAAAATAATTATGTCATGAAACTTATAAAAAACGGTATTGAAATACTTTGTATTTAAAAGAAATTTTGTGTCATATAATTTTCTAAAGTTTATTTTTTATTATAATATCAAATTTTAAAAATTTTACAATATCAAACTTTTATTTAAAAATAATTTAAATAAGATAATTACTATATATTTTTATCATTTATTAGGAGAGAGGCGGGAAAATGAGAATGAGAATGCTTAATATGTTGACATATGGCATCGAAAAACTTTCTTTTATTATAAGTAATTGGTTAGTATCTCATGTATTATACGGGTTGAATAAATAAAATACTAAATAATTAGTAATAAAAATAAGGGCCTCGTCGAAATCATCGGTTTTTGGCCCAACACCACGACTATGGCCCTGTTATTTGAAAATTTTTAATTTATGAATTATAAAATCATACTTGAAGATAAATTATAATCATAATTACTTATAAGTAGCTACTTATAATTACATATAAGTAGCTATTTTAACTAAATAAACAATAATTTATTTTTATTAAACTTTTATTTTATAAAAAAACTTCGTTGTATTTTGTATTTTATAAAACTTTACTTATAAAAGTGTGTTTTACATAAAAAATAAGATTTTAATTTATTAATTATATATATTTTTTATTTTGAAAATGGTATAAGTAATCTTATTAGTATTTATATTATTATTAATAATACCGAGAAATGAGTAATCTTATGTATAAATCTTTTGTTTATTAAAAAACTTTAGTTTTTGATTATTTTGTTTTAATAAGACTGTTTTTAAAAATTCACATTTTATATTTTTTTTAAATAACAATTTTAAAATATTTTATTTTGAAAGATTTTTAGTGTTTTTAAAAATTTCATATTATATAAAAGTTTATTTTTTATTATTTCTATTTTAGTAAAAAGATGTAATTTTTAATTCCTTAATAAAATATATTTTTAAAAAGATTGCTTGATTTTTAAAAAATTAAGTAAGAGAGAGAAATGTAGTAATTAATAAAATTAATTTTTAATAAAGAAGAAATTAGTTTGAGTATTTAAATTATAATAATATGAATGAAAAATTATATAAGGAGATTTATACATGTGGCAAAAACATGAGAGAATGTTAGATGAGTTGGAATTAGTTATAAATAATTGTTTAGTAGTTGATGAGAGAGAGAAGTGGGTTCCTTTCAGATTTAATGTCTCGAGCTTTTGGCCGTGGGTTTGGGTGTGGATATATGTTACGTACCCGACATCAGTTTTATTTTTATTTTTTCGTTTTAATAGGTTTTGTTTGTCTAGTGTATGACTTTGGATTGTTTATTGTCTTGTTTTTATTATTGTAATTATTTTGTTTCATACCAAGTAGTTGCTTGATAGTTGTTTTTTTATCAAATTTAGCTGTTCAAAAATATGTTATAGACTATTATTTTTAGTTGGTTAAATTACAATATAAATTATTTGATCATCAAAATAATAGCAAACCACAACTTAAAATATACTTGAAATCCTTTCAAAATTGTTTATCCACGTAGATTCGCAGAAAAACGACTATAAGAATAAGAATCTGCGTAGTATTTATAGAGTTAAGAAAGATAACTAGAGTAGTCATTTATATATAGGATTACAATATTATAATATTAGTGTTTTTATACAAAGATTGCTTAAAAATCAATTAGATAGCAGGCAATTCAGTTCGATTTAATTTAAATATAAAAATATAAAACAAATTAATGTTTAGGGATGTGATCTTTGTTGGAGTTTGGAGCCCTTTCAAGTAGCATTCTTATTGGAGAGATGATGCTTGATGTCATTTTGATTAGAATTTAGTTAAGAGGGGTAGTCCTGTTAAGAGAAGAATTTTCAAGGGGGAAGAATGAAAAATGAGAGGCGCAACCCACTTGACTTCATTGTTAAATATGGAAAATAGAGGGTTCAAGAGATATCTAGCCTCCAAGTCACGTGTCCAATGTTCACACATCACCAAATAAATATCGTTCACTAAATTATAAACCATCTTAATTATGAAACAACAAACAGAAAAGAAGTCTCAAAAACTGATGTAGCATGATAGTACCACCTTATATTTTCTTTTCCATCAATGTACTCGAGTAGTGAAAATAACTGTGTGAGTTAGTGATCCGTCATTGATTCAATTTACTGAATTATGTTTATTCTCTTTTATTTCAAAACATACATTTTTAAATTTAATTTGTTTATATATAACTTAATAAAATCTCATTGATCGAGCTATGTGGAGTAAAAGGATTCTGATTTTTGTAACCACTAACTACATACTCTTTAAATTTACTTTTAAATTTTACTAATATATATTCATCATAGAACTATAAACCTCAATTGCTTATAGAGAAAGATATTCGGTACCCTATCATCATACCGGTAAATCACAAAACCATTAATGGACTTTGATTTATGTTTTTTTTCTTATACAACAACATTTTATATACAAAAAGTTTGCACCAAAAGCTGTGAACAAACTGAGGGTTTGTATTACATAGAGAAGATGGATTAATCAAAATTCCACCATCGACAATAATCTAACTAGACGACTTCGCTCTACTTTTAAGTGGAGAAACACGTTAGCTTTGATTATTTTTATTCATGACTAGCTCTTTACAGTTATTATGGTTATTATGAATGCATTAGGTTTGGAGTCTCACAAATTTACGGGCTCCCATTTCTTAATAATAAAAGAGAAGGGTTTTAATAATAAAAAATTAAAACAAGCCCTATTTCAAAGAAGAGTTTTAATAATAAAAAAATTATTTCGTTTAGATAAAAAAAAATATTGAACCGCCCTGATTTTATTACACCGTGGAATGCCGGATTGTAAGGCCCACGTACTAATGACTAAACACAGGCCAGACCTTGATAACTGTTATTTATATTTCGTTTCATTTTTCTCTAAACAAATGTGAGTGGGTTGGTTGACTTTTAGTTTGGTCCAATAAATACTTAAAGCTGCACATACCTCTCCACTACGATCTTTTCTGTAACAAATTTAATTTTGTTATGTTATCCACTTATACCTCTCATTTTTTACACCTAGCAATTTTTATCCACATGTACCTACACCTTCGACCCTCTGCTGCAAATTTTCATAAAGGATATATATCTTATACTTTTCGACCCTCTGCTCCAAATACCTACAACTTTTTAAACTACATGTTCACATATCATGACTAAGAATAAATTCATCTATAGTATAACAGCATCAAGTGTATAGGAAATATTCCTCTTAAGCAATAGAGTTGTTTCTGTCCCATGATAAATATCAACATAGATTTAAAGTATGTTTTTGTAACGGTAAAATATTATGCTTAAATAGTGTATGAGTTTACTTTAAGAAAAAAACACACAAGGAGTAAGAATACGTAGGGTAAATATAATTAATGTAAGACTGAAAGAATACATAGGGTAAATATAATTAATGTAAGACTGTCGTCTTCAAGGTACTTAGCGTAGGTTGTGGTTCATGTGGAAGGTCCGCGATGCACTGGTTTTAATAAGATAAGATTTCATCAACAAAAGGTGACCGATGACATTAACTGACTACAATTATTTTTTATGGATAAAGCATCCTTCTAGGTATCATTCTATCATTTGGTCATCTTGGTGTTGCTCCCTAGGGGCATCTTTTTAACCCTGTCTTTATTGTGTTGTATAAGAGGTGCATGTATACATTTTAGTACATGGGTTAGATTGTCACTTTGTACCGTGCTGGTGTTAATATACTTTGTTTGTATTAGTTCAGATTACTATTGGGTTCGGTTGTTATTAATGCAACCTCGCATTCAAAAAAGATGGATATTCCTAACGCAAGAACCTAAATATACTTGTAAGAGCGTCCAGTGAACTATCACGTTATATTTTCATTAATACTTAAAAATATACATTTTCTCTTTAACCTATGAATATCCTAAGTCCTTAATATTATTCCACATCATCACTTTGTTACATTTGTTATTCATTATTAAATCTTTTTTATATTATACTAATTTAATTTAATTTTCTATTATTGAAGTAATAATATTCTTTAAATTAATAAGTATATTAAGTAAAATAATAAAATATATTTTTAAATAAAAGTACAACAATTATACATTATATATATACTCATTTACAAATGTATTCTAAATGGACCACACCATCCACTTCCTGTGAAGTTGAAACTTTATGTGGTTCCATGATGGTATTTGGTGGTTTTTGTGAACCTTCCTCGTCCTCATCATCAAACCAATTAGATATGACATAACATTCATAGTCTGTAATCATATTGTGTAGTATTAAATGCATATATATGTTCAAGCTCCAAGCTCTTGATGGAACTTGTATAAATACGTACCAATTAAGCTCAGGGGACACATGAGGCTCTCTCAACATCAGTTTTTTTTAGATACACGATGAACTTTAAATTTCATCATCTGAATTTTGCTTTTGTGGATATGTAAAACTTCTAACTAGTATAGTCCACTAATGGTACATTTCGTCAGCAAGATAATATTCTTACATTTATTATGCCCCATCCAATGTATAATTACATTCAATGCATTGCCATCAAGGACTTGGTTGAATAGTGACATTGTTTGAGTCTACTAATCCAAAATGCATGTCAAATTCACAGGTAATACAATGCAACTCCCTTTAGCATAATAATGTCATACCCATGGTTACCGACCTTTCCACACAAGCAAATAGTTTCTCTAAAGTTGGTGTACCTTAAGATTTACTTTAGACAACAACTTTTTAATTGAGTTTTTCAAAGAGATATCCACCATTCTAAGGAAAAACAAAGGACCCATTGCTTTACCGGAGTAACATTGGTGTATTTTGCTATCTTACATCGACTCACCTAGAGATAAAATCATTAGTAAAGTGTAATTGTTCCTTTGATGCCCTACTGACTGATGGTCATCGTCTAATGCATTTTACATTATTAGATGATCTTAATCAGACTGGTGGGTATTATAATTTTCTTGAATATAGTTGGAGCTTTTAAAATGTTCCCTCGCTAGATCTAGCATTGAGGTAGACCCTCGCCTACAATACAATAGAGATATGTTTGGATTGTGTCCTTATGACATGAGCTCCACATTCAGCTAGTTCGTTTTCATTTTTGTGGTGTGCTACATATTTAACAATTAACATGGTCTTTCAGCGGTGCATCAAACATATTGTAATTGATCCTCACTTCATTGAAGATGCGCTCCTCACCCAACAGCTCAATGTTTGTTGTGTACTTACTACTCATTAGATTGTTGATTTATTACTTGATTTTTTATATACTGATTATTGATTGCACGATTTATCTTTTTCAGTCCTAGCTTTACGGTGAAAGTCTCACTCAGCTTGCATGGCATGTTAACTGATTCCCATTTTTATTTATCTTATATTTGTTTATTTTCTAATAAAACTTAACTTGAAATGTATGGATTTAAATTATTAATGGACAATTAATTAAGATCTATTTCTGTTACTATTAAATCTATATTATATATATATGTGTTGTTCTTATTTGATACATCTGTCTAAAAGTGATTTGTAAATGCTTGTTGTCTTGACTTCTCTATATAGAGTGTGAGGCAGCTGAGCTCCTCTCTCTAGCTACTAATTTTACAAATGCCACAGCTTGGATGGTCACAACTCAATCTAATTACTATATATATTAGTAGAATTGAAGCTGTATTACAAGGGGTTTTTGCTCCCTCCAACTAAACTACTCAAATCTATCTCCTTACTTTACTCACATCTCCTCTCTACTTACTCACAAGGAGCACATCTAGCAAACGAGTGGTATGTTTAGCCAACCCCATTACAAGTGGTACGTACCAGCTTGCACATAACACTACATTGTTTATCTCTCCCTTCATTTTAATTCTCGCAGCTAGCCAGCTTTTGAGTTTTTCTTATGTATATGTTATATGTACACCAAGGTGTTGAACTGTAGGTTCATACATACTTACTGACCAGAAGAAGCTGCATGGATCTTTCATTCAAGAAATCTTGCATCACTTTTGTTACCGTTGTTGCTCTACTCTTTGGTACGTGTACATATACATATACATATATATAAATCTGACACGTACTTGTATTTGTATGCCTACGGCATTAATTAACCAATAATCCTTAGCTTCATCGATAGTTTTTTTTAATAGAAAGATAAATTGTATTCTTGAATCTTGATGGATCTTTCCTTGTCATGAAAAATGTAGCCACAATTTAATTATAGACCTCGATCTCCAACTAAACGATGCATGCATGCATGCATATATATTTAATTTCATCTGTGGATATATGCATGTGAAACAGCAACTGTAATCTGTTCAAGAAATGATCCTTTCCAAGATGAGTATTTAAGCATGGAGAACTTATTGGTTTTTCCAAGGACCATCTTATCAATGCCACCAACACAAGCCTTTTGGCCTCATCTGCAGCAGCAGCAACATCAGGTAATTAATCAAATAATTAACTCTAACTTTGAAATATTTATATTTTTTCTAAATCAATCGATATATTGATCGATGATCAGATTATGAAAATGGCGATTTGGATTGGAGGAGTAGGGGAGGAGAGTACGACTGCTCGAAGGAAAACATGATCTACATATCCCAAGGGCAGACAGAGCTCTTCCTAACGGGATCCCTACATACACTGTTCAGATTCAAAATATATGCATCTCAGCAACCATCTCAGACCTCCACTTGAGTTGCGGGTGGTTCAGCTCCGCGAGACTCATTAACCCGAATGTTTTTAGGCGAATCTCCTACGACGACTGCTTGGTTAATGACGGAAACCCAATTACCCCTGCTCAAACAATCACTTTTCAATATGCCAATACCTACCCCTATCCTATGTCAGTATCACATCTCTCCTGCTACTAGCTAATAATCAATTATAAGTATCAGGTGGGTCAGTGACTCGTTAGTGATCCAGTTAATCGTAAAAAAAAGTAGGCATGTAGATCATATCAATCTATTGTGTATTTTCTTCTTGTACGGTTCTAATTTTGTTAAATAAGACAGCTAGCTAGCCATATATATATATATATATATGACTATCTAGGGGAGGCCAGGATAGATATGATCGTTTGTCCCATGAATAAGATCGATTCATGTCATTTTGTTTAAGAAAAAGTGTCTCCAAGTGATAGACCGGTATATAATAACTCTTATTACAAGAGATCAGCTTAATTTTAGGAGGTGCCATGTACTCAAGCCTCAAAAAGAATATTCAAAATCTCAGGTTTTCGGCTATTCGAATAGACTTATGATTCTCCTTTGAAAAATATCCGAAACAATAGCGGATCTAGAACTTTTTGTCAGTGCATCACAAATAAACTGATCTAAATTGGTCTAATATGTCAAACATTAGACCCATTAAAACTGGTTGAGTACTAATAATGTTTTTGACGAACATGTTAATATTAACCAAAGTAATCTATACATAACTAACATGTATTTCTATACCTAATGTATTTACATGATAATTGATACATATTTCAACACAATGAAGGCATAATTTTTTCTAGACTTTATATTTGAAGAAGATGATCTATGTACTATGTCAAAGATCATTTTCATTCTTATTTGACCAGATGCCTTTAGAAAACATAACTAATCTAATATCCAACTGAAAAGCATAGAAAGTATAAAAGTTGTACTACAGAAAAATGCAGATCCATATTAGAAGTACAGAAAATATATAAAAATATAAAACAAATCTATTTTGTACAAAGGATTGAAGGTAAAACAAGCTACAAACTCAACAAAACCATTATAGTCTTTAGAACCCACATTGGGAAATAAAAACCTTACATGGTTTTAAAACCCACACTGGAAGTAAAACCTTACATGCTTAATCGTTTACATCCTTCTCACTTTCAAACCCACCTGCAAATTATGTAAAAAACTAGTAGAAGAAGCCTTTGTTTGACAAAATTTTAACTTGGGTGCCTTGAGCAATTTATAAACAAGCCTATTTGTAGTTGAGTACTGAGGCGTAGGCCCCCTATCCAAACATTGGATTTGTCCCAGATTCAAAATCAATTCGATTCAGTTGAGCTACTTGAATAGAATTTTGAGTTGGTCTATCACTACTACAAAACAGTAATTTGTTTGGAATTTGGAAATTTGCTAATGGATAATTAGCTACATACACAATTTGTTATTATGTTTGTAAGAAATCAAGAAAAACTAAGGACAAGAACACCGACGATTCAATCACATTGATTAACACTCAAGCGATTATAGGTGAAAATTGAAAAAATTGAATCGAATGAAAAAAATCCCCCCACCTTTCTGTTATACTCATTCCCAAGCTAACAACCAAAAGAATCGGTGAACAAAAATTTTAAAGAAAGTTATAAGAATGCTCTCCAAACTATAACTATAATCTTCACATTTGCAACTTGGGAACTAAAAGAGCCTGTTTTATGAAGATTTCATGATTTGCGAAAACTTGCAAGTATGCGAGAACTTCATGTCATGTGAAAATTAATAAGATTGCGAGAACTAGCTAAATGCAAGAACTTGTTTATGTTTTGATTTCTCATGTAAAAATAGCATAATGTGTATGCATTTTGTAATGCGTTTCACTTCCATATTATTGTACTCCTACACATTTGAGAGAAATACTATAGAAAACTTTATCTGATTGAGTGTGATTGTTTTGATCCGGTTCTTATCGTTTCATTATTGCAAATCATGTTTAGTTTCAAATTACATTGATTCTGCCTCTGTGATTTGATTCCCAGTCGATATTGAGTGAACTCAAAGAATTCTCGATCCTTACTATTACTAACTTACTATTACTAACTTGATTAACTTTATTTTTCCAACAATCTTCACCTAAAGTCAAATCAAAGACTTTCAACCAATACCCAAAACACAAATAATGATCAAATTAAGGACCAAAAACAACTTTCTAAGCAAATCAACCTGCCTAGATGCGGACGGGGGCGAAATTTGGCACCGTATTTTACAAGTGTCTACTTCTTTAGCTTTGATCTGTTTAGAATTAATCACATTCCTAATAAAATGCATCTTCACACTGATGTTTTTAGTTCTATCATGATACATACTATCATTGACAATTGCATAACCCCTTGATTGTCACAAATTGCATCAGATTATTCTACTCCCAACTCAGTAATAAGCGATAGTACTTCCTTTACAACTTTTGTTTAAGCAATGCACTTTTCCTTTGTAGTAGACAATATACTACATGTGTTTAATTGAGAATTTCAATCGACCAAATTACCCATTACCAAAAACCAAGCCAACTTTTCTAGTATCATTTAAGTACCTAGGCGTCCACCTTACCACTTTCCAATGTTATTCCCTTGGATTAGCCAAATTGAAAGATCTCAAATTGGTAATCAGTGACAAATGAAATCGATACTTTTATTGAACAAGAACTAAGGCTATATATAGCCATTACATCTAACGGAAACAAACGGAAACAATGAAATCCGGAGATAATTCCGGTCAACCTAAAGATGCGATCAAACTCAAACGAACCGTGACTAGTAACAATTTATGAACCTGACTCATACTAAATGACTCAACATTGGGCTTATTAGCCCATTATTAAACAGCCCAATAATTCCTCCCCTTAAACAAGACCATATCAAACATCTTGTTTAATTTTTTGCACTCCAGTCTGTTCCCTGATCTGCACATAAGTATCCTGCTTCAAAGGCTTTGTAAAAGCATCTGCTAGCTGCTCCTCTGACTTGCAGAACTCTAGCTTCACTGTTTCTTGATTAATCAGGTCTCTGAGATAATGATAACGAACATCTATATGTTTTGTTCTCCTGTGCATAATTGGATTTTTCGAAAGCTTTATAGTTGAACTATTGTCACACCAAATAACCACTGCACCATCTGACCTTTCACCTAGATCTTCGAGCAGACCTTTTAACCATACACAATGAAACGCACACGTAGTCGCGGCAACATACTCCGCCTCCGTTCAGACAAAGTTACTATTTCTTGTTTTCGTGAACTCCAACAGATTGCTGCCCCGCTGAAAAGACATACATAACCAGACGTGCACCTTCGATCTTCTGTGTCACGAGCATAATCGCTATCCGTATACACATTGAGTCTTTTCATCGGGTGTCTTTGATATAGCAATCCAAAGTTATAGGTGCCTTTCACATACCTCAATATCCTTTTTGCTGCTTCCATGTGCTCCTTCTTAGGATTTGCCATAAATCTTGAAATCAAACTTACAACGTACATAAGATCTGATCGTGTAACAGTCAAGAACATCAAACTACCAACCAATCTCTTGTATTCTGTAGCATTGACATCCTCCCCAATTCCTGCCCTTGTTAGAACAACTCCTGGTACTATTGGATTCTTAACTTCATTAGCCTCCCACATGCCAAAACGCTTTAACACTTCTTTTGCATACTTCGCCTGACACAAAGCTATACCTCGGGAATCTTGTTGCACCTCCACACCAAGGAAATACTTCATTTGACCCAAGTCTGTCATTTCAAATTCATTCTGCATAGATTTCTTGAAATCTTCACAAATCATTAAATCATTTCCCGTATAAATCAAGTCATCGACATACAAACTCACTATGATAACTTTGTTCCAGATCTTCTTGACAAATAACGTGTGATCATAGTTACTCTTCTTAAAACCTTCTCGTTTAAAATAAGTTTCAATTCGATTGAACCAAGCTCGTGGAGCTTGTTTCAATCCATATAGTGCTCTTTTCAGTCGATACACCTTTGATTCAGCTCCTTCCTTTATGAAACCTTGTGGCTGGTTCACGTACACCATTTCCTTAAGTTCTCCATTTAAGAAAGCACTTTTGACATCTAGTTGAAACACTGTCCAGTTTCTTTGTGCCGCTAGAGCCAACATTGTACGAATTGTATCCCATCTTGCAACAGGTGCAAACACCTCGTTGTAATCTACCCCTTTTGTCTGTGCATAACCCTTTACTACAAGCCTGGCCTTGTACTTGTCTACCAATCCTTGTTCGTTAAATTTTGTTTTGTAGAGCCATTTAACTCCCAATGATTAACTCCAGCCGGTGCCTCAACTAACTCCCAGGTGTGATTCTGTTCTATTGCTGCTATCTCTATCTCCATTGCTCTTTTCCATTTTTCATCTTTACACGCCTCCTCATATGTGGTAGTATCATCTAAAGAGCTAAACATGGCAAATCCCACTTCATCTTCTATTGCTCCTTCTTCGTTAGGTAAATTATCACCCGTATGATAATCATTCATCCACACCGGTGGCTTTCGAGGACGAGTGGATGGTTCAGCATGAGACATTTGTACTGGAAGGTCAACTAAGCCTTGTCTATTAGTGCCCTGTGGCTCAGTTTGCATCACTGGTTCTACTTCTTGAGTTGTAGCACTTGCTGAATTTTCTTGGTCTGATGAAGTGGTAATCTGATCAGTTTGAGATATATTCCTTCTTGTGCAGAAACTGTAACACCACCTGTACTTGTGTCCTCCTCTTCAATAATTAATTCTTCATTATTATTTGTCTCCTTTTCCCAATTCCATGCACCTTCTTCATCAAGCGTTACATCTCGACTGATAACAATCTTCCTTCCAATTGGGTCATAAAATCGATAGGCCTTTGATTCTTGACTAATCCCAAGAAATACACACTTATGGCTTCTATCATCGAGTAGTTCTTAATTGTGAAGGAATATGGACATAGCCTATACATCCAAAAATCTTAAAGTGTTCAACACTTGGTTTCTTTCCGGTCCATAATTCTTCTGGTACTTTGTCATCCAAGCTTCGACTAATGCATCTGTTAATGATATGACATGCCCATCTAACTGCTTCTGGCCAAAAATACTTAGGCATTGACTTCTCGACTAAAAGACAACGGACCATATTCATCAACGTACGGTTCCGGCGTTGAGCCACTCCATTTTGTTGTGAAGTATAGGCTGCTGTCAGTTGTCTTTTAATACCATGAGCTTCACAGAAATTCATAAAAGAGCTAGAAGTGAACTCCCCAACCCTATCACTTCTTAGGCACTTTATTTTTAGACCCGTTTCAGTCTCTACTAAACTTTTGAACCTTTTAAATGAATCAAAAGCTTCATCCTTTTGTGATAAGAAATATATCCAAGTTTTTCGTGTAAAATCATCAATAAACACGAGAACATACCTCTTTCCACTATGAGAGGCTGGAGTAATTGGACCACATAGATCTGTGTGAACTAATTGTAGCTTCTCTGTTGCTCTCCAGTTGCTTTTCTTTGGAATTGCATCTCGTTGTGCTTCCCAATAGCACAAACTTCACACACCACGTGTTTATCAGCTACTGTTGGTAATCCTTGCACCATCTTTCTGTATTGCATAGTTCTAAGAGCCTTATAATTTACATGACCAACCTCCTATGCCAGATTTCTTTGATTCTTCGCTGACTTGTAAACATGTATTGGAAGAGATCTTCATTGATCCAAAAACTGGGAACATCCTGTTCTTTGACATCTTTGAGGTGAATAGTAACCCCCTTTGAGGATGATGGACTGTGCAACATCCTCCTTCGATAACAAACTTAACTGCTTTATCTTGAAGTTGCCCAATACTAATAAGATTTGAAGTCAACTGAGGTACATAGTACACGTTTGTTATAACCTGTGTCACACCTTCGACAGTCAACTGTATATTTCCTTTGCCTTTTACCTCCAAACGTAGATCATTTCCCAACTTAACCGTTTGTTTGTATCCTTCGTCTAACTGTATAAACCACTCCTTGGTACCCGTCATATGATTTGAACAAGTAGAATCAAGAAACCAAACACTCTGCCGTGGTAATTTCTCTAGATCATTCGAGGCCATCAAAAGTAAGGTTTCTTGCTCGTACCTTCTAATATCAACAGATGTCATCAAGAGAAGCTCTTCATTCTCATCATACTCGGTGTAATTTACCGATCGATCACCATTAGGACATTCATATTGGAAATGTCCCATCTGGTGACATCGATAACATTCCACTTGCGTTTTGTCAAGCTGGCCGCGTCCTCGTCCTCTACCTCTGCCTCTGTTGTAAGTGCTTTAGCCGCGACCTCGACCTAGACCACGACCAGAATTCTGTTCATATTCAACCTTCAAGGCTTGTTCTTCATTTATTTTCCTTCTGATCTTATGTTCATGTACTAACAAAGAACTCTGTAATTCATCAACCGAGAGTTTGTCCAAATCCTTGGACTCTTCAATAGCGCATACTATGAAATTAAAGTTCTCTGTCATGGTTCTTAATATCTTTTCCACAATCTTGACATCGGGCATGTCTTCTCCTGCAACTCGCATGTCGTTAGCGACGATCATGACTCGTCCAAAGTACTCCGTCACCGTCTCTCCGGCTTTCATCTCTAGCATTTCAAAGTCCCTCCTGCGTCTTTGCAACTGGGCTCGTTTCACCTTGGCGCTTCCCTGGTATTTAGTCTTCATGGCTTCCCACAATTGCTTAGCTGTTTCCTTTACGTTATGATCGGTTCAGAAAGTTGCTCCGATACCACTTGAAAGATCTCATATTGGTAATCAGTGACAAATGAAATCGATACTTTTATTGAACAAGAACTAAGGCTATATATAGCCATTACATCTAACGGAAAACAAACGGAGACAATGAAATCCGGAGATAATTCCGGTCAACCTAAAGATGCGATCAAACTCAAACGAACCGTGACTAGTAACAATTTATGAACCTGACTCATACTAAATGACTCAACATTGGGCTTATTAGCCCATTACTAAACAGCCCAATACAAATACCTACTATTTAAACTCATTACATACACAATATCTGGTCTGATACATATCATTAACTACATTAAGCTTCCTATTGCCTTTACATATACATTTACATTCATCATTTGTTTATGAAGAATCGATCTTTACTAGATTGCTTAAAACACACAACTATAGAAGTCTGGTTAATTCAAACTATATGCATCCCTTATTTTACGTTTATTCAAATTAGATTGTTTATATGAGTAATTGAAGTATATTTAATGTGGGATGGACTATTTGATTAGACTTATTTCTCTCATAATCATAACAACCCTCTATTTTAAGTTCTTAAATTTTCTTTACCGTCTTTGTACTTATTTTTATTTTAACTTTAACTTGCTTTTATACATATTATTTTTAAGTTTTTTAACTTAAGTTTTTATTATAATAAAAATATGCTCGTAAATCTTTTCTATTGGGATGACACGTATCAGCATCATAATCATTCTTTTCAACATTTTTCTGTCTATCTTTATCATTAAATAATTACGTTAATTATTAATCATATTATTTAGCACTTTTTTTTATTTTATAAATTAAAAAAGAGATCTATTTTTAAATGTTATTTTTAAAAACATAGTTTTTTGTAAAACAATAAATTTTTCTAAATGATAAAACTTTTTTAAAATTCAAAATATTTTAAAATTTGTATCTTTATAAAGTCAAATTTTTAAAACCAAAAATAATTAATTTTGGAAAGGAAATTTTATAAAAATGACATTTTTATAGGATTTGTTTTATAACAAAATGTATTTATTTGCAAAAAATCAAAAATAAAATTTTAAAAAGTTAATATCATTGTTTTATTAATTATAAGTATTTCTTATACATAATATCATTATATTACATCTTAAAATATTAATTATAATTAATAATTATTTTATTTAACACGTATAAGATATAAGTTTATTAAATCTAGTTAACTAATATTTGAATATAAAAAAAAGAACTTAGAAGAGAAGAGAAATGTAATTTGAAATTATTAGAATAAAAACAAATGACCCATTTGAAATTAGCACAGCGCCACCCTGTGAAATCATTTCGAATTCAGACAGCCGCCCTTAACCAATAACCACAATACCACATCTATCTCCTCCTACACAGTAGACACCCTCAAAACAAAACTCTTACAGTTGCTCATCGGCCCTCAACCAAAAGTCTCTCAATGTCTTCTTCCCGATCATTCTCTCGTTACACCAACCGATCCTCCACTCAATCCGATCCATCATCCTCCACCGACCTCAAAGATGCCTCCTACACCCTCACCAAGTCCAAATCCAAATCCACCAAGAACCACCACAACCTCACCGCCATGGTCAACAAGTTCATGGAGAAGAGGTCCTCAAAGCCCAAATCAAGAGACCTCCTGGTGGCCCCCGATGTCACGGCCTTCATCGCTGATGATTTGAGGAAGAAGGCTGCGGTTAGACCGGGGCTTGGGGGCCTGCATAAGAAGCTGTTTGGCAGCAAGGGCGGTGAGAGCGATCGAAGAAGGCGTTGACGGAAGTGAAGCCGAATGCTAGGAGCTTGGCTATGGTGTTGAGAAGTGAGAGGGAGCTTTTGAGTCAGAACAAGGAGCTGGAGACGGAGATTCTTCGGCTTAAGTTGATGCTTGACGACAAAAACACAGAGGTATATTCGTTTTTTTTTTTTTTTTTTTTTTTTTTTTTTTTTTTTTTTTGTGTCGGTTTAAAGGAATTCATATACGGCAATACTATATGATCTCTGAATCTAACGGTACTAGCTTGTTAAGTTCATGGTATGATCTTTCAATTTCGAAAGACTTTCTAGGGAGTATCCGGAATGTATTCAATCTTTTCTTGTGTGTTTTGCGATTTCAATCTTGAAAAGGCTAGTTGTTATGTGAAGTTAGGAGGTGGTGAATTTAGGGTAGTCAATGAGAGTGTTATTATTTGGGTACTAGGAAAAGGAACAATATGTACTTGCTAAATGGTGTGCTTATCTTTGGTCCAGTCTACATTTTAGAGTTAAGAGTTGATATGACCGTCCCGATTAATCGGTATCAGCCCCTCATATGGTAATTTTTGGCTAATCGGCCAATTAATCACTAGGCGGTCAACGGAGGTCAAAAGTGGACCTGGCATCTTAATCGCCCAAAAATCTGTGATTTCAGCGAAATTCCAATAGGGTTCCGGCAAACTTCAAAAAATCCGGCCAAAAATTGGAAATTCCAACTTAAAACTTGAAAATTCCGGCCAAATATGTGTATTTATATATAAAACTTAACTTTCCATTAAATATACATATGAAATTCTGTGTATTTATATATAAAACTGAAAATAATATGTAAACGTTCCAATCTGATTAATCTCGATTACTCCCGAATCCTGATTAATCGCTAGTCGGTACCCCACCGCTGTATTAGCGCCTGGCGATTTTTATAACATTGGATACTACTATAATGTAATGGCATAAAAGGCTAGGTCATATAAGCAAAGGGCTGGTAAAATTGAGTAAACAAAATGTGATTGGGTTTAATCCTAGTGACTAGGGTTTTTTAAATTGAGGTGGAGCTAGAATCAGATGTGTATGTGTATGGTGGTGTAAATGAAATTCATCAACAACCAGGAAGTTATAGTGCTTATACAAGTGGTTATAGCTTGGCAACGGTTGAACTTGTACAAATTTGAATCACGACTATATATGGCAACTATACTGAAAGCAGTCCATTTGACAAGGCTATATGTTGTTTCAACTAGAAAGTTGTGTGTGGTATGTGAACAATGAAGTGACAGTGGTATTAATATTATATGATGTGCAGGTAGATAAGCTCAAAGATCTGTGTTTGAAACAAAGGGAAGAGATAAAGGCGTTAAAGAGCGCAGTTCTGTTCCCTGATGTTATGCTCCAGGAGAAGCAGGTGGTTGATTCTCAAGAAGTACTAAAACAGGCGAAACAATCATTCCTACTCTACAAAAGCAGGTTACTTCTCTCACCGGCCAACTTCATTGCCTTGCTCAGGATCTAGCAGAGGTATGTCCGCCATGAAAAGCCTCACACGTTTGCATGTTGTTCGTCCTCTGTCAAGAAGAATAAGTATTGTCTATTCGTTGGCGTGTATATCTCTAATTGATAATGTGTTTTTCTATAAACGTGTTGGTGATAGGTGAAAGCCGACAAATACTCTGTCATGGGATGCTATGATGGTCTGTGAGCTCTCCAAGAACACCAACACATGAACAAGAAGAAGCAACCAATTCTCTGGTAAGCATATTGAAATGTTTCATAACATGCTCCAGTAATTAAAGTTTAACATACATACATATAAGATATCATACTTATATATGTGCTATGATTCAGGAGTTCAGCTCTGGGGATCAAACCACCCCTGGCAGTCCAGATGATATGTTTCTAAATGACTTAAATCCTTGTTTAACACCTTTAGCCAACTCCAAGTCCAGGTCTAAGGTAATTATCTTAAACAAAATCTAGCTAACTTTCTTTCTTTGTATTCTCTTCATGACATTCAAGAATGCAGGAGTTTGAAAACAATTCATCATTGTCATACAATAATACCACAAGAAGGTCTAATGAGACTGTGTTCGACTCTCATGGTAGAAAGCTATCAAAAGGTTCGATTGATCAACAATATGCCAAGAGTTTCTACCGCAGATCAGATGAAAACACTAAACACAGATATGGTGGATGGTAAGCAGTTTATTCATGGAATGCCCATCATCTTCCTGCTTCGGGATTGCCAACTCTTGTTTCATAAATTACTTCACAAAATAAACTTGTTTACTATGATCGGTCCGTGTTCTTATGTAGTGGTACATTATTGTCATGAATTTCTGGTATGTGAAAATTGCTCATAAGCAATTATTTCTACAACTATATAAATAGCTGAACTTATAAATGCTATTTAGGCATCAGTTAGATATAAATGATGTGGATCTTGATCGATTCACAATGGCCAAAGAATCTTTGAATTCAAATAATGCATATTTATTCAAAGTATTTGTGGCTGTTAATGTAAGTTACTAAAATAGACTAGTGCATTTGCTACCTCCACTACTAGCTACTAGATTGTTAAACAAAATAAAGGCCATGAACCGTAATAAATGAAGGTAAACATGGGTTAGATTGTGGCACATATCAATAAATGATATGTTGTTGTCTTTGTTAATTTGTTATAGTCATAGGCATGCCAAAATAAAACATCCATCACAATCTTCTCTAGTTTGATTTGCCAATCAAAAGCCAACAACTTATTACAATCTTTGTGTTTGACACTAATTTTGAAGGGTAAGGTGAGCTAATTAGTAACAGCAATTGGTTTCTACCAAGCTTTATTTCCACTAGAACCGTACAAACGAAAGAGGCTAAATGCAGATATAGCGGAGACGATGACCATGCTTGCACACACAAGCACTGAACTTGCAATCCCTTCTCCAACTTGATTGCAGAATTTGCCATACATATCACATACCTCATCCATTGAAGTTGTGTTTCCCCAAGTTTTGCAAATGCTGCTGATTGTGCTGCAGCTCCCATTGCCGCCACTACCAAATAAGCCATAACCTGTGCACAAATTTATAATTCCACTTATATTTTACCATAACAACTTTCACCTGAATGAATCCTAGGACATAATTACACTCGTTTCATATATCAGATACATATTACCATACCAGCCTTAAAATACCCGTGTATATACTATAATATACTTTTTAATTACTGAATAACTTATAATATATAAATAAGTTAGTTTTAGAATGTATGATAGATATGATATCTTTTCACTTGCAAATGAGAAGCGTATTGGGAAACATTAAATTGTTGCTTTGGATAGACAAATTAAAACAGTAATTATAAAAGTGTGAATAAATTAATGTCTTGATCACTAATTGTCTAGAAATAGATGAAAGTAGTTAGGGCGGGAAAATAAAAATTCTAGTATTATTTTATTAGAGTAGTAAGATAAGTCTGATTAATGAGTTATAGATTAACTGGTTTAAGAGTAAATATCCTATGACTTTTCAAAGTGAAGGTTATAGATTGGAATCTCACTAGGTGTAGTATACTCCTAGTGAACCAAGGGTGGGCCTTTAAGCGGTGGGTTTCCCTTGGAATTGTAGGTGAGTCGGGTCACCAGAGCTGATGTGTTCACGTGATGTGTTCACAGGCGTCTTTCGCCGTTGGGTTTACCGGGTGAGCGGACTTAAAATTTATTCGTTGACCGTTGAAAAAAAAAAAAGATAAGATCTGAAAAAATTGTCTTTAATTTAAGTATAATATTTTTATAGCTTTTAATGTTTTACTACCTCCAAATCCTCATATTCACTATTTCTAACTCGTTTAACAGACTGATATCTAACAAGGTGTATATATATAAAGAGCTAGTGCGAAGGAGAGAGAGTAATATAGTAGTATTATTGAGTATTTAATTTTATCATCAGAGATATAAATGAGGATCAGATAACAGAACAGAGGTAGGTGTTTGGCACCGTTTGGAAAATCAAATAAAATAAAATATAGAGGGAAGGAATGAATTTCTAGTATCCTAGAGTATTAAACGTTTTCATTCTATTTTATATGATTTTGATCGGAAGTGTAAAAAAAACGATCCAAACCTCCAACAGCATAACATTATGAAACTGATTAAAGTAAATTACAAAAAGTAAAAACAATCACCTGATCACCAGAGAAAATAAGCCATGCCAAGGGCTTGTTAAACAACACACTTCCTCTAACCACACCCACCACACACCTAAACATGTGCACCAGTGAATAAGCTGCAACAATCCCATTCACCACCACAAAAACCCTACAAAATTCCTCACATCAATTCAACTGACGGAAGATATAATAAACAGATGGAGTTAAGAAAGATACTAAATGGGCTTACACAAGTGCCTTCATGTCTGTGAATTTTGCCTTCTTCTGAATGGTAAAGATCTCCTTAACCTGTGTATCAGTGGCCACAAGAAGAGCTGCAACAAGGGCCAGACCACACACCACAGCCCTCAGGACCAACTCCGCCACTCGCACCCTCCGATCGACCACTTTCAGGTCACCACCGTGATACACCGGCACGGTCCCAGGGCTCACACCAACACCCAAATAGCTCATGCTTGATTGTTGATTGATTGATTGATTGATTGATTGATTGATTGGTGATTTGATTCTACTGCAACTGCGTTATGGTGTACACTCGGAGAAGACGCAACGCGTAAGCTTCGTCACTTAAATAGGAGACTCAACCCACCTAACACCATTTTCTCTTTAGTTTTATATTATATTACTTTTTCTTATTGCTTTGCTTTATTAAATGCGTATGTGGCATTTCTTTACTCATTTCTCATCATTGCTTCCTTGCGATTTATGAAATAATATTTTTACTAAACTCATGTATTACATGATCAAATAAATAAAATATTAATATAATAAATTTATTATAAAATGATATTCAAAAATATGATATAATTTAAATACGTATGAGAAATAATTATAAATAATAAAATAGTAATATCAACTTTTTAAAATATTGTTTTTAATTTTTTTTTAAATAAACATTTTGTTTTAAAACAAACCATATAAAAATATATTTTTTTTTAAATTTCTTATTACAACTCCCAAATTTGCTTAAAAATGACTTTTTAAAAGTATTAATTTATTTAAAAATAAACTTAATAAATAGATTTATTTTTAATTTATTAAATATTAAAAAGTATTAAAATAATATTATTAGTAATTAAAATAATTATTTAATAGAAAAGAGAGACGAAAAATTTTTGATGTGAAGGATTATAATGATGACATGTGACCCTCTTATTTACTTTTTTATTAAAATAAGAAATTAATCCACTAAAAGCCATTAAAATATCACTCCACTGTTATTTTCGGATTGCACCTTCCCCACATCATTTATACGAGTTGTGTGGGTTTATATGACTCATATATGGTCACATCCAACCTAACAAAAAATTTTCCGCTTATTTCATCATTCATATTAGCAATTTTATTTATATAACAAAACAAGTTGGTGATGTCAAATTATAGGGACAACTATCCAACATTAGGTGGTAAATTTAATCTTCTAGTCAAATATCGGCTTTTTACACCGATCGAGTATTATAATTATTCATTAATTTATCGTAGTTTAATCATACCGTTGCTAACAATAACATAATTTAGTTCATGTGTCCATGTATCTTGAGAACTTAAAGAAATAGATTGTTGCTAGAGGACGTTAGATTGGTTTCGTCATACTCGTCTAACAATCAAATAAAAATACAATAAGCCAGGTTATTAATTTCTTAAATATGATCATGATGACAAATACAAAAGAGTATGTAAAGTTAGATGCTATGGCACCAAAAGAACAAATGCTTGTTGCATATACAAAGGAGTACGTAAAGTTAGACTTGTAACACAATAACCTTGATGTAATTATTATTAATACGAGAAACGAAAATCAAAAGTATATACGAAAATATCCCAAAGGGGAAAGTACCTTACTCGAGTCCAACGACTGTTGAGTAGAATATTGATTCACGTAACATCCTATCAAAACTAACAGACTACAACCCTGACAATATGACCTCCCTTGCAACCGTTTACAACGCACGCTCGGATATACATAAAGAGAATCAAGTTGAAATAACTCCAATGTATTTTTCTCTCATTATTTTATGTTTAGATAATTAAAATAAACAATCTCAATGTAATAAATAACATCTTGAAATACTTATATTGATCGACATAGGGTGTTTACAAAGTGTAGATGCAAGTGATGGAACTTTAAAATTATTATGATTAGTTACAAGAAGCTAAAGCTATTATTGCTTTAGTAGGTTTCACATTCTATATGACTTAAATAACTCCTTTTAAGATTAAAGTATTTCATTTATACATGAAATCAATAATCAGATAAAACAAAGGGCTATCAAAAGTGAGATTTTTTATATGTTAATGAATTAATAAACTCGTGAATTTAATAAGACCAGATGATTCATTTGTATAGGTAGAACATAAATCAAATGAAATTTGTAACTCTTCATGAATAGTATAATTGCTTGGCGATTATGACAATAAAAAATGATAGTTATATTGTTAACGGTAAAGAAAAAGATTTTTTAAGTAACGATAATCATTAATAATAATTAACTACTACAGATGTCATACCTTTCAGCTACAAATTAACTGTAGTTGTTCACACTTGTTACCAATACACAATTACTATTAATGCTTTGGTTGCTACTAAGATCTAGTTATAATTGATAATTTCATTAGAAGCGTTGCCTCTTGGACTATATCCTAGGGCTGCAACCCTCGAACCCCTGTCAAAGAGGCAATGCCCCTTATAACCCCTCATGGTCAAGGGCCTTCATCGTTAGAACCTTAAATGGCATGGTTCACAACCCAAAGCTTAGAGGTTAATCCTCCAAGATACATGTGATAGTTTATTCATCCCATCTTTATCATGGTGACAAACCTATTCCTTGTACCTTTAATAGGAAAAATTATAACAAGTTACACACTCATATTCCAGAAATACAAAAACAAAGAAATCTCATGATGTAACTACAAAAATAGAATGACCCAAAATTCAAGCTCAATAGGATTAGTGGATTACTTTTATGAAAAGCTTAGATTAGGGTTCATATAGATCTAATTCACCGAAACTTCATCCAGTATAACAAAAAAATATAAATCTCTAAAAATAATATATTGAAATACGTAAATCTAGCAATGCAACGCCAATCAAATGAGTTGTTCCCCACACAAGAGCTGCTTAACTTACCATATTTAGAATTCAAGGGTTTTCAAAAAATTTCCCTATAGTAGTTCATGTTGGACCGAATCGAGAACCGTTTCAATGTTAGCATCCATAAGTCAAAAAAATATTGAAAATAATGAAGAAACTAGTATATTAAATAGGGTTATGGGTTTAATAATATCAAATTTCATTTATTGGCACATTAATCCCAATAGACACTCACAATTTTAAGCTTATTTCCTTTAATGATCACTATTAACTGAGGGTTGCAGGATCGTTCAAGGGCTTGAACACAATTACAACACAACAACACAATGAGGAGATTAACTAAATCTTAATCAACAGTGAACTAGGTAACCAAAGGTGATGCAGAGAACACAAGTTAAGCAAGAGACAGAACAAGAGAGTATAGTTTTCAAGGTAGCAGTATATTGCTTTCTCAAGTTCTTTTACAAGTGTTACAAAGCATATCGAAAGATACAAGAACTTGGAATACTTATACTACAACCTACAGCCGGCTATACTATGAAAGCCAGCTGGATACAATTGACTAGACACTAACAAAATCAATTGTAGGATCAAAAGGCATATCTGCCTTTTGACCTTGTGACTATGACATGCCATAGCTCACATCCTTATACATTACAAAAATGATATAAAGTACATAAAGTAGAAAGTCTCAGACACAAGACTCAATGTACAGTTACCAAAAGCATGGACCTTTTCACCAACTCTTGTAAGTTGGTGACTTATCAGAGATGCAGCGGAAAAGGTGCTTTATGGAACAGTACATCAGATAAAGCATGTGTACTAAAAGTCTTCGGAAGAAATCTGTCTTCATAGGTTGAAGCTTCGGAAGACTTTGTCTCTTCAAGCTTCGGAAGACTTCATGTTAGGCTTCGGAAGATATTGGTCTTGGCTTCGGAAGAAATTACACTTAGAGTATTTTCTAATGCTTTGTGTAATTCTTCCGAAGCATTCTTCACTTCAGTACTTAGTGCATGTTGCTGAAACACTTAGGCAGTTTTGGGTTGCATCAGACTTCAGGAATCCTTACAAACTCCCCCTAGGCTGATGCTACCAAAACACCTAGAAGATCTTTAAATGTTTGTAGTCTTCAGAATAATCAATACCATCCCTTCTTCATTTGATGGTCAGGATCATCAAGACTCTCATAGTATCTTCTCATTTCAAAGAGATCATGCAGAGGTAAGTTGATTATGTCTTGCCATGAGTAGACATTTTCAACACCTTGATCTCTGATAACATTCCATCTTTCTGGATTGGTAGAGTAAGTCCAGGATAAGATGGGTGTCTCGGTTGCTAGAGGAGCCACTTGCATAGGAGTTGATTGGGCTGCCTCATCATGCACTTCCTCAGGTTGATCTGATTCAGCCTGGGGTGTAGAGGTAGATGACTTTGGCTTCTTCTTTTTAGTCTTTGGTTTAGAGGCCATTTTCTTCTTCCTCTTTAATGTCTTTAACTGAGAAGACTGGTCTGCAGCACCATGTTGATCATCAGTGTCTTTCTCAGTTGGGTGTTCCTCCCTCACAGGTTCAGAAGGAGAGGGAGTTTGACCCTGTCTTGGATCAGAAGATGAAGTTTGCTGAGGCTCAGCTGGAGGTTCTGGTTCAGGTGTCTCTGGTTGTTCAAACTTGACCTCCACTTCAGGTGGGACTTGACTTGGAAGAGAGTGCAAGTCAATGAGTTCACCACTTTTAATCTTCTGCTTGATTACCCTTATATGCTCATCCATTGTAGATAGAGACATGGGACCAAGTCTCCTTCCGGAGAATCCATATGACTTCAAGAAGCTCATCATTCTTTGTCTGTCAGCAGACTTCTTTGCATTCTTTTGAATGATGGTTCTTGACTTTGCAGCTTCTTCCCTTAGCTTCCTTTGGTTGTTTTTCTTTCTTTGACTAACTCAAGCTCAAGTTGCTTTAAGTACTCGAACTCAATGAAGTCATAGGACAGGGGAAGAAGTGTATTTGCCTGATAGAAGCCTGTGGCACTCAGGTAGTTTATCATTTTGATTCTATCCTCTTCTTTATCTACCTGAGGTTCTTGTGGAGCCACATCTTCCTGTGCAGGACTTTCTTGAACTGGAGAGAGAGGTGGGAGTATGCTTGTGAAGTCTTTTCTGTCTCCTCTCCTCTTTGAATTGGAGAAGTAACCTTGCATCCTCTTTCTCCTTAATCTCTCTTGACACTTCCATGTCAGCCAGTTCATTCAACTCTTCTAAGGGGAGGGAGATGATTTCATCAACATCATAGTTCCTGGTCTGTAAGTAATTAATCCTGACTGCCCTTTGTTCATCATTTTGAGTATTTGGTCTGGGGGCAGCCCTGATTGCAGCTTGCATGAATTTTGATGACCCAGAAGAACTTTCTCCCCTTAGCCTCCTTTTCCTCTCTCTCTCTTCCTCCTCAATTTCCTCAGGAGTCATTATCCTTTTCCCTTGTCACCAACAGACCTTTGTGACTCAGGGTGGA
Organism: Flaveria trinervia; assembly: GCA_025506515.1. NCBI lineage: Eukaryota > Viridiplantae > Streptophyta > Magnoliopsida > Asterales > Asteraceae > Flaveria > Flaveria trinervia. The sequence continues at coordinate 81,883,181 of CM046452.1, read as the reverse complement.
TTGAGGCTTGGCCTTCATTGCTTGGTGTAGCTTCCATGCTCTGGCCAGAGAGAGGCTGAGAAACACCTTCACCAGCAGGTGTCTCAGATGGAGTTTGGACCTCTGCAGCAGTTGTTGATGGTGAGACAAGGGTCTCAGGTCTGCCACTGGGCCTTCAGCCAAGGTTTCCCCTATGAAGCTAATCTTAGGGTCCACCTCAACATCCAGTTGACCGATGACATTGCCTGATTGCCTAAGTCTCCTTCTTAGAGAGAACTCTGCAAGGATCCTGTCTTGGATTCTTTGAGCCAGCCTGTCAGCTTGTCTAGATTTGCTTGGATTGACAAGTGGCATGTTGACTAAATCCAGTCCTTCATAGAAGCTCAGGCTTTGGAACTGAAAGACTTCTTGTTGACCTTGAACTCTGTGAAGTATGAGGGCTCTTCTGTCATCATCATACCTCCATCTGATAATGTAGTTGCCAGTTCCATGTGGTGGAGATGAGACAGCCCTTGGTATACCTTCCTCAAAGAGACTCCTGATGAGAGAGTCTATAGAGTCCACATTAATGTGAACTTGAGGAAGTTGCTGAGAATGCACAACAGCAAGTGAGGATGGTGAGTCCTCTATGTCCATTCTCTTTGAAGAACTCCCAGGTTCTGTGGTTGTGATAACATTCTCCCCCTTTTTGGTAGCATCACCCACTTGCATAGGTGAGCTGGAGGATAAATCAATCACTTCCACAGGTTCTTGTGTTCCTGGTTGAGCTCTCCTGAAAGGTCTCCCAGCTAGTTTTTCCTGCAGATATGAAATCTGGAGTTGCTGATCATTGACCCTGTTTTGCAGGGTAGTCACCTGAGATTCCAAGTGACTAACCTTAGAGACTAGATAGGTACATGTTTGTGACAATTGTTGTACCTTTAGTCTCAAATTCCCCTCATCTTCATCAGAAGAATCACTGGGGGATGAGAGGATTGGACCAAAGTCCTTCTCTCACCACCAGCTTGAGTGTTCTTGGCTGCTGGTTTTCCTCTGCTCACTGGCAACCTCAGTTAAGATGCCAATGGGCTGAGTTGCCATGGTTGAGGTCTTAATGATGTAATCACTTTCAAAAGTGAGAGCCTCTTCCATATGGACATCCTGAACAGGTTCAGATGTGTCCACCTCAGTAATAGGTGACTGATGAGGGATAGACTGAGGAGAGTCAGAGGTACTCATCTCTCTTTGAGTAGGGGAGGAGAAGAGAGACTCATGGTACTCACTGAATCCTAAGTCTTCATCAGTGTAAAAGGATAGGTTGGGAATTGGTTGGTTTAGATCCAAAGGCTGGGGATGGTAGCTATCCCCTGAAGGTTGTTCACTTGAGTGTTGAGACTCAGAGTGAAGGCTTACAGTTGTTGGGCTACTGAGCTCATCAGGTTGAGCTTGAGGAACCTCAGCCCTGATAGGTAAAGTAATGGGAGTGGTTTGCTCCTCCAGGAGAAGTGGAGCTCTGGAGTCCACTTCTTCCTGTAAGGTTGAGTATTTGGGGGCCTGCACAGACTCAATAGCCTGAGCAGGGGTTCGTTGGGATTTTCTTTTGTAGGTGATGAATATTGGAGGTTGTGAAGAGGGTAGGAGAGCAGTAGGTGTGGGTTCAACACTAGCTTGGACTGCTATGTTGTCACCTTGAGCAATGAGCTCTAACATTTTTGGGACTAGGGCTGTTTCTACCCCTGAGAAGCCTACAGTTGGCTTCTTCATAATTTTAAAGATGCCGGGCTTCATCTGTCCCAGTTTAAGAATATTGCCTGTTTCCCTCAACTGTGAGCCCAGTTCACAGTTAAGAATGTGTTGAACATATCTAGGAAACATGTAATATTCTAAGGAGTCTAAGTTTGCAAGTAAATTAGTATAAACAAATTGTGAATACCTGAACTTGACCCCCTGAACCATTCCATGAACTATAAAGGAGAGATCCTCAGGAATCTGGTCCCATCCACCATGCTTGTTTGATAAGCTGTGGATAACCACATGGAGCAGGTATTTCCACTGGGATGAGACCTTCCCTTTCCTGAAGGTCTTTACAGAGAAATCTCCTTCATAGCCCATCTGCTCGAAGGAATGATTAACTGCTTCTTTTGGAAAGAACACTTCACCTGCTTCATCATCCAGCTGAAGATGTCGATTGATGATGGCCGGAGTGATGAAAATTGTTCTCCCCTGCACTGTGGCAGACAGTGCCTTCTCCCCATCCATAATGACCTCTTGGCAGGTCTTCCAGAATTCAAGCAGATGATCCTCATATAGAGGAGGATCAATGGTTAGGGAGGTGAAGTAGTGAGACAAAGACAAGAAACGGCAAACCTCTGAGAAATGAGGATCTTTGTCAGAGCATAACAGAGCAACCTGATTGTGTTGTCTGTGTAGCTGCATGGCAAAGTGAGGATCATTTCTGTGGAAGGTCAGCCATTGTGAGGTAGCTCAGAGATGAAGAGAAAAGAATGGGAAGTAAATTTCAGAGAGAAAGCTTTGGGTTTTAGGTATGGAAGAAAAGCAGATGATAGAAGAGGGGGGAAACCGTTGGGTTTATATGAGAGAGAAGGATTTCAGATAAAGTTTAATGAAAGAGGATAAACTTTGAAATCCGTATGTCGGTCCCACCTCTGAAAAAGTAGTTTACCTTTTTGCTCAAAAAGTAGTTTTCTTGGAGTTCGAAAAGCTTCCGAAAGTAATTTGTCTTCGGAAGTTTGATTGAAAAAGCTTCGAAAAAGTCTTCGGAGTTTGATTGAAAAAGCTTCGAAGCTAAACTTCGGAAGAATTTTCCTGAGAGTCTTAAAGATTTATGCTTCGGAAGAGAAATAAACTTTGGAAAGCTTTGTATAAGAATGAACAAAGCTTCCGAAAGTAATTTTTGCTTCGGAAGGAAAAAGTCCTTAAAAATGAATAAGTGTCTAAGTTGAGAATTTTAAGCTTCGGAAGATAAATTTTGACTTCTTCCGAAGGTAAAATCTCTTAGACAGTCATTTATTTTGAAGACATATTTTTCTTCCGAAGGTAAAACATTATCTTCCGAAGTATCAGAAAATTTTCAAGAATCTAAGGAAAGTCTTCAAAAAGAGTTTTTCATTCAAAGAAAACATGAGCTTATGAAAGTGATGAACTAGACAACTTAGGACACACATATTTTTAAGAAGAAATAATTAGAATTAGTTTAAAAAAAATCTACTCAAAGTTGATCATCCCAATAGCTGATATCAGATACTTAAATCTCTGTTCATCAAAAGCTTTTGTGAACAGATCAGCATATTGTTCATCTGTGTGAACTTTGACTAGTTTAATTAACCCCTTTTCATAGTTATCTCTTATTAAATGATACCTGATGTTGATGTGTTTGGTCCTTGAGTGCTGCACAGGATTCTCAGTGATAGAGATAGCACTGTTGTTGTCTATGTGGATAGGAGTCTCTTTGAAGTTAAATCCGTAGTCTAGCATCTGATTTTGAATCCAAAGCACTTGAGCACAGCAGCTTGCAGCAGCAATGTATTCAGCCTCAGCAGTTGATGCAGACACACAGGTTTGTTTCTTGCATTGCCATGAGACAACCCTTCCACCAAGAAATTGACATCCCCCAGATGTAGACTTTGCAGTCATGTTGCAACCACCATAATCACTGTCTGTATAGGCATACAGATTGAAATTAGAATTCTTTGGATACCATAAACCAAGTGTTGAGGCACCTTTGAGGTATCTTAAAATCCTTTTCACAGTGATTAAGTGAGACATTAGGATTAGCTTGATATCTTGCACAAATACATGTAGCAAACATGATATCAGGCCTGCTAGCTGTAAGATAATACAAGAGACCCAATCATAGCCCTGTATAAGTGCTCATCTACACACTCCCCCTCAAGATCTGGACCAAGGAGTGGTTTCTGGCTATGGGTGTCTTAGCAGTCTTACAATCAGTCATGTTGAACCTCTTGAGTATATCTTGAATATACTTTGACTGACTTATGAAAATGCCATCTTCAACCTGCTTCACTTGAATTCCTAGAAAGAAATTAAGTTCTCCCATTGAACTCATTTCAAATCTATCTTTCATCAGCTTTTCAAAGTCTTTGCAGAGCCTTGAATTGGTTGAGCCAAAGATGATGTCATCCACATATACTTGAACTAGCAGAATGTCATTTCTTGTCCTTGATGAAGAGAGTTCCATCTATAGTACCTCTCCTGTAACCATGTTTACAGAGATACTCAGACAGTGTCTCATACCACTTCCTGGTGCCTGATGCAGCCCATAGAGAGCTTTGTCAAGCTTGCAGACATAATCAGGATGATCAGGATCTACAAAACCAGGTGGTTGTTTGACATAAACCTCCTCATCAATCACTCCATATAAGAAAGCACACTTTACATCAAGTTGGTAGACCATGAAGTTCTTGGATGCAGCAAATGCCAGGAATATCCTAACAGCTTCTAGTCTAGCTACAGGAGCAAAGACATCAGTGTAGTCAATCCCTTCTTCTTGTGTGTATCCTTGAACAACTAGTCTAGCCTTGTTCTTGATGATGATTCCTCTATCATCCTTTTTATTCCTAAAAACCCATTTGGTTCCAATGGTAGTCTTCCCATGAGGAAGAGGACAAAGGTTCCAAACTTTCTGTCTTTTGAATTGAAGCAACTCTTGTTGCATAGCTTCAACCCAACTTCCATCCTTTAGAGCCTCCTCAACTTTCTTTGGCTCTAACTGGGATAGAAAACAAGAGTGAAGACAAACATTTGCTTCATGGGTTTGCCCTCTTGTCTTTACCCCGGAGATAACATCTCCAATGATGTTTGTAGTAGGATGAGACTTGTGGATCCTTAGCTGAGGGATCACAGCAAGTTGCTGAGATAGATCCAATTTGAGAAATTTAGATCTGGTCTTGAAGATTGATCCTCCACATTATCACACTTATCAAGATTAACTTGATCCAATGAGTGTGTGACATCATTGATGTTATCATCTATGGTATAGTTATTAGCATCAAGAGATTCTTGATCACTTTCACCATCACCATTGTTATCTTCTGCAATTGAGATGTCTTTATCTGGTTGAGAGGCCTCTGAACTGGAATTTGAAGGCATGCCAGATGTATCAGCTGGATTTGTCATTGTTGTGCTGATAGAAACCTCATTTGCGAAGTAGTTCCAACTGGAGCTGAAGGTCTTCCAAGCTCAAATCTTGGATCAGGATCACCTGTATTTAAATTTTCTGCAGATCCTGAAACATGCTCACAAGATTTATTAAAACAGTTGGTAACTAAATCAAGATCAAATAGCCAATCCGGACCAGAACCAGCCACACTGGGAGTGTGCTCATTGAAAGTCACATTGGCTGACTCCTCAATGATTCTAGTTCTGAGATTGTATACTCTATAAGCTTTAGCTTGAGAAGAGTATCCAATGAAGTGTCCATCGTCTGATTTCTCAGCAAACTTGGCAACTTGATCTTTGGTATTCAAGATGGTGCAGGGACATCCAAATGACCTGAGAAAACCAATGAAAGGTTTCCTCTTGTGCCAAAGTTCATAAGGAGTTTTACCATGTGTCTTAACTACTAAGACTCTGTTTTGCACATAGCAGGCAGTATTAACTGCCTCTGCCCAGAAGGTGATAGGCAGTTTAGAGTCAGACAACATAGTTCTTGCAGCTTCAATAAGTGTCCTGTTTCTCCTCTCAGCAACTCCGTTTTGCTGAGGAGTCCTGGGAGCACTGTATTGTCTTGTAATACCCTTGTCATCACAAAATGTATCAAGGATTTGGTTCTTGAATTCAGTTCCTTGATCACATCTTATGGTTTTGACCTTGTGATCACATTGATTCTCAATCTTTAAGATGAAATTCTTTAGAATCTCAGGAGTCTCATCTTTAGTTCTAAGAAAGAAAACCCAAGTGAATCTTGTAAAATCATCTGTGATCACTAGACAGTATAAGGTCCTTCCTAAACTCATTACACTGGTGGGGCCAAAGAGATCCATATGTAATAAGTGTAGGGGAGTAGTGATGGAGTTCTTTTCCTTAGGCTTGTGAGATACCTTGTGTTGCTTCCCTTTCAGGCATGCAACACAATGATCATCACTTGTAAACTCTTTCTTTGGCATTCCAGTTACCAGATCATGTTTAATTAATTTATTCATATTCTTAAAGTTTACATGGCACATTCTTTTATGCCATAGGAAAGACTCATCACTATTTGCTTTAGATAGAAAGCATGAAACTTCTCCAGAGGGAGATGTTTCTTGCAAATCCATCTTGTACATGTTCCCTTTCCTGGGGGCTCTGAGCAGAATATGCTCATGAGGAATGACCACTCCAGGTTTGAGAACAATGCACTCATGCTCAGTGAAGAGCATGTTATGACTCTGATCACAAAATTGAGATACACTCAGAAGGTTGTACCCAAGCTCCTTAACAAAATTTACCTTCTCAATGCTGAGCTTACCATTTGTGACCTTGCCCCTTCCATAAATGTAACCACCTTCATTTCCTCCAAAAGCAACTGGTCCTCCATCAATTCTCTCAAAATTATGAAGTAAGGACCTATCGCCTGTCATGTGCCTGGAACAGCCACTGTCAATTATCCAGACATTCTTGTTTGTCTTGAGCTGTTCCTGCACAAAGAAAATGATTAGTTACATTTGGAAACCCAAGCCTTACTTGTCTTGGGTTCAGTAAGTGTAATAGAAGGTAATGCAACAGTAATAGATCCTATGGTTGTACAGAGGGGATCTTCGGCTGTTGTTGATGGAGAAACCTCAGTCATTGGTCTTTCTTAGACTCCACACCACCTTTGGAGTCTTGGACTTGACCTTCAAAACCTTAGAAGCTTTTGGAGCTTCACAAGTTTTAATGACTGATACTTCGGAAGAATCTACAGTCACTGCAGTAGACTTTAGTACTTCGGAAGAACTCCTTTCTTCCGAGACCAACTTTGCTTCCGAAGGTAATTTTCCATTTACCTTCTTCTTTGATTTGGAGCTTCCGAAGGAAACAGACTTTCCTTCCGAAGCTTGAGACTTCTTGAGATTCTTTGAAGTCTTGTATTGGTCATGTGGATAGTACTTTTAGGATTGTATGACAATCCTTGGCAATATGAGAAGTACTTTCACACTAAAACACAGCATTTTCTTCTTCAAAGAAATCTCCTTTTGAGAGCAAGACTGGCCTTGGTCACATCCTTTTTCACCTTCATCTTGGTAGATTCAGATACAGTTCCTTGGGCTGTGAACTGTTTTTGGAATTTGATGGTCCAGGCTGTGCAGCAGTGGTACACAGCAGCTCAGTTCTTCTTTGTACTGAGATGATTTGAACATGAACCAGAACTCTTAGATAAGAGGCTTTGGTGGATGTCTTCAGTCCTTATTGCTTTGAAGCCTGCAGAGATAAACACTTGTTTCTGCTTAGCATCAAAGGTAGCCTTGATTTCTTGAGCCTTCTTTGCTTTCCTTTTGCTCTTCCTGATCAAGTTCTTTCTCTTGGACTTGGTCATCACAGTTAATTTCTTCTCCTCAGAAGGATAGTGGCCCTTGGAGGAATCCTCTTCTTCACTCTTCTCAGAGGGATTCCTCACTATCACTTCTTCATCATCCTCACTTACTGGATCTATGAGAGGAAGCTCATCTTCACAAGTTCCACACCTAGGAGATCTTACAGACAAGATTGTGTGTGGAGGAGCTATCTCATTTGATCCCAGTCCCTGTCTATTTTGATAACAAACCTTATTGTGTAGGGATGAGGATATCATGTTCTTGAAGGTCTCTTCTTCAAGAACACTTTTCTCTGCCAGGGCTTTGCTGATCACAAGCTCAGCCTGGCACTTAGTCAACTTAGTGATGAGATCTTGGATCTGAGTTCTAAAATCTGTTTGTTCATGTTTTAGTACTGAAATAGTTTTCTCCAAGTCTTCTATCTTTAACTTGTAATCATTTTCAGACTTTCTAAAGTCAGATTTCATATGTTTAATGACTCAAGATCAGATCTCATCTCTAGGTTGTAGGACCTGTATCTATTTACTTTAGCAATGCATTCAGGGGAGCAAAGATGTTCTAATACCTTGGCTTCATCATGATCAGCCATCAATGCTTGGTTTGGAGAAGCATCCTCCACCTGAAAACTCCAGTCAAATCCTCCCTCTTCAACAGCAACCGCAGCATGTTGCTTTGTTCTCAGCCTGAGGGGTATTGTTGGTGAAGTTTGGTCTGAGTTGTGTTTGACCCCCATTTGCTCTGGGTGCCTTACACTCCCTGGCGAAGTGACCCATAAGGTTACAATTGTAACACTTAACTTTGCTTTTATCCAGGCCAAACTTTCCACTGGTAGCATTGCTTGGAAATTTTCTTCCTGTCCTCTTGTAGAACTTCTTGGCTCTGTGAGTGAGAAGAGCCATCTGCTGAACTATCTCCATGTATTCCAGGTCATCTGGATGGATACAGTCTAGATCTTCAAGAGTGAAGAGATAATTTCCACAGCTTTCATCTGCAGACACAAAGGCTTGTGAAGAACTTGTCTCTTGGAATGGACTCCTTGAGTAAAGTTCTCCCTTGGTGTCTCCGGGAAGGTGATGAAAGGACCTTTTGTGAGTTGTCAGGGTAGCATAGGAGATGATGTTGGGGTTCTATGCTGTCCCTTTCAGCCACATGAAGGGCTGAACCCATTTGATTGTTAGAGTTGCCAGATGAACCTTGTAAGTTCATTCCATCTGGTATCCACTGAGAATCCCATATAACTCTGTCAGAGTAAGAGTTTTAAGGTTCTCAGTCCTCTTGATTACCACACAATAGTGTGTCCATTGCCTAGGAAGTGAGGACATGAACTTCCTTACAATGTCTCTGTTCTCAAGAGGAACTCCTCCATCCACAAGGGTATCCACAATCTCAACATACCTGAAGTATTGTTGGGTCATGGTTCACCTGTTTTAAAGGTGAAATTTTCAAACTGCTGCTTCAGAATATCTTTCTTGTTCTCCTTGGCTTCAGAGGAGCCTTCATACATCAGCTTCAGTGCATCCCACAGCTGTTTAGCTGTCTTGCACTTCTTAAAACCTCTGTACACAGAGTTTGGAATAGCAGTCTGAAGAGCAGTCATGGCCTTCCTGTCAATCTCTACTTTTTCTATCTTCATCTGAGTAGTTGGCCACATCTTTAGGAATCATACCAGCACACGGTAGCAGAGGGGGTGCTAGGTATGAAAGGTCCATATTCAACAGATTCCCACATTCTTGAGTCAAGAGACCTGATGAAGCCTTCCATCCTCATGCACCAGGTGTCGAAGTCATCAAGAGTGATCAATGGGGATTTGTTCATGGTTCCAGTCTCCATATCAGTCTTTGAGATGGAAGCCATTTGAGAAAGTTTAGTTTTTGTGTGTGTGAGGGATCTTAAGATGGTTAGATCTTATATCACGAGCCTGATGCTCTGATACCAATTGCAGGATCGTTCAAGGGCTTGAACACAATTACAACACAACAACACAATGAGGAGATTAACTAAATCTTAATCAAACAGTGAACTAGGTAACCAAAGGTGATGCAGAGAACACAAGTAAAGCAAGAGACAGAACAAGAGAGTATAGTTTTCAAGGTAGCAGTATATTGCTTTCTCAAGTTCTTTTACAAGTGTTACAAAGCATATCGAAAGATACAAGAACTTGGAATACTTATACTACAACCTACAGCCGGCTATACTATGAAAGCCAGCTGGATACAATTGACTAGACACTAACAAAATCAATTGTAGGATCAAAAGGCATATCTGCTTTTGACCTGTGACTATGACATGCATGCATAGCTCACATCCTTATACATTACAAAAAGGATAAAGTAATATAAAGTAGAAAGTCTCAGACACAAGACCTCAATGTACAGTTACCAAAAGCATGGACCTTTTCACCAACTCTTGTAAGTTGGTGACTTATCAGAGACGCAGCGGAAAAGGTGCTTTATGGAACAGTACATCAGATAAAGCATGTGTACTAAAAGTCTTCGGAAGAAGAAATCTGTCTTCATAGGTTGAAGCTTCGGAAGACTTTGTCTCTTCAAGCTTCGGAAGACTTCATGTTAGGCTTCGGAAGATATTGGTCTTGGCTTCGGAAGAAATTACACTTAGAGTATTTTCTAATGCTTTGTGTAATTCTTCCGAAGCATTCTTCACTTCAGTACTTAGTGCATGTTGCTGAAACACTTAGGCAGTTTTGGGTTGCATCAGACTTCAGGAATCCTTACAAGGGTTAACCACCGTTTAGTTTTTTTTTATAAAATTGACCAAAGTTTGAGTCATTATTAAACTCTGATGTGGCCCAACTTCTATCAGGTTTGTTTTCCGGTGTCCAGCCACCATCAGCACCTGGAATCTACTTACAACGAGTCAAGTGGTTCAGATCATGATGTGAAATTTGACGGGTTTCAGGGTACAAAAGTTTCAGAATGACAAACTTGATTATTGATTTCAACTTTCTACTTAGTGTTTGGGCCATATAAGTCGTCCACATCATCAAAAAACTAACGGGGCTAACTTTCAGTTAGTAATAGACCATTGGAAGAATATAAGTTTAAAGTTGGTAGTGTCTTTAAACATTTTTGAGTTGGGATCAATCTCGACCGATAAATGAAAGTTAATATTATGAAAATCCAATAACCCTATTTAAATATGAAGCAACGTAAAATAAATTAAACTAGGATTAAAACCTCGTGCATTGCCGCGAGGATCTTTTTGTAGCGTCATGGAAACATATTAGCACAAAGAGTAATAAGTCATCAAATTTTTTTATGTCAAATTGTCATAAAGTTTAAACATAAAAGGATCGATGTTATAAATCAACCAACGATTATACAAAAAGATGGTTGTCTAGATATAATATAAATTACATGATAACCAATCAACAGTTGTAAAAAAATAATATATCAACTTTTATAAAGTAATAGTAGTTTGCTTATATTGTAATTTAATTAACTTGAAAATAAACTTTAGAGAACAATATTTAGCAAACCCATCCACCATGAAAAATTTTAAGTTATTTTAACTGAATATAAAATTTAAACACAATGATACTATTTTTGTGAAGGTGAATGTTATTGTATTGCATACATGTGAGTAACTAAGTTTTGTTTATTTATAAGTTATAAAGTTAGGTGGTTAATTAAAAAGTTTTGAAGATTTCCTAGAGAAACCGAAATAATATATATATATATAGGTGAGGGATCAAATGAGAACTAACTTTTGTGAAAACTCTAGAAATTAATGTTAACACTAGTCTCAATGGCAATTGTAATACAAAAATATATTTAAAAAATTTATAAATAAAAAAAAATAACATAAAACAAAAATAAAAACCCAAAGTGTTCCCCAACTTTCCCTCTTTCATAAAAAAATATAAAAAATTTATAAAAAAATCCCGTTTTTTTAACGGAATTCGTTTTAACATGTGTAATATCGGATTTACAAATGTGTAATATCGGATTTACACATGTGTAAATTCAGTACTACACTATGTATAACTAGATTTCACATATGTAAACAACGGATGTACGATTTTTTTAGAAAAGTATATCAATATGGTAGGCGTTGGAAAGATAAAAAATACTGAATTTTATGGTGAAATTTTTTTGAAAAAATGATGTCGTAAAAAAAATTACGAACGTTTAAAAAAAGGGAAATGACATGTGATTTGCATGTGATAAAAAAATGAGTGGTTGAGATTGATTCCTAGAATTCTCACAAAAAATGGTTCTCATTTGAACCCTCCCCTATATATATATATATATATATATGGGAGGGATCAAATGAAAACTAGCTTTTTTTGTGAAAACTCTAGAAATCAATCTCAACCACTAGTTTTCAATGGCAAAATTGTAATTAACAAAAACATATTTAAAAAATTTATAAATCAAGAAATAACATAAAAATAAAAAAAAATAAAAACACAAGAATGTTCCCCAACTTTCCCTCTTTCATAAAAAAATATAAAAACATAAAAAAAATTATGTTTTTTTTAACGAAATTCGTTTTACACATGTGTAATATCGGATTTACACATGTGGAAATCCAGTACTACAGATGTGTATAACTAGATTTACACATATGTAAACGTCGGATGTACGATTTTTTTAGAAAAGTATACAATATGGTAGGCGTTGGAAATATAAAAAATACTGAATTTTATGGTGATTTTTTTTGAAAAATTGATGTCGTGAAAAAAAGTTATAAACGTTTAAAAAAAATAGGAAAATGACATTTATTTGCATGCGATAAAAAAATGAGTGGCTGAGATTAGTTCCTAAAGTTCTCACAAAAAATGGTTCTCATTTGAATCATCCCCTATATACATACATATATATATATATATACATATATATATATATATACATACATATATATATATACATACATATATATATATATACATACATATATATAATATATATATATATAATATATATATATATATATATATACATACATACATATATATATACACATACATATATATATATACATATATATATACATATATATATATATATATATATAATTTGATACCAAAATATTTAGTTTAATAAGGAACTACTAATTCTTAATCTGTTTGTGCTAAATCAGAAGCAAATTGTTCACACTCTAATAGGGAAGAAATTAGAAAAAACTAGTAACTCTAATAGGTTGAAGCCACAAATTCCATCCCCATAAATCATATTTTAACTACGCTTCGACCATATCTTTTTTATTTGAACTATTAGATCATCATAGTAGATGTTAACATGACCGTTTACTTCTCTATCTCTATTGAGAATCTTACATAAGATTTTTATCACATATAGCTCCTCAAAGGTCACAAATAAATCTACCAACCCATCCATTATTATTTTACCCCAAGATTTTGGACCAAAAGCAACTAGTAGTGACAATTGAATAAATTTTTTAGCTTAAGTTTGAGTTAAAAGCACGAAATGTATTTGCTTCATCACCGTCAACGTCAAAAAGTCATAACAAAGTAGTGTCCAATAGACTGACAACTCTCAAACATAGCCATAATTAACAGTATTTTTATATATTAATCTTCACTTTATCATTAATTAATGATTAATGATTTGAAGGCGAACCACAACCAAAACTTAGAATTGGGCCACTAGCACTGCATCCCACCACAAAATATATCGGCCTGGGAGCGTTTTAATTTGTTTTTTTTCCTTCTTTTGTTAATATTATAAAATCATCTAACATTGTTACTTTTATTTTGTTATAAATTTTATCAGTACCAAATGGGAAAATATAAAATATTTTTATTTAAACTCACTTTTCGTTTCTTAAAAGCATCATTTTCACAACATATTATATATATACTAATTATCAACTTATTTAAACATCGTTAGTTGTATTATGTGCTTGATGAGTTGTATCTATCTTTTGTTCTTTTGTTTTTTAATTTTTTACTTTTGTATTTAACCACGTACTTTTACATTTTCTATAATTTAGTTCTAATATGTTTTTAATTTTAATCTTTGGTCCCTACACTTTTTATATTCTAAAATTTTTTCATTTTACGTTTCGTTTAAATTTTGAGAGGCAACATGCCGTAATGTGCTTGTGTTGTTCAATGTTTTTACGCATATTCTTTCTCCATTTAACGGTCATGTCACAAGACACTGGTCTTAGATCAACTTATTGTTTTAGATGTTATATGTTTCGTCCGCGTGTTAACGTTTTTACGTCTAATTTTCGTTCAATTTTATCTTTTTCGTTTTCTATTTCTTTTTAATACGATTTTTTTTGTATTCGTGCTCACTAATGGACCTTAATGGTGATGTGTCATTAGCGCCACTTTACATTGTTGTACGTTAACGCGAGAAGCTTAATACTAGTTTCTACTTAAATTTCAAATATACTGTAAGGATGTGATTGTTTTTTTGTTTGATTTTTATACGTATGTCGGTGGGAACAATGAATTTTTTTAAAATTTTCATTCTTATATATATATATATATATATATATATATGTGTGTGTGTGTGTGTGTGTGTGTATACATATATCTATATATACATATATGTATATAATATATATATATATATAGAGGAGATGGATCAAATAAGAACTAGTTTTTTTTGTAAAAACTCTAGGAACCTACTAGTTTTCAATGGCAAAATTATAATTAACAAAAACATATTTAAAAATTTTATAAATCAAGAAATAACATAAAAAAAATAAAAACATAAAAATGTTCGTTTCATAAAAGAAATAAAAAAAATTATAAAAATTAAAAGAAATTCCCGTTTTTTTAACGAAATTCGTTTTACACATATGTAATATCGGATTTACACATGTATAAGTCCAGTACTACACATGTATATAACTAGATTTACACATATATAAATAATAGATTGACGACTTTTTAGAAAAGTATATCAATATGGTAGGCGTTGAAAAGATAAAAAATACTAAATTTTATGGTGATTTTGTTTTGAAAAAATGATGTTGAAAAAAGTTATAAACATTTTATAAAAGTGAGGAAATAACATGTGATTTACATATGATAAAAAATGAGTTGTCAAGATTGATTCCTAAAGTTTTTAGAAAAAAAGATGATTTTCATTTGAACCTTCCCCTATATATATGTATACATATATATATATATATATATATATATATACATATATATATATATATACATACATATATATATATATACATATATATACACATATATATATATACATATATATATACATATATATACACATATATATATATACATATATATATATACATATATACATATATATATATATATATATACATATATATATATATATATATATATATATATATATATATATAATATATATATATATTAATGGAAGATGAGAAACAATAGCAAGAGTTTGATAGTTTGAGCTCCCAGGATGAAACAAGTAACCCATGTTCTAACCTAGATTCAGTGGGTTTTCATATTTTATGATTTTTTTCCTTTTTATTATTTTGTTTAAATAAAAGATTAAGGATATGTTTGGTATGTGGTAATGGAATGGACGAATGAATGGAATGAATAAAGAAAATGAATGGATAAGAGAATTAAATGAATCATTACATTCCATTGTTCCGTTTGGTTACCCTTTAGTAATAAATGAATTATATATTTGTTTTATTTGTTAGGTATAAAAATCGAAACAATAAAGTGTAAAAGTAGTAATGATGGTGATGGCGAGCGGAGGTGGTGGTCGAAGATGGTTTTCGGCGGCGGGGGTGCCCATGGTGGTTTCCGGCGGTGGTGGCCACCGGTGGTTTCTGATGGCGGTGGTTTATGGTGTCGGTGGTGGCCGGCGGTGGTTTCCAGTGGTGGTGGTGGCTGGCGGTGGTTTTCGTTGGCGGCAGTTTCCGGCAGTAGTGGTGGCCGACGGTGGCGGTTTCTGGCGACGGTGGTGGCTGGCGATGGTTTTCGACGGTGGTGGTTGCTGGAGGTGGTTTCCGGAGGCAGTAGTGGCGTTAGGTGGTTTTTTGCGATGTCGGTGGTGGCCTTCGAATGTGGTTTCTTGCGATGGTGGTGGTGGCCTTCAGAGGTGGTTTCTTGCTGTGGTGGTTCCCGGCGGCGGTGGTGGCCTTCGGAGGTGGTTTCCAGCGGTGGTTTCCGGTGCCGGCCATGGCCGGTGGTGGTGGCCTTCAGTGGTTTCCGGTGGCGGCGGCGGGGGCGCTGTCCGGCGATAGTGTTCCCGGGGTAATGGTGGCCGGTGGTGGTTGCTGGTGACGAGTGATCTTGGTGGTCGGTGGTGGTTATTGTGGGGGTGGTGTTGGTGACTAATGATGGAAGAAGGTATGAAATGAAAAAAGGGGGAATGGATGAAATAAATTTAAGGGAACGAAATCAACTACGTAATGGTTCATTTTATTACCTCCACCAACCAAACATGTATTTATTCATTCACCCTCAATGATTCATTTCATTCCGTCTCTTATTCTTACCTACCAAACGCTACCTAAACTAGTTTACACTCACATGGATCTTTCGTGCGCTATTAAAATTAATTTCAGTTTCATTGTGCGAATAATTTCACGGAAGTAAACGAATTAAATAAAATTTTACATGAAAATTTAAATCTTTTTATCAATCCTTTTTTTAACTTAACAGCAGATTTTCCGGCGTGTAACATTTTTTGTATATTTTTCTTTTGTTATTTTGTTCTTATAAACTCCTTTATAATTCCTTTTTATTTGTACTATTTAGTTGGTTTTTTTCTCTAAATTTTTTTACTACAATTTATTTTCATATGTGCTTTATGATGTTTATGTTTTGCTTTAGGTCGTTTTTGTGTTTTTTTGTACAAAGTGTACAAAGTTTGTCATATAAGTAGGCTTAACAGTTGCGTGAAATTATCATGAAACGATAAAACTATCACACAATTTTTATTTTTATTTTTATTTTTGTAAATACCGAATATTGTTTTCATGAAATGACGAAAAGAACCCCACAACAACGTGTGGGGTTTAACATTATAAATTACTTTTAAATATTTATTATATCAAATTCTAATTACATCCTAGTGATGTTCTTATTTTTATCTATATTACGTCATAAATATTTTCATATGTGTTAATATTAATCTATAATTCAATATAAATTTTATTTAAAACTTAACCGTGCGGGTATGAATGCCCCTTTTGTTTTTCTTTTATAATTTAAATATATGATTTTCTCTTAATCTCCAAATATGACATTGCAATATGGTATTTATATCCATGTTATGATCATATAAATTTAATTTAAAATCAAATCTGGTCAAATATAATCTGTTTTTACTTAATTTAATTTTAAACTCTCTTTCATATTTCTTAACACTGAACAACATAGTTTCAAAGATGTTTAATTTGACTAGATCAAGTTTTTATAAATAAAAAGTTTACTTAATTTTGTAACACACAAGCAGCCTCGCGTATCTCATCTCATATGTCGATCGTCTATATATGTTACTAGTTTTAGTAAACCCGTGTATTACACGGGTTGAATAATATTGATATAATAAATTTATTAATTATAAAATGATATTTTAAGATATAATATGACTGAAATTACGTATCTGACTATAAATCATAAAACAATGATATCAACTTTTTAATTTTTTTTTAAAAGAAATATTTTAATTTTAAAACAAACCGTATAAAAATGTTATTTTTTAAATAATTTCTTATTACAACTCCCAAATTTGATTATTTTTTAAAAGAATTGACTTATTAAAAATATCAATTTATTTAGAAATAACCTTAATAAATAAATTTCTTTCTTAATTTATTATATATATTAAAATATATTAAAATAATTTTATTAGTAACTAAAGTAATTATTTAATAGGAGAAAAAGACGAGAAAAATTAGTGTGAATAATTGTGGTGCTGACATTTTTATTTTTATTAAAGTAATAAGATTGAATAAAGTAAATGTTCGACGTTGCAGGCGGCTTTGATAGCCATACGATTGTCTTTGGTTGGATTGTGTGCACGCATGCATTTACTATACAAGTCCACAACTTCTGATTCATGATCTCTATCTTGTCTCCATCTACATCTATATCTATATAATAGAAGAATACACTAAAAGCATATACATATATGTTACATGTGTATATTTTCAACATGAATATTGATTGAATATTTTAATTTCTCCTCCTGTCCGAAAAAATAAAGTTTAAGCATGAATATTCGTTAATGCAGACATCTATGGTAAACGTACGAAAAAACTACAACGGAATCATTGATAAAAATATGATTTGTTTGATGATGTAGTTTTTATAAAAAGTTAATCAAGGTTAAAAAAGTGGATACATCTTTCTGTAAAAACAAAAAAGAAATAAATAGATGGAATATTAATTAAAAAAACTAGTATTAAGCCTCCCTCGTGCGTGGCGTCAGAAAGCATAAAACCATATCAAGTAGTACCAATTTAACACCACCAACATCGAAAAACTCGTATTAAAAACACAAATAAAACGGAAAAGATAAAACCAAACGGAAAGTAAGCATAAAAACGTTAAACCTCGCACGTGAAACGTGAAATATTAAAAACAATAACTAAGTCGATCTAAGACTTGCGCGTTGTAAAGAGACCATTAAACGGAAAAAAAGGTAGGTGTAAAACGTTGAACCTCACGCACACGTTGTGGCGTGTTATCTCATAAAATTTAAACCGAAATATCAACAAAAATTTTGTAAAAGATAAAAAGTATAAGGAACCGAAGTGGAAAGTGAAAATATACAAGGGTTAAGTTGTAAAAAATGTAAAAGTATTGAATTGAAACTTAAAAGTAAAAAATTATAAAAGAAACTAAAAAACAAAATTAGACACAACCCACTAATGCTTATGTACACCTAATAATGTACAAATAAATTGATAGTTAGTAATATATATAATAAATAAAATCTAGACCAATTATGAGTACAATTATTTAAGTCAAATGTACCACTTTAATGCATATACAAACTTGATAATTAGTATAATATAAATTCACGGAAAAGTAAAATATTTATATTTTTCTCCTTTTTCCAAAGTCAATGTTTAGTAACAAATGTTGTTTTGATCGAAGTTTGTGGTAGACGTTATAATTTTTTAGGTAAAAGGTGTGTTAACAATTAATCTATTTATATATATATATACAATTTTCAAATGGATTTCAATTAAACCGCTTCGGTTCTTGTTGTGTTCTTTCTAGCTAGGTTGTTGACAAGTTTGTTTTATGTATTCTATTCAGAAAACATACACATCGAAATAACACGATTAGTGTTTAGTTTGATTTCCTTATGGAGCCAACAAATAGCAAATCATGAACAAGTTCACTAATTAATAAATTACTTGAGAGCTGCCCCTTGTTGTCTCCAACCACTTTATGATAAGTTGTTCATTCAATTCTCCATTAATTATATTCTATTATTTGAGTATGAACGTATATAAAAGATTGATTACAATGGGTGGGGTATGGGTATCGGAATGGAGCCTAGCTAATAATATTAACTACTTTGCACAAGAAATGGTTTGTGAATGTATGGGTGTGTAGAAGTTATTGGGTATGGCATGTGTTGTCTATGTCCTTCCTTCAAATCTTCAATTCAATTGCTTTGAGCATTACCGGATAAGCGAAAACATATAGAAACACGCACAAAAATATTGTCGGAACATAAATCCATCTATCAACCAGAGGATTTATAGTCTAATGGTATCAAAACGTTTAATAATAGAAAATACACAAACTAAACAAAAGTAAAATCCATCTTCCCACTCGTTCATCCCACTATTCCATTTTTTTTTCATAAGCATGATGTAGTTATGTAACTCACCTTGCAACCTTTGATGGCATATGCATTCCCTCAATAATGTAACACCAGATATGGACCCTTACAACTATGAGGAATAATAAAAAAAACAACCTAACAAACGAAATTAATCATTAATCATTCATGATTTAAGATTCAAACAAAAAATCTTAGGATCGGAAAGGTTGGGGAAAAAGCCTTTCTCCTCAATTAAGAAAGATCGGTTTCGTATCTAGGGAGCACGTCTTAAATAAGTCTTTGTTTAGTAACGGTAGAGAACTGCCTATCTCTCACAACGGTAACAAAAATATATATACCCCATTGCATTCTCTATCATTAACCAATGTCTTGTTAGATATTTTAGTGTAATTGGATTGACTAATGACCAATGTGATCATAATATCCATCAAACAAGTTAGGAGGTGCGGAGTGCACGCTTGTTTAAGTGTATTATGATCTTTAATAATGAAAACTTTTTTAGGGGCAAAGCCCCTAAGCAATGGGGGTTCCAAGGGGGCAACACCCCCTTGGCGGGGGTCCGAGAGCAACCCTAAACGGGGTCCAAGGGGCAGAGCCCCTGGCTGGGCTCGAGCTGTCAGGTCAGCTTGGAAAATTTTTATTTTGGTAAAAATGACTTCATTAAAAATTGCATTTCGAATCGATTTTCTAGAATTTCACATATGAAATTCGGGTGGAAAATACATAATTTTAATGGTTATTTAAAATAAAAATAAATTTGATGAAACTGCCAAACGGAAAACGAGACTCTGGAACAGAATAGGAGGCGATGCAAGTGGGAGAACAATGACTACATTTGTCGTGGTCACATCTTAAACGGTATGTCTGATTCCTTGTTTGATATCTATCAAAATGTTGAATCTGCAAAAGAACTGTGGGATTCCCTTGAATCCAAATATATGGCAGAAGATTCTTTAAGTAAGAAATTTCTTATTAGTAATTTTATAAATTACAAGATGGTGGATTCAAGGCTTGTCATGAAACAATATAATGAAATAATAAGGATTCTGGGACAGTTTGTTCAACATGATATGAAGATGGATAAATACATCTCGGTTTCTAGTATTATTGACAAACTGCCTCCTTCTTGAAAAGATTTCAAACATACTTTGAAACATAAGAAGGAGGAATTGAGTCTGGTTCAACTTGATAGTCACTTCAGAATTGAAGAGTCTCTAAGGGCTCAAGAGGGTGACAAAGTTAAGGACAAAAACATGGCTAGACCTTCACAAGTGAACATGGTGGAAGAAGGTGAATCATCAAAAAATGCCAACAAGTTTAAAGGAAAATGAAAGTTTAAATGTAACAACAACAACAAAGGCCCTAACAAGAAGCCAAAGTTAGCATGTTGGAAGTGTGGCAAACCTAGTCATTTCAAGAAGGATTGTCGGGTTGGTAAAGGCAAGAATGACTCTGGTCCAAGTGGATCTAAGGATCCGGGAAAGCAACAAGGTCAGATTTTAGTTCCAAATTATAATTTGGATGAGAATTATTTATCACTAATTTCTGATTCATTTTATGTGCAGGATGATGATGTTGTTTGGTGGGTTGATTCGGAATCAACTAGTCATGTGTGTAAAGATCTTCGTTGGTTCAAGGACTTTTAACCAATTGAAGATGGATCATTATTAAAAATGGGCAATGTTGCAACCGAACCAATCAAGGGATTAGGAAATGTGAAGCTTGTGTTTACTTCTGGAAAATGTTTAGTATTAAATAAAGTGTTGTATGTACCTGGGATTTGAAAGAATCTATTGTCTGGTATTGTATTAAATAATTGTGGTTAAAAACAAGTATTAGAAAGTGACAAGTATATCTTGTCAAGACATGGTACTTTTGTTGGATTTGGTTATCTATGTAATGGTACGTTTATGTTAATTGGGATATTTCTTTTGGTAATGATTCTATTTGTATGGCTTCAACTAGTTCTAGTAATAATATAAACAAATTGGAATTATGGCATGCTAGACTAGGACATGTTCATTATAAAAGACTAAAAGATATGTTTAAAATGAGTTTAATCCCTGCTTTTGATATGAATAATGAAAAATGCAAGACATGTATGTTGACTAAATAACTAGACAACCTTTTAAAGATGTTATTAGGGAAAGTAAAGTTTTAGACCTCATACATAGTGATTTATGTGATTTGCATGCTACACCATCATTAGGTAATAAAAAGTATGTTATTACATTTATTGATGATGCATCTAGATATTGTTATATTTATTTATTGCATACTAAGGATAAAGCTATTGATAAATTTAAAATTATTAACAAGAGGTAGAGCTTCATCAAAATGGGTTGATTAGAAATCTTCGTACTGATAGAGGAGGTGAGTATTATGATCCGATGTATTTCCAATCCACTAGCATTATACATCAAACTACAGCTCCTTATACACCACAACAAAATGGTGTAGCAGAACGAAAGAATAGAACGTTGAAAGAAATGGTTAATTCTATGTTGTCCTGTTTGGGTTTAAGTGAGGATTTGAGGGTGAGACAATGTTAACAGCCTGTTATCTATTGAATAGAATTCCTAATAAAAATAATAAGACTACCCCATATGAACTTTGGCACAAAAAGCCCCCTAACTTAAATTATCTTAAAGTTTGGGGATGTAGAGCTGTTGTGAGGCTTACCGAACCCAAAAGGAAAACTTTAGGTGAAAGAGGTATAGATTGCATCTTTATTGGATATGCTCAGCATTCCAAGGCTTATAGGTTCTATGTCTTAGAACCTAATGATTATGTATCTGTAAACTCGGTTATAGAGTCAAGAGATGCAATATTTGATGAAGAAAGATTTACTTCTATACCTAGACCAAAGAATGTGATTTCCAACGTTTCTTAAACTGACAATACATTTGGAAGTAATTCGGTTAATAGCAAAGATGAACCTTCTACTAGAACTGAACTAAGGAAAAGTACAAGAGCAAGAAAAGCCAGGTCTTTTGGTGATGATTTTCAACTTTACTTAGTTGAAGGATCAAGGAATGAGATTAGATATCAATATCATCATTGTTTTAATATTGAGGAGGATCCAAAGATTTACATTGAAGCTATGGCTTCTAGAGATGCTGCATTTTGGAAAGAAGCAATCCAAGATGAGATGGATTCCATTATGCAAAATAATACTTGGAAGTTGGCTGATTTACCTCCTGGATGTAAACCATTGGGATGTAAATGGATATTTAAAAAGAAAATGAAGTCGATGGTAGCATAGATAAGTTTAAAGCTAGATTAGTTATCCAAGGCTTTAGACAGAAAGAAGGTATTGATTTCTTTGACACTTATGCTCATGTTGCTAGGATTTCTACTATTAGATTGTTATTAGCACTTGCAGCTATACACAATCTTATGATTCATCAAATGGATATGAAAACTGCATTTTTAAATGGTGAAATGGATGAGGAGATTTACATGAAACAACCGAAGGCTTTGTTATGCCGGTAATGAGAATAAAATTTGTAAGTTAATAAAATCTTTATATGGTCTGAAGCAAGCACCAAAACAATGGCATCAAAAGTTTGATGATGTTGTGTTGTCTAATGGTTTTGTTTTAAACTAAGCAGACAAGTGTGTATATAGCAAGTTTGACACTTCTGGAAAAGGAGTTATAATTTGTTTATATGTAGATGACATGTTAATATTTGGTACTAACCAAAGTCAAGTTGATAAAACTAAGGAATTCTTGTCATCTAAGTTTGCTATGAAAGACATGGGGGAGGCTGAAGTGATACTTGGTATAAAGATCAAGCGTAGGAATAATGATATTTCAATTTCTCAATCTCATTATATTGAGAAGATTTTGAAGAAATTTAACTTTGAAGATTGTTCTCCTGTAAACACTCCTATAGATCCTAATCTTAAGCTTCTACCTAATAAAGGTATTGCAGTGTCTCAACTTGAATACTCAAAAGCTATTGGAAGTCTCATGTATGTCATGATTAGCACTAGGCCTGATATAGCCTATGCTGTTGGAAAACTTAGTAGATTTACTAGTAACCCTGGTTCACATCACTGGCAAGCTATTAATCGAGTATTTAAGTACTTGAAAGGAACAATGAATTATTGTTTAACATATTCTGGGTTTTCTTCTGTTATTGAAGGTTATTCGGATGCAGTTGGATTACAAATATGGAAGATCATTCTTTCACAAGTGGATGGACATTTCTACTTGGAGAAGGTGCCATCTCTTCGGCATCGAAGAAACAAACTTGCATTACTAACTCAACAATGGAATCTGAGTTTGTGGCATTAGCAGTAGCTGGAAAAGAAGCTGAATGGCTAAGAAACTTGATTTATGAAATTCCATTATGGCCTAAACCGATATCACCTATATCTATTAGATGTGATAGTGAAGCCACTTTGGCTAAGGCTTATAGTAAAGTGTATAATGGCAAGTCTAGACACTTAGGTGTTAGACATAGCATGATTCGTGAGCTCATCATGTATGGTGTGATATCTGTGGAGTTTGTGAGAACTCAACATAATTTAACAGATCATTTAACTAAAGGGTTAAATAGAGATCTTGTGCACAAGTCGGCTTTAGGGATGGGATTGAAGTCCACCTAAATCCTCTCATGTTAAGATACCCAATTCCCATCTAGTATAACACTAGATGTTGAATTCAATGCGGAAAGCTTAACATCTAGAGATTGGAATGCATTAGTAGCAACATCCCAAGGTATGTGTTCAGACCTGCAAGTTAAGGAGGTTGAAATGTAACTTCTTAATAGTTCTTTTGAAAAATTGCATATGCAGGTGCAAAAGGAAAAGAGTTGCCTATATAAGCATGAAGCTTAGCTGCTTCAAGAAGCTTGAACTTGGCTTTGATATGCTTATGAAGGATAAGGACACAAGGGTAGTAAAATATAGTGTCAAGTAAGAACATATGAGTATGTAAACTTTTGTGTATATTATCTTCATGTATTCACTATGAATAGCAAGGGTTCAATCCTAAGTGACACCCTAATATTCGAATATTTGGAATGTGTAATATACTAAGATGAAATTCAATCGTCGATATTTCATTTATGCATAAGTTTGTAGTTTGTGTGAGTTTGTTTTAGTTAATCAAGGATTACACTAAAATGGGGGAGGAATGTTAGATACTTTAGTGTAATTGGATTGACTAATGACCAATGTGATCATACTATCCATCAAACAAGTTAGGAGGCGCGAAGTGCACACTTGTTTGAATGTATTATGATCTTCAATAATAAAAACCTTTATAGGGGAGAAGCCCCTAAGCAATGGGGGTTCCAAGGGGGCAACACCCCCTTGGCGGGGGTCTGGGGGCAGCGCCCCTGGTAGCGGGGTCCAAGGGGCGGCAGCCCCTGGCGGGGTCCAAGGGGCAGAGCCCTTAGCTGGGGTCGAGCTGCCAGGTCAGCTTGGAAAATTTTTTATTTTGGTAAAAATGACTTCATTAAAAATTGCATTTCGAATCGATTTTCCAGAATTTTACATGTGAAATTTGAGTGGAAAATACGTAATTTTAATGGTTGTTTAAAATAAAAATAAATTTGATGAAACTGCCAAATGGTAGTTTTTCTCGTTTTTTCCCTCCAAAACCAAATGAGATGAAGTTGTTGATGATATGTTTATTCTCAAATTCTTATTCTTCTTCTGGTTCAAGAAAATTCACTCAACATAACATACGAATTCTTGATCTCGTCTGAGTTGTATCCGATTGATTTATTCGGGTGAACCAGCATAATTTCGATCTGAAAGTGATCTTCACAACTCTCAGATTATCAAAGTTTGATTTCAAGTTTTCTACATGTCTTATGTGTGCCAAAATTACAAAATAATTTTATTTCCATTGCAAAACTTTGTAAAACTAATCAAGATTCAGTTGAATTTTTTCCATCTAGGTTTTTGTGAAGGATATTTTACACGGAGGGTATGGCTAATGTGATGTGTGAATCCGCTTGATGTCTATTATGCCAAGTCTCGCTCACTACCTCAACACAACTTTACAACAAGCATCTTCACTACTTGATTTGTTGTTGGTTCTGAAAGATGAATGTGTGAGGCTATGACGATTGATGACTTCAACAATATGTATAAACTTGTATAGGATTTTCTATGTTATTCTGAATAAACAGTTGAATGAGTGAATATTAGCTAGTTAATCCTACACAAATAAATTCTATAACTAAAGCAACAAAGTTTCTAAAATGAGGCTAGTTTAAAGTTGCTCCATGTAATTATTTGTTAGATGATTTGAATTACTCGTTTTCAAAAGATGTATTTGAGCTCTTTTCACTTTGACGCGACACTAATTTATAGACAAGTGATCAAGTGTTTGGAAACAAATAAACACCATTGGCTTGTTTATCCAAGTTGATAATTGTCCTCCTTGATTCAGACACAAGTTATCCTATTTTGCTAACACCATAAGCTAATGTGAGATGAGGCAATTTGGGCAGTCAAATGTCTACAAGCTAATCTTCATAGGGGTTGACTAGAAATTCTTCCACCAATTTACTATGTTACGGTTTTAAAAGATATTCAATCATTTTCCAGACATTCTTAGATAAACCAAGCTTGGCTTCTAAGTTGGTCCATCTTTTCTCTTCTTGACTTCTTTATTTCTTCAAACACTTCCCATTATCATGTCTAACATTGTCACCACAATCTTGGTCACCCTTTAATTTGTGTTTTCAAATCTTTAGCCAAATGTCTAGACTTAATTCATATTTCATTAAGTGTGCAATTTCTTTGCTCGAGTCAAAATGTTTCGGCATGTATTCTCACTTGACAACTTTATTGTGACAGAAAAATGAAAAAAGTTTATTCAAAAGGATTAGTACTATGTGTTCTTATAAATGATAATCTTTTTTGGTATGTTTGCTTATTGGATTGAAGGGATGTTAACATACGTACATACATGCGTACGTACGTACGTGTACACACACACATACACACATACATACATACACACATATATTTGAAATTCAATATCAAACATATGTTATATCATTATTTTCTATTTGTCGGTTTTTGTTTTCATGTTTGGGTTATTATGGTACTGGGTTGCTGATGAATTGAATATGGACTGTAGCAACATGAGTGTGAAGTCGGGCTCATCTTGTAGTGGGCTTATGATCTTATCAGGCCTTGTCTTCATTTCTCCCGTCTTATTTGTTACAACAAAGAAGAGGGGGTAAAGGCAAATAGACCACTTGTCATTCTTCATCTTTAGTAGCCTTCATATTCATGTGTCTAGCGTTTTAACCTCTCAACATCATGCCCACTATTTACTATGTTATTACCATCTTTATTAATTAATGGATAATCTTGTGTTAAATAAGAGTGCATACATACAGCCCTTTATCTCCCGTGGTTTATCTTTATTAACTTTCATCGTCATAATATATATTCTTTGTTGTTTTAGAGATTAGTATGTCTTGTGATCATGTTGATTAGTCTCCTCGTTATGTTTTCTTTTCATATTGGCGATAAGTTTTCTTGTCTGGTTGGATTTCTTCGTTCTTAGGGTCGTTTCGCAATATTTATGTGTTTAA
This sequence comes from Flaveria trinervia, assembly GCA_025506515.1. Taxonomy (NCBI): domain Eukaryota; kingdom Viridiplantae; phylum Streptophyta; class Magnoliopsida; order Asterales; family Asteraceae; genus Flaveria; species Flaveria trinervia. The sequence goes on along the minus strand of CM046452.1, from coordinate 81,856,349 downwards.
GTGTTAAGTCTAAGATATTTTGACAAATACATCCATAATCTTGAACTTGAAACATAAAACATTCAAAATGTCCCAAAAGTTATATGAAAATAGTATGTATGTATGTATCTCGGTACGCCTTTTGGTTTTTAATGCTACCAATACCAAAATTAGGCAAATCAAATAATGTTATCCTACCATTTTTGTTTGGTCTGTGCAGGTTTAGTATGGTATCGGTACACGGTAGAAATCGTTGATCCCTGCATATAGGTGATGTGTGGTTATTTATAATATATTAGGTTGTAAAATTAACAAAAACAGACAGAGTTAGTGATCCATTCATACAGCCAAAAACTCATATTAGGGTTTTAGTTAATGGCTGAATCGTTACTTGGAAAACTATACATACAAAAATGCTAGCTATAGCTTCTTCATAAATCGATTGCAACAACTTGCTTGTACATAATTCAGCAGACGAATGGAAACTATATAAAAGTAGATGAATACATTTTTGAAGTTTATTTATTCATTTCTTTATTTAAACTTTATTGGTATTACATCAAATTTCCTTTAAACCAGTTTAAAGGAAATAAGTTTCTTGTACTGTATCACTGGTTTGTAACAAACCACAGCTTCATAGGTATGTGTAATACTGCCATCGGTCGCAGCTATGGTCAACTTGTGATTGAGCCCAGGAAGAGTGTCACATGTGATCACCTTTTGAAATGTTAACTGGTGTTGGGACACAAGGTTGTGACATGCAACCGCGTACTCACCTAGCTCTTTCAAGTAGTAAGTCTTATCGACGCTCCAAGCCCCATCTCCATTAACGGGGTCACCACCTCCATTCACGAGGATTGCACCGAAGAGAGCGATTGTCACGAGGAGAAGGGGCTGAGCCATTTTGGTTGTATATGTTAGCAAATGAATTTCACCTCGCCTATTTATAGAGACTTGAAATAAGCTTTAGTATTTATGATCAATTGCTATATTTGGTACTGCATTACATGCATTCTCAGCGAAAACCAAGACCAGCGGTGATTGAATGAATACATTATACGAGTTACAATGTTACACATATATACAATCGACGTTAAATTACACGCGTTGATTAATTATACTAATTAATCATATTCGAGGCCAAACTTTGTATCAATTAAAAAGTGTTGATGTGCATTTTATATAACTAAAACTTTTAACTTTTTTCATAATCCAAAGTAAAACGTGTTTTATATATCAAGATAGACATGTACGTGGATTATTAACTCAAAGTACTGTAATTAAGAACGTGTTAGTGACTAAAGATTTCATAGGGTTTTAGTATGGAAACCAATAAAACCTATTAATGCACACTGGATAAGTGATATTGGTTGGGAGTAAGGAGTTGGTGCAGTTGAAAATAACATATAATCAACGGTCGACCGATAGATATAATTGTAAAATATTGGGCCTTGTTATTGATTTTTAAATTTTTATGGTATGTGTTCGTATTTGGTATTAAAATAACAAATATACATGTAAGAGTATCACTAATGAGAAGTCTTAAAACCAATTACAAACATGTTGGTTAACATAGAGAAAAACACTCTTTTTTAAACCTTAAAAAATCTCTGTTTAAAAAAACAAAAGACATCAACATAAAAATCACCACATTTTTTATATCTCACCATAAATTTCTCTCTCTAATATAAATGCGTATAGTACATAGGCCCACACCAACTCGATTTAAAAGTTCATGAAAAAGTACGGTTGCCCTAAAAACACGTGAAGAACTTGATAAATGTCATACGGTTGTTCTTGGGTATGAAAAACATGTATTAGAGATGGTTTAGGTGCAAACCCTTTTATATACAATTATATATTGATGAAAAGTACAAAGGGTAAGGCTTGTAAATTTAAAATTAGATAAGAGCTCGAATTATGAAGTCGCGCGTTGCGACGTTTAAAACCGTAAAAAGATTAACATTTTTTCCCTTTAAATAAAAAACAAACTTAGACATCAGTGTTCGAAATAAGACGATGAAGTCAAAACTGCATCTCACGTCTTCGTCCGTGGCGGCAGGAAAAAAATTAAAATTATAATTGAGACAATGGTAGTGGAAGTGGTACATAACGGAGATGACAACGGTTCCTTTGACATTGCCAAACTGCAAGGGTATGTTAACGGTTAACATTAAGTGCCACATATTATAAGCCCCTAAACTCCACTAATGAATGCTTGTAATTAGTATATAGTGTAGCAGCCATCAACATAAGTGGTGGGTTGAATTGGTTGGAGTTTGTTGAAGCGCCAAGAGGAAATCATATGTACATCACTTTTATGCATATAGGTGTTCGTAATTAGTAATATATAATGCTCGTGTATGAAGCCAAAATGAGAACAAAACTACTGCTAGTATAAAATTTATTCACATGCAACAAATTATTGAACACAATATTGGTAACCACTATTGAATTTGAATTATTTGAAAATATACAAGTTGATCTTGTTATTTTTTGTTTAGTTTCTATTGGGTGTTACTATTCCTACGCCACACCCACGGTCATAACTACGTCACCCCCAAACTCAAATGACTATTGACAAAAACTCAAACGGCTTTGAAAAGTAATCTGGATATGACCCAAGTCCTAACTTTCACATGGCCATTCGAAAACAAGTGTGAAAAGATTGTCAGTGGCATATGTAAAGAAGAAGACCCTTTATATTTTATTCTAATTCAATTTGTTCTTTTTTTTTGTTTAATGGTAATGTCAAAGTGTTATGAGACGGATTGTAGTAGTTTGGCTAGCTAGAGGGCATGGGTTCAGTTGTGAAATCTCAAGGGGTTGGAATCGTGCCATTAGTTTTTAAGGAGCACTCCTCGAGAAATATTAGATCGATTTCAAGGCAATATTGTACAGGGGTCTACTGAGAATTCTAGGCCTTCACCTAGTGATGTCCATGATTATGTGCGGCTTTCAGGAATGCCCTTGGTACAATGACAAAGTCAGTTATCTTCATACCATTTTTCTTGATCTGGTTGATTATAAATGGATTCTGGAGCACAAGGATCTCACAGGAGGCTTTTGGTTATAATGTTGCTTCTACCATGAGATGCGTATGGTCGATTATTTAGGGAAGTAAAAATAGTAATTTTTAGTATATTTCGCGAAGCCCCCTGTTATACACGGTAGTCAGGTCCAAAGGTCAAAGCCCCTAACGTCGCTGGATAAGAAATTGCCAAAGTTTGATGATACAAGTGACATGATGTATTAAAAGTAAGTTGTTATCAGTTGTTGGTAAAAAATGAGACCACCTTTGAGCATCTCCTTTCTTCTCGTACTTGCTTCTACAGGATATGTTTCCCTGCTAACACATCATCCATCGCAGTCATGCAACAACACCTAACATTATCACTCAAGAACTTGACGGCTGCATCTTGTGACAAACCAACACTTTGATCTACAATTTAGTCACTCAAATAAAATAAGCTTAGGAGTACTTGCAATTTAGACATAACTTATCCTTCTAGAGTCAAGTATCATATCCATATACTATGGTTAGAACCATTGTTCACTAGGACTGTTATCTTCAGCACATTTTTTGTAGCATGGGGTTATGTAATGATTCCTGCAACCAAAATGATTCAAAATAAATAATCTCACACACTAGACTAGCTCAAAAACATAAGAGCATATACATATTATAGGAGACGGTGTCATTGACAAGTAAATTTTCTATTGAATACTACATGCCACAAACTTTTAGGCAGTCCCCTTCAATAGAATTACCATTTCTTATAATATTCTTAATTAGACACATCAGTCATATCAACACAACTGTGAATCTGTGACCCTACCTGTCTATCAAAAGAGAAGCATAACATATAAAAGGTGATGAAATCTCAAGTCACAGAGATCATTGACGTAGCACATGACACAAACACTCTCTCGAGGCGGCCAATCCATCTAACATGACAGTAGTTTCATTTAATGCTAAATGCATTTAACTATATATATTAAAATGACAATGACAATAGTTTCCTTTGATGCTAAATGTATTCATCTATATATATTAACATGACAATAGTTCCATTTGATGCTAATTGTAACAATTACATGCAAAAAGTCTTGCATACATAGATCTGCAGGACTGAATGCCAATTGGTAAGTAAATAGGCAAATTAGGGCTTAGCAGCTATATGCATGGAAAAGTAAAGGCTAAACCATGTATGGGGGGTACGCAAAAGGGTTCTGGTAGAATCAGTTCTTAAAGCTGAGAAGTTAACACACAACACACTTCACTTCGGTCTGTTTTGTACTTTCATGTACCGAATTTAATTTTAGGTTAACCAACACTTGAGTTTTTTGCGTCTTTATCTTCTTTAATGTTTAATGTCATCTATGAGATTCATAAAGTATTGTTATTAGCAGGCATGCAAATCTTTTCTATGTAAGAGCATACAGCAAATATAATTTATACACATACAGATGCACATCTTTACATATTTGCACATGCGAACATGTATATATATGAAAGTATGCATATAGTACATACAAAAATATACATTTAAACATACTTGCATACATGAACATATTTATGTATATGAAAATGCAGACACATTTTTATATTTGTATCCAAAAATTTATGTACAAACATACATACATGTATGGGCATATATGGCATCTGTTGGAAGAAAAGCTTGCTGAAACCCTACCAAGTGCAGGGGATCTATTTCCACACAGAAAATTACCCCAATGTCAAAAAAACATATGCCATGTACATTCGCATATGCAAATGGGAACATTGATGTGTGTATACATATGTACATATATTACATACACACATAAAATATAAATCTTGAACATAACTAAAGAGATTTAGTATACCTGCTTGCCATGCTCTTAGATTGATAGTTGGCTGTTTGTGCAGAATTTAACAAGACCCCTGAACAGGTTTCTACTTCCAGCAACTGTCAATATCTAACCAAAAAAACATAGTAAGACTTCCAATCACTCATATGTACAACACACAAATGCAAATAGCATCCAACTATCCCTCAATCACTACAAAATAGTTTTAGGGCCATCATATTTTCTGAATAAAAGGGAATTTAGAGAAGAAAAGGAGCTTACAAACAAAAATGAAGTAGAAAACTCCTTGAGAACCACATAGGATCTATACAGGTATCGTCGATAGTAGAAACTCGGGCTGCAACCTTTGCAGCAGGATGCCACAAAATGGACACAACGGTTTTGACAATACTATTTCATCATTTTGCAATTTCTTTTGCACACGTGGAGGATACCTGAGCAATGTAAATAGAGTCTCTGGAGCCAAATTTGAGACCCATCTTTTGCAAGATACACAAAACCATAATGGAGAAAGAGGGCACACAATCATAGAAACTGCACATCTTGCTAGTTTATGCTTCTCAGCTCTTTGGCAATATGCAACTTCTGTATCTTCAAATGGAACCGCTGCTGAACAGTAGCTACAACACTCCTCTTCTGCTTCTGCTACATATCTGGGTATGAACAGTGTACATAAATAGCTACTAGTAAAACAAATATTACTAAGACCTTTATTTTCACAAACACTATACCTTTTCTCAATCTTCTTGACTTCAGAAGCAAGGAGTTTCACATGATCTTTAACTGTATTGTCATTTTTTGACACCCACTGTCTCATCTGTTCCAATCCAACATGCTGCCAATTACCATTTAGTGTGGCAAGAAAACTACAACCAACAAGCCTTTCTTGAATATCTTTTTCACACATTTTAAGAAGCTTAATCCATAGTTTTGGTTCTTCCTTCTCAGATCTCTGCTCTTCGTCATTCGACTTGGCTTCTCTAAGCATAACATGCCTATTAATTACATTAAGTAGATGCAATTGGCGTGAAGATAGTTCCGAGAGACGTCCATAGACATGTGGCAAAACGATTCCAAGAGAAGGATCCCACTTGAATCCAAGACTGGATATCAGCCACTTAACCAGTATTTGCTCTACATAGTTACCTTCAGATTTGATGAAAGCCGATAATGCTGCTATCATGTCCCATAAAACTAAAGGCTTATCAGATGATGTTCATACTGATTTAAAGACCATAGTATGTTATGTCCCCAATTTACCAAGTCCATGTTAGGAAAACCAGGGAAATTTTCATCAGCAGATTCATCATGATATTGCAGCTTTTGCCCACCAATCCAGAAGAACTCAACAACAGCCTTCTGTGACCTGCATTAGAAATTACAATGATAAAAAAAATAATATTTTTTTATTATGCAACATTACACTTTGTGGCAGAGTTGAAATCTAAAATTGCCTTATTCATCATTATTAACAATTCTAAAACATTGATGAGGGTATAAAATCATTGTTTTCAAGATTATTAAAGCAGTGGATCTACAATTGTACATTGTTCTAAAATCTATTTTCTCATTACACCTCCATAACACATGTGAACATAACTTGAAAAGAGTATCCTACAAGTAGACTTACCTTGCCTGATACATTGGGTTTAACAGATTAACATCAAAGCTTCGAACCTGCAAATTTGGGAAAACTCTAGTTCAAGAGTAGATCAATGAACTTATTTGCTAAGCACTTTGTTAAATGCTTATAAATTTAGCAAAATGAATGTGTGGTGACTAAAAAGACGTATAAAAGGTTTTTCTTATGTGTCACTAGCAACAAACTAAACAATCACTCAAAGGGATACAATGCTAAGAAGAGTAAGATGAACATCAGGTTTGAAATAATCTGTGATAGTCACTGAAGACTTGTTTTCAAGATGATCAATTACTCCCCCATTGTTTGTTAGTGTTCCTAATTTGACTTTGAATGTCATATAAATATTTTCACCTTCAAACTTGATACGAATACATTTAATTTTGGGAAAAAAATCCAACACTTAAATTAAGCACTACAATATATACAACGAATACAACAAGAATCCACAGAAAATAAAATTATCATTACAAATTTCGTAAATATTAATTTGGCATTATCATAGACCAACTTTTATTTCTTTTTTTGTAATGCAATTTCTGAAATCTGGACCATCATACGGCAATTAAGGAATTTTCTATACATAGAAAGAGTAAGTGTGTGTGTGTGAGAGAGAGAGAGAGAGATAGACTAGAATAGACATAAATGTGAAATGATTATGACTAATCAAATGCAGAGGGAGCAATCTCTTCCTTTGTAACAGGAGAAAATTCTTAATGCATAAACCTTAAATGACAAGGAAGCACTATGCACTACTATTTTGCTAAAAAAAATCATAGACCTGATGTTATGCTGGGTGACACCTTCCACTCAAAAAAGTGCCTCATGTTTCATCCCTCCACATACATGTGGGTCCATAACAGTGCAAAAAAAAGACATTTTCCTATGTACTTTACAATTTATTTAGCTGCAGGAGGTTTCTTAAGAAGAACAAAGGCCATGGATAGTGGTATTATTCAAAACTCTAACTCCCACATACCATGCAAAATTGATGATATATGGTGACTACTCGACAATTTAATATATTTTGGAACAGATTTAAGGAACATGAATCATACCACAGCAAAAACAAGATTGGCTGGGGATATTGCTATGCCAAAACAAGCATCCGATACATTAGGAATCTGCCAAAAAATTTATGTCATAGTCAATACACTCCTCCGTCCCAAAATAAATGTAAAATCTCATTGTTGGTTGTCCCAAAATAAATGCAACAACTTATCTGCCTTTAATGGTCATCATAAGATGAGACTTACAATAAATTTGGTAGAGAAGATCCTTCTACTGTATTTTTTATCAACGGACATTCAACTAATAGTGAAATTCTTTGATCAAAGTTCAAATCATGTCTTTGGTGCATTACTTTTATTTTGAGACAACATAAATGCTACAAATAAAGAAGAGATTCAAATCATACATCGGAAGACATCTTAACACCAAGAATATTTGTCGGTAAAGGTACTTCGTGGAGTGAATCTCCTTTCATGATCCAACTACGCAGAGAATTATCCTGTGAAAAGTGAAAAAAGGTACATAAGTTTTCTTATGAACAGAGGTAAAAATGCAAGCTGAAAGACAGACTAATTTTTGTAAAAAATAAAGAGAGAATCAGACTTTTCTGCATTAGCAGTCATTTCTCATTTTATATGATTAGTGTCTCCATAACCAATGGTATCATTGTCAAATCTTAAAAACCATTGTAAAAAATCATTGAGCAAACAATATGAGTCCCGTTAGCTAACCAGACATCAAATTCGCCATCATATTAGGTACTGGTGTAAGTGAGCCGTGATACTCAAGCTTAGCTCGGCTAGAGCTCGTGCTTAACTTGGAGTTATAATGAACAAGCATGAACCCGAGCTTTAGACCCCTTAAGTTTGATTAGGCTCACAGACCCAAAAACATTATAACTCTTGAAAACAAAAGAACATATCTAGCCCTCATATCACAAGATTGAAGGCCCAGATTGAAGGTAGTCACATGTGAATGGGTGTCCACATGTGAGTTCAAAGTTCAAACGGCCCATATGTTTTCTTAACCACCAACAAGTGACCAAAGAGTATGAAGCTGTTTCTAATGGTTTGGTAGTAGGTACAACGTAAAAAGGCAAAAAACAGACCATGTACACCCTAGTACATTTAAACATTAGTAGTAGGTTTTTTTCTGTACTATACTTGTATAGGTGATATAAGTTGTCCTTGAAAATGTTGAAGCAAATATATGAATTATCTTTATAGATAAAATGCAAGGAATAAGTATGTAGATTCTCAACTTGACTAACGAATTGACAGCAATGATAAACAGTTAGAGCTATCAGCTCCCAAAAGAATATATAATACCCTGCTTGTGAGCTCACAAGCTCAAACCCACTCAGAGTTGGCTCTTTTGACCATCCAAGCCTAGTTGGGTTAGGGATAAGTAATTATGTGAGTTGATGTGCCGAGCATAACGACCTTATAGAGATGCAATGCAAATGTGTTTTAGTTCACATGTCTTGGCTTTTGACATTTGTATTTAATTTAAGCTTCAACTACTGACTTGCTTCTAATATGTTACAATTTCAGATGAACCAAGAATTCAAGATAAGGCTCAAGCTTATATGATCCTACAAAAGATCATGGAAACAGAATCTATACGAGGCACAGATTTATAAAACCAGTGTCTTTTCAGGATTGGCAAGCCAGAAACAAAACCCGAGCCTACATGCATAAAGATTGTATATCATATTGTACTATTTATGCACAGGACATGGCCGTGTTCAGTACCTGGCTACAGCTGTACAAGCATTGTCCATCATAAGCCCAAGCCAAACCTGTAACCTGACTCACCACCAGCAGGGAATTAATAAGTTCTACAAACGTAAATCACTAACTATTAGGAGAAAGTTGTGGAAGCTTACGACTTGGTCATGTGCCCAAACCGCACCAGACACATCACGTTTTTCAATGGAGGTGTCATAAGTGAATATTTCTAAGGACCCAGAACCTTTGCCAACAGCCAAGATTATCTTGTGTGGGGAAATATCTGGAACAATAAGTGAAAGTACAGAGGAAGGGCCTGAACCAACATTTATAACCTATTTACATTCAAAATATATATCTATATTACTGGCGCTCGTATGAAAATAATGGAACTTTAACTAGCACAAAACATTGACCTCCTTCAACAAAGAAAATGACGCATGACCATCTTCAGTGGACTTGAGCAGGTCATCAATGTATCCCTGCCAGAGTCTCACACTGAAATCGTCAAAAATAGAACAAGAAGTAAATTTCAAGCTGGTTAACACTAAATGCATAGCCAAGAAGAACAAATAAGACAAAAACCAACTCACCTGCCATCCGAGGATCCTGTAGATAATAGAAGCTGAGGAGAATCATCAGAAACAAACTTTGAGAAACTGATTGCTGTGATCCAAGAATTGTGGGCTTGGATAAATCCAACAAGTGATGCAACAGGAGGGGGACCTCCTTGTGTTATAGAGTAGCATTGTGGTTCATGGACTCTCCAAAATGATATTTGTCCACTTTTCGCACCAATGGCAAGTATACAACAGCTCCTTCCTGACTTACTATCAAGCATCGGGGACCACGCAACAACAAGTGATGAAAGCATCGCACTACGACAAACATACTGCTCCGCACTTATCAAGGGGAGATTGATATCTATTCTGTCTTTGCTTCTGATTCCTGAATGAGCTACTGCTCCATGGTCACTGTCCCCTCCATCTAAACCAGCTCGGCTAGCCTGACACTTAGAAGATGATTGATAAAAAATCATTGCAACAATACATAAGATAGGAAGCTACCACATATATTAGTCAATTTACATCTTCTGGAGATGGAACATGAACCTCGCCATATCTGTTTTTTTCCAAGTAAGTATGTAACATTTCAGATACATCCATAACCTACAAAGAAAACAAGATACACAACGCAATACTTTATATCAATTGAAACTATAAAGAGAAACAGATCAACCTGACCAAAGATAGAAAGGCAATTTTACAAGAAATATTAGGGATAAACTACCAACAATACCAGGATAGGAAATAAACTCCATTGACCTTCTTTGAACAACAACACTTTAATGTTATTTTTCTCTTGACCATTTCACATTTCAAAATTATACTGTAATATATGGTGTGAGGAATAACAATCATGAGATTTGCACCCAAAAACTTCATGTGGGGATAATTGAGGTGGGGCGCGTAAAAAGAACATCTAAGTATGCAACTGATCTACGTTTTCTGACCAGGGTATCTCTCTATCCTAACCAACTCTTCCAGGGATGCACCAGAGTAGCATCTAATTTTATTTCTTTTGAGTTTGGTGTATACACATGCATATCCAACATAAAATGTAGGTTTGCCCCTGTATGAATTATAAAGATATCCTGATGTACATTATAATAACTTAGGCCAGTGCATACCTCGACCCACTCTGCAGAAAATTCACAAAATGGAGAACGGTAGACCTTAACTACCCCTTTGATGGTGCAAACAGCAAGCAAACACCTATACAGAAAAAAAAATCACACAAAGTTAAGCATTTCTTGGGGTTATTACTCACAAAGGTTAAACCTGATAACCTATAAGTCACTTTACAATGCTTCATGCCTGAATTTATCATAGTTCATACCCAGCATTAGGAGCCAATCCAAGTGGAGACCAAGATATTGAGCGTACACAAGGACGAACGTCACGAGACAAACAAGTAGGCAACATACATCCAGACGCCAAATCTGTAAATTCCACATCACATAAGTAACATAACTGAAACTAAATTATGGAGCTCCAATGTCAGCAATCACAACTACTAAACTGAACTTAGCATTTCCAAGGTTCACGTAATAAATTAACAAAACAAATTGACCTAGACTTTCACTTGCACCTTTTCTTTCTATAACACCGATTGGAAACGGTTTTCTGTCAGGAATAGTGATTAAACCTTTAGGTCCAAATGGCATAGCAGGATTCTGGAAATGATAAAGGATTATATAAACATGAAAAAGTAAAGGTTTAGGCTTCAGGATGAAACATCACATAATAGATAAAATTACCACGATAGTAACCAAGTGTCCTGAGGCAACTGCGACCAAGTTTTCGTTAGACCATGCAACTGCATTTGAGTACATAGGTGAGGAAACAAGTGGCACTGCCTGGAACCTTGAGGCCATTGCTAAGCCCAGCTAAAACAAGACTGTGTACACAAACATCAGTTTGAACTGAGAATGCTAGCATTGAAAGTGTATTGGCCTAATGATAACTGTGATATCTAAAATTTTGAAAATACTATATACACCTAAATGTACATGCATGCATACATCCATACATACGTAGAATGCAACGAAACTTAAAAAAAGTTTATAGTCAACTACAATATCAGTGGATAAATAGACATCAAATGCACTAACGGTCCAACGAAATGAATCTGGTCTAATCCATGCTCCATACTGGTCCATTGAACTTTTAGTTTTTAGTATTAAAACTTGCACCCCACCCTACATCTTGCATTTTCATAGCGGGGTACTGTTATCTCGTTTATGAGCTTCGAAAGATAAGAAATTTTGTTTTACATGATAAAGAAAATTGCTTTTGGGCTACTGCTAATTTTGAAATTGCATTCTTCATTTTTCAGAGTCTTAAAACTCTCTTAATTTAAATAATATATATTTTTCTTCACATGGTATGCTTTATACACATGAACTTGTTCAATTAACTACAGAATTATAATATGTCTTAAGTCTTTAAGTGAAGGGCTATTCAGCGGTGGATATAGAAATCTCTATTTAGGGGAGCAAAAACTGAGCCAGGTCAAATAAACAGACCAAATGATGACTGCAGGTAAACACAAGTCAGACCAATCATCATATTAACTTATTAAACCTGGTATAAAACATTTTCACAACTGTCAACCAGACAACTACTAATTTACTAGCAGCTGAGTATGGAATTCGGACATTCTGATGCTAGGGGATAACAAGACTAATAACTATATAAGCATATATACTATCTTAAAAGACTGAGGATTGTTAACATTATTACCTGTAAGATACCGATAGACTTATATACAAACTCTAGTTACTAACATTGAATTCAGAACCTGAAAAGCCATAGTTCCCTATATCAAATTTTCAATACAAAAGTGGATTTAAACTCAAATTAGAACTAGTTAGACAGATTTCAGTTTATGCGAACAGTAATACAACTATGAAAGCAGAGAAGCAAAAACAACAAAATGATCAAAAGGACATCACATACATAATACTCTTTTCCATACCACTGACAGCAATTGGTTACATTACTCAGGACGCATCTAGATATCCAATAATAAGAGCTAAATCATTCGTAACACCCATTTAAACAAAGATTGGATGTAGGTTTCTGGAGCAATTTATGCAAAATAATGTAAATTTTCTACCCAAACTATGATGGATCGAAACTACAACCCAATTCAAGTCCAGATGTTGTAAAATCAAAGAAACCATCCTTTAACAAGCAAAGTGTTGGACTCAAGAGATATAAGCAGCAACATACTCAAAATTATTAGATACAGAACAAAAAACAAAAAAAGTCGAAACCTTGGCAGTAGAAGCAGTGGCAATTATTTTTTTCTCATTAATCATGTCTGAGAAACATCTAATTTTACGAGGTTGAACAAAAAAAGAACACAAAGAAAACTAACCTTTTTATGGTCGCCGGAGTGGTGGTCTCTGATCGACGGTGGTGGCGGTCTCTGATCGACGGTGGTGGCGGTCTCTGATCGACGGTGGTGGCTGCCTCACAGTCTCGGTCGCTGGTCACGTTTTTGAGTAATTGTTTAATCGCCGGTTTTTTTTTAATTTTAAGTTGGCTTTATGTGTTATACAATTTTGAGGTGTTTTCATGGGTTGAACACTAAAGTTTTAACTTTTGTTTTTGGGCTTCTTAAAGTGAGTATTATATAAAAACTTCGGTTATTAAAGTAAGTTTCGCTTATTTGTAAAAAACTAAATTGGGTTTAGCATTTTTATATGTAAATAAACTAAACTAGAACTTAGAACCCGTATGTTATTGTAAGGTTTTTTTTTTTACTTTAAGGGATTGTTTGTTAATTTCTAAATGATTAAGATGTTTTTTTTTTAATGTGAACTAAACAGTCTGCAAAAAAAACTGTTTGTTTTTTTAATATATAAAGACTACAAAAATAATTTGTAATTAAACCAAATCAAACTTTACCTTTAACCAAATTTTTTTTAAACAACACAAATTCTTTTGTTTTCACTTCTCATTATGAAATAACAAAAGCAAGCTTCTCTAAGTCTAGTTTATCATATATTTTTTTGTCATTAAATGGTTAAAAACTGAAATGAGTTTTGTTCTTGAAAGTTCGTATCAGTATAGAAATATGCTTGTTTCAAGAAACCAAACCCACTCTTGAAGACAAAAAGAAAACCCACAAAGTTCTTGACTTGGAATACCAACAACTTTCTTCTTGGGGTTAAGAAAAATTGGGTTTGGTTTTACAGGATTAGGACTTCTAATGCTCTTCTTAAATGACGGGGCGGCGACCGTGAAGGTGAAGGTGGAGGTGACGATGGGCTGCTAGGGCTGGACGGCGACGGGCTGCTAGGGTAGGCTAGAGGAGAGGGGGCCGGGTGAAGGAGGGGGCGCTGACCGGAGGGAGAGGGGGTTGGCCGGAAGGAGAGCGACGGCTGGAGCCGGAGGAGTCGCCGGCGGGATTGATGATGGTAGCTGGTGATGAACGAGATTTGAGGATGGAGGGTGTGTTATGTGATTTTAGGGCTTTTTGTGAAGATGGAGTAAAATGGTCCATGATACTATCTCCTATCACCGTCAAAGCCTCCATCTGCAATCACCGTTGTCACACTCCAATCTTGACGGCGGAAACGTCGAGGAGTGAGAGTTAAGATCGTTCACAGCCACATAACGCTATTAATAACTCAAATATAAATTAAACATAAGTTCCAATTGTACCATTACAATCATAAGTCTCAAAGAAATTAAAAGCATAACATAAAATGTAACATGTCATTCTTATTTCATTTATTTATCTAGGTCAATTCCTAGATGTGCAAGCTTCAAAGAGTAGAAATCGAACTTGAGTATTTCCTGAAACATGTTAAAAATAAAAATATCAAAAATAAAAATGTCAACAATAATGTCAGTGAGATTTCCATAGTTTGACATATATATATATATATATATATAATATGGCAATTCATGTTATAAGTTAGAGAGCAAAGTAACTAGGGATGTAAGACAGAATGCACAATCAAACCTTGACAAAATTTTACAAGTCTCAAACGTTTACAAGCATTTACGATTAGCTAAGTGTACTTGGATCAAACAAGCAGGCTTGTCAGGCCCATAGATCTATGACGTCGCCAGGCTAGCAATAGTTAATGATTGTACATATTCGACATTACATGATAGCTACAAAGTTCAACTAACCACAACACACAAGTAAATTGCCATAAGTTTATAAGAGTCAAACGTGTTTACAAGTGCAAAGTTTATAATGTAACATGTTTCACCCCAAAGTGTGAAAGTATAAAAAGGGGTATAGAAATACTCATATGATCAATAAGTATATAATTGATGATTAATAAGAAATATAATAATCGTCGCTCCAACGTAAACCCTCACAATGCACCTAAAATAAATATATATTTAAAGATTAAAGTTTAATTGAAATGAGTTTAGCAAATTAACGTGAACTAGGGTTCTAAGTCGAATTGGGGCTTGTCAAATAATCATATTTAACAAATGGAATAAATTTATATTTTCTTGATATATATATATATATATATATATATATATATATATATATATATATAGATATATATTTTATTCAAAGTTGTGAAAAGAACTAATTATAATGATTAACAAGGTTACATATAAACTAACCAAAATAGTTGAAAAGGGATTTTTGAACCAATATAATTACTAATTATTATTTTCAATCCATGTTACTAAAAATTATTCTGACAAATTTTGCTAAAATGTTTTATCAATAAAAATATTTTTATTTAGATTTAGAAAAATGATAGAAAATCTTTGGAAGCTTTTTAAAATATCTGGAATTTATAAAAATAATTTTTATACATATTAAAAGTTTTATGAAATTAGTTTTAGGCTAAAAAGCCTTTAGAGAACAAAACATGAGGGTGCCCGGGTTCGAACCCGGGACCTCATGTTAGGGGCAGTGTGACTTAACCAGTGAACCAGGGTCGGGGCCTTGATTCATATTGGTTTCCAGATCTTTTAAACCCAAGTAAGAAGTTTCCCCAAATTGCGAAGAACCCTAGAACAAGGTGAATCAAATTGAACCCAAAATCGCGGTTGATAATGAAATTAACCATAGGGCTTTTGATCCATACATGAAATCGAGTATGCCACATTGTTTAGTTACCTAGATTGAAGTTTAAATCGATGAGGATGAACAAGGTAAAAGCCGCGACGGTGGAAAGTTGATCCTAGATGATTTGGTTGATGAGATTCCAATTAATTGTAGGTTTAGCTTCAACAATGGATGAGAAACGTAAGCCCTTTGTCAATTTTGGTTTAAAATGCCCGAAAGAGGGGTTTCGACGAAGTTGCAGGTTGCGAAGAAGATGATGGTTCGAATTCGTGTTTGGGTTTGTTTCAGGTAAAAATGAGAGTTGTATTCGATTATCGATTGATGAATGACCGTTTATGCCGAGTTAATTCGATTATTATTGAGGTTTAATGATTGAACGACTATCGAGTTTAAGTGTTTTGGTTTTGAAATCGATCCGGCCTGTAACTGACGTTTTATCACACTTAAATGATGTATTCACGTTTGAAACGTGTTCTATAATGATTTGCAACGGTTTTGAGTCGAAAAACGATCGAGATTTGCCGGTTTAAGGGGTGGCCGGAAGGCCGCCGGAGATGGCCGGCGTTTGGCCGGAAAAACGGCCTAAGGGGGAGAAAGAGGGAACAAGTTTCAGTTAATTACAACTTTGGTCCCTGTGGTTTTTGTTTTTATTATTTTATGCTTAAAACTCACTTTTAAGGTTTTTAAATTGGCAACTAGACCCCCTAGACTTTTAAAGCAAAGTTTTATTAATAAAATTATTATTGTTGGTATTATCCTTAGTTATTATATTATTGTTATAATTTTATTATTATTATTATTATTATTATTATTAGGGTTATTAACAACATAATTATTACTCTTATAATTAGTTATTATTAGTATTATTATTTTATCATTAGAATTAGTATTATAGTTCAATTTAATAACTAGGTTATTAACTTTACATTAAAATTTAAAATCCAACTAAGAATTAAGCATAAATCACCCATAAGTTTCATATATGGCAATAATGCCCCATACAAGAATTAACAAAGCTAACTTATAAATAACCCTAAAAATACATGATGTTACACTCTCCCCAACTTAAAACAATCCGTCCCGAAATTAAGAATGAACTAAACGAACAATTGTGGGTACCTCTCCTTCATATGGTCCTCACGCTCCCAAGTGAACTCAACTCCACGTTTGTTTTCCCAACGAACTTTGACGATCGGTGTAGTGGTTGTTCGGGTCTTCTTCAGGGTTCGATCCATAATCTCAACAGGCTTCTTAACGAAATGCAATGACTCGTCTATTTGAATTTCCTCTAATGGAACATGCAAATTTTCATCAGCCAGACATTTCCTCAAGTTCGAGACATGGAAGACAGGATGAACTCCGCTAAGTTCAGAAGGTAGCTCCAGTTTGTAAGCCATTTTCCCAATTCTTTTCAGAACCTTGAAAGGTCCTACAAATCGTGGGGCTAACTTACCCTTTTCCAAAACGTACAACACCCTTCCATGAAGAGACCTTAAGAAGAACCATGTCGTCGACTTGAAACTCCAACGGTTTGCGTCTTTTATCGGCATAACTCTTTTGGCGACTTCTAGCCACCTCAAGGTTATTTTGAATTCTGGAAACTTTGTCGGTCGTTTCTTGAATAAGTTCCGGACCAGTGATAAGATTTTCCCCAATGTCAGTCCAACAGATCGGAGAACGACATTTACGACCATACAAAGCCTCGAATGGTGCCATCTTGATACTTGAGTGATAACTATTGTTATACGAAAATTCCGCGAGCGGTAAATGCGTATCCCAATCACCACCAAAGTCAAGGACACAAAGACGCAGCAGATCCTCGAGGGTTTGGATTGTTCGTTCGGTTTGACCATCGGTTTGAGGATGGTAAGCCGTACTTAAATCTAATTGAGTACCCAAGAGTTCTTGCATTAAAGTCCAAAAGTGTGAAGTGAAGCGAGCATCTCGATCGGAAATAATGTGTAAAGGCACGCCATGACGACTCACAATTTCGTCAATGAAGATTCGAGCCAGCCTTGAAACCTTGTACGTATCTCGTATGGGTATGAAATGTGTTGTCTTGGTCAAACGGTCAACAATGACCCATATGCTATCATGACCACGAAGTGTACGAGGTAACTTGGTTATAAAATCCATGGATATATGTTCCCATTTCCACATAGGGATTTCAGGCTGCTCAAGTAAACCACTTGGTCGTTGATGCTCGACCTTGACTCTTGCACATGTGAGACACTTGGAAACATAAGACGCGATATCTTTCTTCATTCCAGGCCACCAATATTGACTACGCAGGTCCATGTACATCTTATCAGAGCCAGGATGAATGGAATATCGGGTTTGATGGGCTTCGTTCATAATGAAGTGTCGAAGATTATCACGATTTGGGATCCAAAGTCGATTCAAGAAATACCACATGCCGTTCGGTTTTGTCTCCAGTTGTGACCGAACATTAGACATCAAGTCTTCATCCTTCCCTTCATCGGTTAGTGCCGCTTATTGAGCCTCGCAAATGCATAACTCGAGGTCACTATCGATCCTTATGTTTTGGAGCATGATAGTAGCCTCGTTGACATCCACATGAATCTCGATATCAAATTCTCCTAGCGTATCAAACAATTGCCTTCGATCTCGAATCTCTTGAAGCGAGACAGTCTTGTTGTGAACCTTGCGACTTAGCGCGTTGGCTACAACATTCGCCTTCCCAGGATGGTAGCGAATGTTGCAGTCGTAGTCGCTAATTAACTCGATCCAACGTCTTTGTCTCATGTTGAGATCCTTTTGGTTGAACACGTGTTGGAGACTCTTACGATCGGTGTAGACTATGCATTGCGTCCCATATAGATAGTGTCGCCAAATCTTCAAAGCGAAAACAACAGCACCAAGTTCAAGATCATGAGTTGTGTAGTTCACTTCATGAACCTTCAATTGCCTCGACGCGTATGCTATAATTTTGCCTCGTTGCATGAGTACACAACCAAGACCTTGATTAGAAGCATCACAATACACGGTGAAGTCATCATTTCCATCGGGAAGTGTGAGAATAGGAGCGTTACACAACTTGCGTTTTAATGTCTTGAAAGCCTCTTCTTGCTCGGGTCCCCATTCAAAGAGTCGATTCTTTTGGGTTAGAGTCGTTAATGGTTTAGCAATCTTCGAGAAATTCGCTATGAACCTATGGTAATATCCCGCTAAGCCCAGAAAAGAACGAACCTCGGTTGGGGTCGTGGGAACACACCAATTCTTCACGGCTTCAATTTTAGCAGGATCAACGTGAATTCCTTGGCTATTCACCACATGCCCTAAGAATTGAACCTCCTCCAACCAAAATTCACACTTGGAAAAGTTAGCGTATAATTGCTCCTTCTTCAAAAGTCCAAGAACTTGTCGCAAGTGCGTATCGTGATCGATTTTTGTTGGAATAAATAAGAATGTCATCTATGAACACGATCATGAACTTATCCAAATACGGTTTACATACTCGATTCATGAGATCCATGAACACGGCAGGCGCATTGGTCAAGCCAAAAGGCATTACCATGAACTCGTAGTGTCCATATCGAGTACGAAAAGCGGTCTTTGGAATGTCATCATCATGAACACGTAGTTGATGATACCCAGAACGTAGATCGATCTTTGAGAATTGAGTTGCTCCTTGAAGTTGATCGAAGAGATCATCGATTCGAGGAAGAGGGTATCGGTTTTTGATAGTAAGCTTGTTGAGTTCTCGGTAATCGATGCACATACGAAATGAACCATCCTTCTTTTTCACAAATAGTACAGGTGCACCCCACGGTGATGAACTAGAGCGAATGAAACCTTTATCGGTCAACTCTTGCAGTTGACTAGCGAGTTCTTGCATTTCAGACGGTGCAAGACGATAAGGCGATTTAGCCACAGGGTTTGCACCAGGGATTAAGTCAATCTTGAACTCAACTTCTCGCACGGGAGGTAACCCTTTAAGATCCTCAGGAAAAACCTCGGGAAAGTCCCGCACAACAGGAATGTCTTTCAACTCCTTACCATTGGCTTTCGTATTAACTACATATGCCATGAAAGCCATGTAGTTTTTACTTAAGCACTTGCGGGCCTTGATGCATGACATGAGTTTGAGTCTTTGGGATGATTTCTCCCCAAAGACCTTCAAAGTATCCCCAGTCGGTAAAGGAATTCGGATACACTTCTCGAAGCATAGAATTTCCGCACGATGCTTAGCTAACCAATCCATACCGATGATAACATCAAAGCTTCCCAATTGCATAGGATAAGGTCGACGAAAAACTCGTGTTCATTAAGGCTTAAGGGGAAATCGCGTATTACGACATCCACGGCAATAGATTTTCCATCAGCAACTTCGACCGTGAAGATCTTTCTAGGTTGACGTGCGCTTTAGAAAGTAAAGGCTCGAATTCCAGGGACACGAAACTCCTATCGGCACCCGAATCAAACAATACAGATGCATAATGATTATTTACAAGATACATACCTGTTTGGTAATAACCCATTATTGGTATGATGAACACAGATAGGAATTTCTATAAGAACAGAAACGATTAAAAGATTTCAATGACATACCGTTCACCACATCGTTATTGGCTTGGGCTTGATTGGCATTGATGTTGAAAGCCCTTCCACGAGTGGTGGCACAGTTCCTGCATTGCGAGGACATTGCGGATGAATATGGCCAGGCTCGCCATAGTTATAGCAGGTTCGGTTGGTAAGCATGGCAGTGTTGTTTGGCGCACGAAGACAAGTAGCCACCAAATGACCATACTTCCCACATAACGAGCAGACTCGGCATGGAATGTTGCTCGCATGATGGTACTTGCACGTGTTACACATGGGATATGGACCAGCATAAGCTCTAGCCACATGGGCTTGATTTGCAACCACCATTTGTTTTTTAGGAGCATTGGGTGCGGTCACAGCGTAGTTGTGCGTCGGGGTGATCTTACGCTTTCTGTTTTGAGAAGATGACTCGGCCCTAACTCCTTTGTTGCCTCGGGTATCACCTTCGCGGTAGACTTGGAACCCTTTTCCGACATTGTGCCAGCTCTTATATGATGCTCGGTGAGCTGTGCAGTGATAGTAATCCCTCCTCCAAAGTTGTGGGCCTACTACCGACCATGGCATCTTGAATTTGGGATGGCACCCCCTTGATAAATTTCTCAATGTTACGGGGCACGGTGTCCACCATGTGTGGTAGGAGCATACTCAACTCATGATGTCGGGTGGAATAAGCCAAGTGATTCCCACCATCTTGTTTGAGGTTCAGAACTCCTCCTCTAGCTTTTGCAACTCGCTCATCGAGTAGAACTTTTGGATCATGATATCCTAAATTCTTCCCAAGGCAACGCCATTGCAACCTCAGTTCCACAGTTTCTCTTTTCACTACTCCACCATGTTAGTGCTCGTTGTTGAAGAACACATTGTGGATAGCGAACCTTGAACTCGTCGGGCACTCGCTAACAATGAATGTGTTCTCCATACTTTCAAACCACTCGAGAAGTCCAGTGGCTCCTTTTTTTCCACTAAAGCTAGTGGGCTTGCACAAGTTGAAGTGTTTGAAAGTGCAAGTACGATTGTTCCCGTTTTGATTGTTTCTATTCTCTCCATGACCATTTCCATTGTTGCTGGAGTTGGTCATTAAAGTACTATTGAGTTCAGCAACCATGGTCGGGATGACAACAGCCATTTGTCGGCGATCATGGCGGCTAGCTTACGATCGGAACTTCCACGCTTTCCATGATGACGAGACATGCTGGAATATGCAAAATGAGTTAGACACGAGAAATAGAAATACAAGGATTATAATTCAACAAGGATAAGGCAAGAGTTGTAAGGCACTTGGAATGGTTCCATTTGGTAACGCATTACCATTTGGAAACGTTGACACGTCAAAGTAAGTTGACCCATTCGCCTTAGAAATTTGTGCATGTTGACCATAGTTTATCACTCATCCCAGAAATCCCCAGGTAAGCATAACTAGTCCCGTAGGATTTATACGATATGCTTGCCTTAGCCCCGGGGCATTTTGCCAGGAAATCCAGAATACAGGTGTCTATGTGTCACACATATTTCTTAGATTTATAAAATCAAAACCTTGATGAGATTTATATAGATTAGACATAACGTCTAAAGATCCAAGTCATGACATAAGCATAAGAATCCACGTGTCGTCGAGAATAAGGTTAAGAGAGTTCATGTTCGGGGAGAGTCAAAGTGTCAAAGTTTAGTTTAGGGAGACAAGTAACAATGTTTAGGCAATCCTATGCTAAGGCATCAAATTGCACATAAAAGGGCATAGCATTATGTAACATGCAAACTATATAATTTACAAGATAGAATCACAATTCTATAAGGTTCATGCATACTATAGTCTAGGTCACCATTTCTAATAACCTAAATCCCTATAGTTATGGGCTCTGATACCAATCTGTCACACCCCAACCTTGACGGCGGAAACGTCGAGGAGTGAGAGTTAAGATCGTTCACAGCCACATAACGCTATTAATAACTCAAATAGATATTAAACATAGTTCCAATTGTACCATTACAATCATAAGTCTCAAAGAAATTAAAAGCATAACATATAATGTAACATGTCATTCTTATTTCATTTATTTATCTAGGTCAATTCCTAGATGTGCACGCTTCAAAGAGTAGAAATCAAACTTGAGTATTTCTTGAAACATGTTAAAAATAAAAATATCAAAAATAAAAATGTCAACAATAATGTCGGTGAGATTTCCATAGTTTGACATACATATATATATATATAATATGGCAATTCATGTTATAAGTTAGAGAGCAAAATAACTAGGGATGTAAGACAGAATGCACAATCAAACCTTGACAAAATTTTACAAGTCTCAAACGTTTACAAGTATTTACGATTAGCTAAGTGTACTTGGATCAACCAAGCAGGCTTGTCAGGCCCATAGATCTATGACGTCGCCAGGCTAGCAATAGTTAATGATTGTACATATATTCGACATTACATGATAGCTACAAAGTTCAACTAACCACAACACACAAGTAAATTCCATAAGTTTATAAGAGTCAAACGTGTTTACAAGTGCAAAGTTTATAATGTAACATGTTTCACCCCAAAGTGTGAAAGTATAAAAAGGGTATAGAAATACACATGATCAATAAGTATATAATTGATGATTAATAAGAAATATAATAATCGTCGCTCCAACGTAAACCCTCACAATGCACCTAAAATAAATATATATTTAAAGATTAAAGTTTAATTGAAATGAGTTTAGCAAATTAACGTGGACTAGGGTTCTAAGTCGAATTTGGGGCTTGTCAAATAATCATATTTAACAAATGGAATAAATTTATATTTTCTTGAAATATATATATTTATATTTTTTTATTCAAAGTTGTGAAAAGAACTAATTATAATGATTAACAAGGTTACATATAAACTAACCAAAATTAGTTGAAAAGGGATTTTTGAACAATAATAATTTACTAATTATTATTTTCAATCCATTTACTAAAAATTATTCTGACAAATTTACTAGTTATTATTTTCAATCCATGTTACTAAAAATTATTCTGACAAATTTTGCTAAAATGTTTTATCAATAAAAATATTTTTATTTAGATTTAGAAAAATTATAGAAAAAATCTTTGGAAGCTTTTTAAAATATCTGGAATTTATAAAAATAATTTTTATACATATTAAAAGTTTTATGAAATTAGTTTTAGGCTAAAAAGCCTTTAGAAAACAAAACATGAGGTGCCCGGGTTCGAACCCGGGACCTCATGTTAGGGGCAGTGTGACTTAACCAGTGAACCAGGGTCGGGGCCTTGATTCATATTGGTTTCCAGATCTTTTAAACCCAAGTAGAAGTTTCCCCAAATTGCGAAGAACCCTAGAACAAGGTGAATCAATTGAACCCAAATCACGGTTGATAATGAAATTAACCATAGGGCTTTTGATCCATACATGAAATCGAGTATGCCACATTGTTTAGTTACCTAGATTGAAGTTTAAATCGATGAGGATGAACAAGGTAAAAGCCGCGACGGTGAAAAGTTGATCCTAGATGATTTGGTTGATGAGATTCCAATTAATTTTAGGTTTAGCTTCAACAATGGATGAGAAACGTAAGCCCTTTGTCAATTTTGGTTTAAAATGCCCGAAAGGGGGGCTTCGACGAAGTTGCAGGTTGCGAAGAAGATGATGATTCGAATTCGTGTTTGGGTTTGTTTCAGGTAAAAATGAGAGTTGTATTCGATTATGGATTGATGAATGACCGTTTATGCCGAGTTAATTCGATTATTATTGAGGTTTAATGATTGAACGACTATCGAGTTTAAGTTTTTCAGTTTTGAAATCGATCCGGCCTGTAACCGACGTTTTATCACACTTAAATGATGTATTCACGTTTGAAACGTGTTCTATAATGATTTGCAACGGTTTTGAGTCGAAAAACGATCGAGATTTGCCGGTGTAGGGGGTGGCCGGAAGGTCGCCGGAGATGGCCGGCGTTTGGCCGGAAAAACGGCCTAAGGGGGAGAAAGAGGGAACAAGTTTCAGTTAATTACAACTTTGGTCCCTGTGGTTTTTGTTTTTATTATTTTATGCTTAAAACTCACTTTTAAGTTTTTAATTGGCAACTAGACCCCCTAGACTTTTAAATCAAAGTTTTATTAATAAAATTATTATTGTTGGTATTATCCTTAGTTAGTATTATTATTGTTATAATTTTTTTATTATATTATTATTATTATTATTATTATTAGGGTTATTAACAACATAATTATTATTACTCTTATAATTAGTTATTATTAGTATTATTATTATTGTCATTACAATTAGTATTATAGTTCAATTTAATAACTAGGTTATTAACTTTACATTAAAATTTAAAATCCAACTAGGAATTAAGCATAAATCACCCATAAGTTTCATATATGGCAATAATGCCTCATACAAGAATTAACAAAGCTAACTTATAAATAACCCTAAATACATGATGTTACAACCGCCACCACCTTCAACCACCGTTACCACCAGCACCTCCTTCAACCACCAGCACCTCTTTCAACCACTATCACTAGCACCAGTACACCACCTTCAACCTTTAACCTTCAACCTTTAACCTTCATCCTTTAGCCTTTAACCTTCAACCTTCAACCAACACCAACACTTCCAACCACCACTACCAGCACCACCTTCAACCTTCAATCATCACTATCACCAACCACAACCTTTACAAACCATCAACCACCATCACAATCAGATCCATCGTTTTTCTTGGTGGTGGTGGCCAAAGGGTTTTGACCGGATTAGGGTGGAAAATGAGTCCCCAGCGATGAAGGGAGCGACGTTTGATCAGGTGGTGAAAATCTAATGTTTAACGGCTTTATTTATGTGTTTATGGGCAGATTTATTAAAAATAGAGTTACTTTTGGGGTTATCTTGTCTTTGTAGGTTAAACGTGAATAATACAAAGATATTGAAAGAAACAGGACGAGAAATGGAGCTCGGGAGGTGAAGATATGTAAAAGAGAAGTTCTTAGATAATGTTAACTTAAAACGGGCATAACTTGATCTAAGAAAAACATTACAGGGCCCACAACCTATCAAATGAAATATCTTGAAAAGTGACACATGAAAATCAAGTTTGTGTAGTAGGTGGAGCCACCGACGCCATCATAAGCGCCACCGATGCCCATTGCCGCGTTTTGGTGGATTTTAACCTAATTTGAGGGGTTTTAAAGGGGTATTATCCCTATGATGAAAAACACCTCTTTACACATCAATCATGGACAAAAATTAACCATCTTTTATCATTCCAAAGGTCTTCTGACATTAAACTCATCCGGTTTCACATGATCAATTACAATTTTATTGAAGAATCGACGATGGTGCAGGCTAAATCAATTGTGATTCACTTTGGGGGATGGGTTTGTGTAAGTTCTTATTTTCTTAGTTTGTAACCTAGATTTGGATTAGATCTTGAACCATTTAAGTTATTTTAGATTCAATTTATGATTTAATTATTTAAACAGTTTGATTTTGCTTAAACCTAATTTTGACATCCGAACAACAAGGAGCACTCAACTACTAGTCTAGTCTAGTAGTTGTTTTTTCTATTAGTTGCGATGCAAACATGCCTTTATTTAACTTATGAGATTAGTTGAGTAGGCGTGCCTTAGTTGTCTGCTATAAGATAGCTAGTTTTGGGGCTAAGCTAATATGCGCCGAAGAAAGCCAGGTGTCGTAAGTAAGCTCTATTCAGCCCGGAGCATTGATTCCCCATAATGAATAGGCTAGCTCTATCTCTCAATTACCTATCATGTGCTCGAGAAGGTCCCTTAGTTCCTCGACAGTTATTCAATTGGGAATTGTGCGACTAAGGTCCTTTAAGCTTTTGTCAATGATTAACACTTCTAAGTCACCATTAACAACTTCTCACAAGGTTTCATTCAAGAAAAAAATATAACTTTGCCAAACCTGAATCCTGAAATGGGTTGTTTTTTCTCCGAGATTGTTAAAAACTTAAACTTTTATTTTATTCATTTAAGTATTCCTTAAATCAATCCATATATCAGTTTACATTTTAATATTTAATTCTTTTAGTTTAATCATTGCTAGCACTTTCTTGTGATTCCTTGTGTATTCGATACTCTGCTTACCCTTACTATTAAGGGGCGGGGACTGAAAATGGTGACCGGTGAAAAAGAAGTTGAGTATAGGGGTATTTGAGTCATTAAAGAAATTTGAATAGTCAAATTTAACGTCCATCCGTTTCAAGGACCATCGTTGTTACGTTTGTGCAAAATTTTGGACCTACCTTGTAATTCAGAGAGTTAGGGATCAAAAATAAAATCAGGCTTAATCACATGGACCACCCATGTAATTAAGTCTTAATAAAATGATAAAAAAAAAACTTAAACATAGATGTATAAATGAAATCTAGAGAAAATTGTATAAATGGACCCTTTGGTTTGACCAAATTACACATTTGGTCCCCAAACTTTGAAAATAGCAAAGTTAGTCCAAATTTTTATAGGGTAACTTTGTAAATAATAACCAACTTTCAGAAATGTTCCAACTGGGTAACTCAAGTTTTAAAAGTGTTCTAATTAAATCACTCAATTTTTAAATTTTATATAAATTAAAAGTCTTAATATGTTTTTAGCATGTTATACATTTGGTTTCAATTAAAAAATATTTTTTTATCTTTTAGTGCTGATATTGAACATTTATGCAAATTTTAGGTACTTTTTTTAGTTTTCATAACTAACGTGTTTTTTTATTAAATATTATTTTATATATTGAAAATTCTAGCCTAACGACTTCTTCACCGTTGCTTTCTTGACATAAGAAAATTTAATGATGATGCAATTTGATCGTTTGTTGGGCCAATTTGAGAAAAATATACATGAGTGATTAAATTATAACACTTTTAAAATTTGATTATTATTCTGAGATATTTTCCCACACTTTTATATAGTCAATGCATATTTGGTCCCTAATATAAATTCATTTAGTTTTTATATATTATATAGAGTTTGAACTAATTTTTAAATTTAACTTTAGGGACCAAAAGTGCAATATTCACGTAAAAGTTCGAACTAATTTTGTACTTCTTTAAAAAATTATGGATTAAATTTGTAATGACTATGCAAAAGTTTGAACTAACTTTGCAATTTTCAAAGTTTGGAGGCCAAATATGCAATTTGATCAAACCATATGAATCATTTATGCATTTGTTTTCCTAAAATCTATCTAAAAATTTGGTCCAAGTATACCTTGTTAAGTTATTATATGTAAAAATTTTGTAGAGTCAAATAGCCAATTCTAAAATGAAAAATAAACCTTCTAATAATTATTAAGTTATAAAAGAAACCAAAATAAAAGAAAAACCTTGAGTTAAAGTTTTTAATAAATAATAAAATAAAATATACCTCTTCTTGAGAACGAAAAAGAAAAAAAAACAAATGTGAAGTTTTAGTCTTCAAGATAAAATGTTTTGACTTCCAAGGAGTTTGTAGACTTCTATAATCAATGATGTAAAATTACATATGCAACATGCACAACATGTAATGCATAAAAGGTTGGTTATAAGTACTATATAAATAAACTTCTAATTTACTAAACTTGAGTTTAGTGACCTTAAAGTCTATACAATTTAATAACCTTAAAGTCTATACAACATTTGATAGTTTAGGAACACAAACTTTTTTCTTGGGTAAAAAGATAGGGTTAATCGAGATTCTAACACCTGTTTTCATAATAATGGTTTGGTCTATGGCAGGATTAACTATCTTTTATGCCCTCTGCATAAAATTAGAAACTCACTAGGCCAGTTGATCGTTAATAAGTCCTAGATCTACTAGTTTAGGAGAAGACACTTTATAACTTTTTAAAGTGGAGGTCACGGATTAAAGTTTCACTAGGTATAATATGCTCTTAGTGGGTCAATGGTTTTACCATAGTGGGTTTTTAGGTGGTGGGTTTTTCTTAGAATGGTGGGAGAGCCGGGTCACCAGCATTGTCTGTGTTCGGGGCGTGGATGACCTTTCGCCAATGGGTTTACCCGGGGTGACCGGACTTAAATATTATTCGTTGGTCGCTAAAAAAAAAACTAGGCCAATTGAACTTGGCACTCCAAGACTACCTTCGCAGCTCCACTGCTAAGGAGACAATATAAAGCATATTTGATGTGGACCATCACACAAGAGAGAGTTCATGACAAGAAAGAATGGATGATACTGGTTGAGGATGAAGTAAGACACTAACCAAACATAGCTTAAAACAACCTAACTATGCATACATGATAGATTCAGTTGGTGAAATAGGTCAACGTGGAAAGCTTTTTATAAGGGTTCTTTTGGTTATAAGTTATAACCGACTAGGTTTGTAATTGGGTTGATTCTCACTCGTTGATTTGATAACTTTTGATAAATGATTATTCTTGTCTTCAAGAAACTAATTTAAAATACAAAAATTTTCGAGAATCATACAAGTAGGTGTACTTGGTGCATGAATTATAATCACATATAACGAGGGAAAGAAAATAATTTGCAAATAATGGCTTTGTGCATCACAATTTATTCATTAATACATACTTAATTATAAGTAGGGTGTAAAAGGTGTATCAGGTGCTTGATTTACATCCTGCTTGACGCGAGGATTGGGAAGGAACAAATTGCTTTACAATCTAATGTACATAACATTATCCAGTAATTTATAGTAAAACTATGAGACCTTAAGGTCATAAATACATCAACCTTACCAACCGTTCAAACTAACTAATTTTAAGTAGATAACTCTTTTAATTGTATAAAATAGTTATAAATAATGCATGTAAGATAATTACATGTAATGAGAAATATATAAGAAAATGTGGTTAAAAGTTCGTTTAATGCATCAGTAATACGTATAAATGATTATAAGGCTCTCACAATCCTCTAGTTATTAACTCTAAATCAAACAACCTTTTGGAACTAACTTTTTCACACAACACTTGAATTTGTAGTAAAAGAAGGATTTTATGTTTACTCCCATATTACTACGTATCAGATTTATAAGCATCTTATTAAAACTAAATCATTTTTATAATACTAGCCTTTACGCGTTGCTGCAGCTTCATACACGGCGTGTTAAAGTACAGACTACAATCAATCCGACTCATTTTTCAACTAAATTTACGTCGAAACGTAGAGTAACTTGATTTTATATCATTCAAAGACAACATATTATATTTAAACCAACTTTTTCCCAAATAAAATTATGTCGAAACGTTGACCAACTCAAAACGTTCATAAAAAAACGTTGCATGCGACATGATAAAGTATAAACTACACGACTCATTTCCAAACAAATATGCATCGAAATGTAGAGCAACTCGGATTTATATAATAGGATGACAATCTATTATATTTGATCTAACACGTTTCCAAAGAAAATTATGTTGAAATGTAGAATAGCTCAAAGCGTACATAAATATATGCGCAAAAACATTTATATTTGACCGAATTCATTTCAAAACAAAATCTATGTTGAAAAATAGATGAACGACGAAACGTAAATCATCTCACATCATATATAAAAAATAAGCACCGAAACGTTTCATTTTTCGCCTGACTCGTGGAAACGTGGCTGTGTTGCATAGGATAGAGTTTTGGCAAGGTGGTGGGCCCAGTCGTGGTAGGTTGCCGTGAACACTGAGCTCCGCCCTTAGGCCCTCAGCGTGACCACTAATTATAGTCTTTGTGATGGAGGGTGTGACCAGTAGCGAACCCAGAAATTTATTTCATGAAAAGCAAAAGTGGGACGATTGCATAATTTTAAGGTGGGTTCTTGGGATTTTCATATGTACATATATATAACACTAAAAAATTACGAGGTTAACGGTCTCCCAAACAAAAATAGTAAAGAGCATAAAACTATTTTTTATCAAAACTTTTGATCCACCCTTTTATTAAATAGAACACTTGGCACACAATTATAAAGACACCAATGACCCTTATTTATAGTAAACCAACTTGCAGACCAATTTACCTTATCTAGACATAAATTATAAAATAAAATCAAGGGTTAAATGCGTTTTACGTCCCTGAGGTTTCATAAAAATTGTCATTTGAATCCAAAAGTTTAAAATGTTGCCATTTGCATCCAAAGGTTTCACTAAAATTGCCATTTGAATCTATTTAGCTACTTCTAACTAACACGGTTAACTTTTTCCGTTAAGTTTCATGAGAGTTATTTTAATTAAAAAAATACAAAATAAAAAACCAACTCATGTGAGGGTTTTTATATGTTTAGGCTTTTTTTGATAATTATAGTTGTGATTTGACTCTATAATTGTATTTTATTATTTTGTCTTGTAATGTATTTTGGTTCAGTAATCGTATAACTTTTGCCCATTTCATTAATTAAACAGTTTTATTTAGTTTAAAGCTTAATTATGATTATGATGATTGATGTTTTTATGATTATTATTTATGGGCAGTTAATGTTATTCTATAAATTATTTTTATACTTTTATGATAATTTGTAATTTATGATTATAATTCAAATAATTTATATTATATGACTTGTTTGTCTATTTATATATATATTTATTTTGTATGTTTTATAAAGTTAGAAATGAATCATTTTTAGTTAGTTATAACTATATTTTAGACATCATATTATATAAAATAAAATAACTAACTAAAAATGATTTATTTTTAACTTTATAAAACATACAAAACAAATATATATATATATATATATATATATATATACAAGCCATATAATATAATAATTTGAATTATAACCAAAAAAGACAAATTATCATAAAAGTATAAAAATAATTTATAGAATAACATTGACAGCCCATGAATAATAATCATTAAACATCAATCATCATAATCATAGTTAAGCTTTAAAGTAAAGAAATTTATGTTTAATTAATGAAATGGGCGAAAGTGAAACGATTACTAAACAAAAATATATTAACAAAACAAAACAATAAAATACAATTGTAGAGTCAAATCATAATTACAATTATTAAAAAAGGTTAAAC
Organism: Flaveria trinervia; assembly: GCA_025506515.1. Taxonomy (NCBI): domain Eukaryota; kingdom Viridiplantae; phylum Streptophyta; class Magnoliopsida; order Asterales; family Asteraceae; genus Flaveria; species Flaveria trinervia. The sequence goes on along the minus strand of CM046452.1, from coordinate 81,824,967 downwards.
ATATAAAAACCTTCACGTGATTTGGTTTTTTATTTTGTAATTTGTTTAATTAAAATAACTCTCAAATGGAAACTAAACGGAAAAAATTAACTGCGTTAGTTAGGAGTAGCCAAATGGATTCAAATGGCAAATTTAGGGAAACTTCTAGATGCAAATGACAACATTTTAAATTTTTAGATTCAAATGACAATTTCTATGAACTCTAAAATCAAACTCAAATGATTAAATAGAAAAATTTACTAATTAACCCCTCTAAGTATTGGATATTGACAATAGTAGTCCAACAATCTACCCAATCTTGTCTTCCACTATGCTGCACAACAACGTTGGGCTTGAAACACCTCTTGTGGCTTTTATCCCTCTATAACCATCTCCTCGACCTCTTCTGGAACTCCGATCTCTACCTCAGCCATGTCCTAGATCTTCTCGGCTAAAAACCATATTTATGACTAAAATTTCTTTGTATCAACACTGCTTGATTCTTCGATTGAGCCGTTCTTGCGATCTATTGAACTTCCAAGGAATGATAGCAAACCCCTTTTGCAGCCTTTCACTCGCTGTTTTTACACCCATTGATCTTTTCCTTACAACTATCGGTTCCTCTTCTCAAGCCTTCCTATATTATACTAACTTTAATGTTTTCTTTATCTACATGATGCACGTAAACAAAGTTCCCGAACCTTTTCTATGTTTTCTTATCTAGATAATGTAGATCATAAGGAATAACTGTGATTGATTGGGACACCACTGTTTTAAGAAAGCTTAAATCTAACAATCCGGAACTCACCTCCATAGCTATATCGAGAAGTAATATATTTCATGTTTTCTTAATTTGTACGTTAAACCTAAACCAACCAAATGGTAATTAGTAGTTATCTGTATTATCTATTACGGTATTACCATATCGTAGTAAAGTTTTTTTTGTCACAAAAACACAATCTCCATTACGTAAACGGAATTTTATTATTTGTAGTTGAGACCTTATACACAAAAGAGGACTCCACGAAACTCAATAACTCATCAATGCTTTTCTTTATGTATAAGAAATTTATTATAGATATGTTATTTTTTTTTCTAAAAATTTTAACGTTTGTTATGGATCAATAGTTTTATTACTAGAACTTTAATTTATAATGACTATGTTATATATTGTGGACCACTAGTTGGGTTAAATGAGTTATCGTAATAAACAAAGGTTAACATTTAATCTCTATCAAATAAAAATTTACTTTGCCTAAGAAGACTAATAAATAACAGTAGATTGACAAGTGACGTATTAGAAAAATTAAGGAGAATATAATTTGGTCCATTGCAAACTTAGGATTTCTATTTTCTTTTAAAATTCAGTAGTGTTGTTTTACTTTCTCTAGCTACTCTTCTCTTACATCATGTTGCCTCTAGGAAAAATAACTGGTAATGGCAACCGGTCATCTTCCTAAAACCATTCATATTCGTTTCTTCAATTTGAGTTCCATGTTCATATTCACAAATTTATGCTATATGCTAAATTTTTCATTCAATTTGCTCTTTTTTTAATATGTCTTAATCAATTTTAAAAAGGAAAATTTAAGTTTGCTTTTGGTGAGTTTGATTTATTGTTTTCGTGAATGTTTTTGTGTTAAATGAACTCTGTGTTAGTTTGTTAAGAAGATATGTAAATTAAGATATTTACAGATCTAGTTGTCTAGGAGTATTTGAGTTTTTTTATAAGTTTCACAAGATTGTAGATACAAGGAGTGAAATTCATTTTTTAAAGTCCTCAGCAAGTTTACTATCATGTCACCATTTATCCAATTGATGTGGTTAGTAATGTGTATTCATGAGAGCACCCTTGTATAACGAACATTATTATATTAGACATGAAATTTACAAAACAACAACATATTACATCACTTAATGATTTCATCATGATATTCTTTTGATTTTGGTTTATATTATGAGTGAGTTTATTGTTTTATTATGCATGGCACAGGCGTGTTCGACGTTTTTTGACCATGGAGTTGTAGCCTACACCAATACTAGCATAAAGTACACCAAGGGCCACGTGAACTTATTTTTTTTGTGTGTTTTAAAGTCGTCTTTTAAAACCTGAACCCTAGTTTTCGACATACACGAGACCTGCAAATTCATAGAACGATTTTGAGTGAAAATTGGTAATCAAGACGCTTCCAAATCATCCCGATTACATCCTCTTTCATGTTTCAAATTACAAAATCAAAATCAAATATTGAAGACATAAATAAGATGATTCAAGACTAAACCTATCAAGATCATTCTCGGGTGTAGGGTTTTGTATTAGTTGCATGCTCAATTGACGATTACTTTAGTTTGAATGCGAACTTAACTTAATTATTTGGTTAGTTTGATTTGTATTTTTGCTTGTTTGATTAAACGGTTTTGAGTTTTAGAAGTCAATCGATTTTCATCAATATTGGTTTTGATCATTAACAATTAGAGTTATTGTTTTCTAAATTGGTAATCTTTAAAGTAGAAAACCTAGTTGTAATATTATTCAGTTTAAGATCTTTAATCATCATAATCCTGGTAGTTTGGGTTTTGGATAATTCAAATAATTTAACAAACCATATCTATGTGGTTTCCAATTAGTAAATTTAGGGTAAACAAGTGGCTTTGCAAACTTGAATCCTAAGTGTGATCTTTTTCCTTATTATTGCTTCTAAACCATTCTCAAATTGCTTTTTAATTTTCATAATCATCAAACCAATTCAAATTCAAGTTTATTTCTTGTGTCTAGTTTAATCTTGAGTGGAGTTGGGGTGGATGATGTTAGATTCTTCTTAAAAATGTACATCTTAAATCTTTGCCTTTAAATCTTCTAAAAATTCTTGAAAGATGCTCAAAATCACCTAAAGGGTTTGAAAGAAAAATGAAAGGCTTGTTGGAAAAAAGATGTATTAGGGTTATAAACCATTTTTTGCATGAATATGGCCATATATTAAGTTATATGTCTATATTCAGTTTTATAAATGAGCTATTTAGAGTTTGACAACTTATATGAACATATTCAGTTTCGATATAGTTATATCAGAAGCATTTTTCCTCTTAAACATCTTCAAATCTTAGGTTTTCTTAACAAAAATCAAGGAGCTTCATCTGATAACTACAAATTTTAAATAAAACACAAATAAGTGTCTAAACTATGACTTTTGTAACAAAAATGACTTAAAATGCCAATAAATATATATTTTAAACATATTTAATTATTAACATATCAATGGTGGTGGTTGTGAAGGTTTGGTGGGTGGTAGGTGGTGGCGGTTATTGGTAGGTAGTGGGTGGTGTCGTTGGTTGTTGGTGGCAACAATAGTGAAGGGTGGTGTCGCGGCGGTGACAATGATGGTGGTGGTTGGTGAGTGGTACTGGTGGTTTATGTTTTGTAGTGGTGTTGGTTGTTGGTGGTGTGGCGGCGCGTCGCTGGTGGTGACGGTGGGTGGTTGTGGTGATGGTGGTGGTGGCAATAGTTGGGATTGGTGGTGGTGGTAGTGGTAGTGGGGATTGGTGATGGTGGTGGTGGTAATGGGGATTGGTGATGGTGGTGGTTGTGGAAGAGGTAATGGAATGAAAAAAAAGTGTGAAATAACAATTTTAGGGTGGTTAAAGAGAATGGGATTTTTCATGTAATCAACGATTTCATTCCATTGAACAATCAAACATTTATTTTTTCATTATCGTGTAATTGCATTTATTATAATATTTTTTTTATTGTTTAAGTTAAAGAGTGTATAATAAGATGCAAATAACAACACCCATAAAAATATATTTTTATACAACGAACAACATGATAAAACTTTTATGATATATGATTTTCATCACTCTCCATCTACTTTTTATGATATATAATATTTCGGCAAGTTCTAGCGGTCGTAGTGCTCTAGTACATTTAATTCGAAGAGATTAATTAAAGTGCAGTTTTCTTTAAAACTTGCAGTTCCCAATGAATATTTATAAATAGATATTTAAATAAGAATTATGACCATCTTATTTTTTCATGGCTTTCTTATTTTATATAATCCATTATATATATTTAAGTTGTTACAAATTCTAATTAAATTAGTTATGTAACATTTTTTATAAAGAACAAAGTTATTTAAAATTATATCCTTTAACTTTTGCTTCTAAATTTAGAAATTTAGTTTAAAGTTAATTTTAGAGTAATATGTTTTGAAGTAAATATTTTAGAAGTATATACTTCACAATATTTAGATACAAATAAAGACCATGTAAAATTTATAAAATACATGTTTCAATAAACAAATTTTATTTTAAATCAATACTTTAGATATTTTGATAAGAAAATAGATGATGTATTCCAAATAAATTATAAACTTATTGTTCATGAATAGTTATATACAAAGAATAATGTAAATGTCTTAACCACAATGGATTTACAAAAATCCATCTAAAAGTTGAAACAACTTTGTGTTATTTTACTATTATTTTTATGTATGTAACTTATATTTGGGTATAAATTACACCAATTAATTAAAACATTTATACGAAAAATTATAATTAAAAAGTAAATTAATTAATTAGTAATAGTTAAGATCATATTTATAAAACAAAATAGTGAAAAAAAGAGAAAGAGAAAAGTAAAGTAAATAAAAAACAAAAGAAAACAAAAGATTAAAAAAATTACATATTTAGTCATTGAAATAGTAAGGCTGTCATTTATTGAAAACCTAAGTGAAAAAATTAACTTATGTTAGTACAAATTACAGAAGTTGAGATAAACTTTTAAATTAAAGATACTAAGTATATTTATTAAAGTTTAAGATATATTTGTAATTTTAATAATACTTAAAAGACAAAATATGTAATTTGTAATTTATTGTTAACTTTTTTTGAACGGCTGAAATTTCATAAAAAAAACCTAGCAAGATGCTAGGAATACAAAACATACACAATTTTAATGCAAAGTTACACCAATTATGCCACTCGACATTCAACGATGAAGCCCTGTATTTTAACCACATTGACTTTAATGTTTTCCATCACCAATTTATTGCTAACTTAATAACAATTTTTACGATGATTATTATTTAAACATGCAATAAAATAAAAAGGTAAACTCAAATATCACATATGTTATTGAAGAAAAAGGAAACACTAATTATTATCTTGAGTATTAACATTAACTTATATAACCTTGTTAGGTGTAGTGCGTATGATAGTGCTGGACCATCTTTAATAATAATAAAACAATATAACTTTTATAAGAAAAAAAAAACACGTGAAACTAGCTTAGATCAGATCAGAGAAGATATCATAGAGCATTTAATTAGTTAATATCTTTATATACAGATGAGAGGAAAAGTATCAAGGGGTGTGTAACTGTAACCATGGAGGGTGAGATAAAAAACTTTACACTTGTATGGGCAACAGCCTTAACAACACTCTTCATTTGTCACACAATCAGCAAGTTTATTGCAGCTGGTACCAAACGCCTATATGCTTTTCTTCCTACCTTTTGCCTCTTCTTCTACCTACCCCTTCTTCTGACCTCAGTTCATCTCTCAGGTACCACATCTTTCTTCATCACTTGGCTTGCAAACTTTAAGTTGCTATTGTTTGCCTTTGACAAGGCCCTTTATGCTCTCTTCCTTTCTCCAAATTCATCCTCACTGCCTGTGTGCCCATCAAAATCACCCACACAAAATCCCCACAGAAAGGACCCATCAATTACTTTGTTAAGTTTGTGGTGTTTGTTGTCTTGCTTAAGGTGTATGAATATGGGCAGTATTTTCACCCCATGCTTAAAATGGCTCTCTTTTGCCTTCATATCTATGTGGTTCTTGATGTGGGTTTGGCTATATTCGCGTACGTGGCTCGAGCCATGGTTGGGTTCGAGCTCGAGCCGCAGTTTGACGAGCCTTATCTGGCTACATCTCTACAAGATTTTTGGGGGAAGAGGTGGAACCTTATGGTCACGGGTATACTACATCCTACGGTGTATGTTCCTGTTAGATCAATTTGTGGTAGGTTTTTGTCAAAAAAGTTGGCTCCTTTTCCAGCTGTTGTGGCTTCATTTGTTGTGTCTGGATTGATGCATGAGTTGATTTTTTATTACATTGGGCGATTGGAGCCCACGTGGGAAGTCACGTGGTTCTTCTTGATTCATGGGGTGTTGGTGGGGCTAGAGGTGGTGGTTAAAAGGATGATGGGTGTCACATGGCGTCTTCCTGCGGTAGTTTCTGGTCCGCTGGCGTTGGGAGTGGTGATGGGCACCAGTTTCTGGTTGTTCTTTCCACCGTTCCTGAGGTGTGATACGGAGGTCCGTTCGTGTAAAGAGTTTGTGGCCTTCATGGAACTTGTTGTTCGTGGGCGATTTGTTGGTCCAGATGACGTTTCTTGCCCTTACTTGAAGTTGTAATTTTGCCCTGTGCAACCCAAATGATCAATGTTTCTTCTTCTCGTTTATTTTTATTTCATTTTCAGATATGTACTTATAACAGATAATACAAGTGTTTAGAATTGGTAGCATCTATGCCATCAACACTCTTATATCACATTCTTGTACTAAATATAACATGACCAGGGTATAAGCTCACATGTGACATGTCAATTGTTAGGGTTGCATTAGGAAAAACTATAAAAGTATACACTTGTGTATATATTTTTATTTTATATAACCTGATATTTGCTATAAATTAATTATTAAAGAATAATAGTCGGACTAACGAATAAATAGTATAATATTAGATACTACAACATCACTTAATATTATTTGTACTCCTGATAAACATTTAATTATATATTTATTTATTCCTGATAAACATTTAATTATATATTTATATGGCAAGGTCAACTATAGTACTTGCAAGGTGGTTTGGTGGTGTCTTAAATTTAAAACTTAATTACACAGTTGATCTTTGTGGTTAGCTTTGATTTCAATTTTGGTTTGTAACTTTTTGAAATTATAAGATTGATTTAAAACTTTGCACAAAATAATAATGGTCCCTAAAATGAAAGGATGTTAAATTTGACTGTTAAATTTTCTTTAATGACTAAAATACTCCTACACTCACTTTCTCTCTCACTGCTCACCCTTTTTAGTCGTCCACCCTTCATCGTCGGCGACTCACCTTCAAATACCGCTAATGGTGGTTGAAGGTTGGTGGTGTTGGTGGTTGAAGACCGAAGGTGATGGTGGTGGTAACGGTGGTTGAAGGTGGTGGTGGTGGTGACGGTGGTTGAAGGTGGTGGTGGTGGTGACGGTGGTTGAAGGTGGTGGTGGTTGTAACATCCGTCATTTTTTTTTTCCAAATTATAAATCCAAATCCGAACTCATTTCGAGTTTCCATTATTAAATTATTTGAATAGTTTTAATAGATTAAATGCAACTTACAATGTGAATAATTTATCTACTAATTATTTAAATCAACTTGTAATAACTTATAGAGTTATAAGTAATTTTTTTATAAAGTGTTATTAATCATTTTATAATAAATAATTAAATGGAAATGTTTACTTAAAATTTATTTAGTTGTAAAATGGCTTGTAGTAAACTTATATAATTTTATTAGTAGTTATGAATTATATTAAGTAAAAATAAATGATCAAGTTATAAGGTTACAATCTTATAAACGTTTTAAAGATTAAATAACTAATTAATTTGATTTATTATTCAAATTAGTTTGGATAAGTCTAGGGTGCATTTTGTAATTTCCAAAACTTAATTTAAAGTTTTTTTTACATGAAATAATAAACAACATAAACCTCAGGGACCAAAGGTGTAACTTCTCAAGTTAACCACCGTCGCCTCTTCCCCCGTCACCGGCCAAACTCCGGCCATCGCCCCGGCGACACCCAAACAACCCAAATTCGTCATTTTCATATGAAATAAACGGTCCTCAATCCTCGCGTCCAAGGTTCGAACTATCGACTCTTGTTAATCCTAAAGATTCGACTGTTATATCTTGAAAACTCAAAACCGAAGTACATTCATGAGCTAGATCGGTTTCAACCCAATTATGAACAAATTAATCGAATTAAACTACTAGAAACGCTTATACGATCGTTATGAGTTCGAATTTGCAATTAATTACATTCAAAAATCATACGGTTACCTTGATTCAAGACTCGAAACCACCGAACCAATATTAAACTCGATGGACTAGAAACACATCAAATTCAATGTGTAGAATATGGAGAAAACATTCCTTTTGAATCCTTTGAACTTACTGCGCCTTCAATTTCATATAAAGTAAATGAAATCATCAAGTTCGATCATCATCATCTTCTTCGGCCTGCAACTTAGTCGATGTCTACCTTTGGAGCATTTTCGAATACAATTGATAAGGGGCATTCGTCCCTCATCACCTCTGGAAGCTTTAGCACTCATTAATCGAACCATATCAACAATAATTATACGGATTCGATCATCCTGATCAAGCGTGACCCCATTCTTTTTAATTCGCTATCGATTCCACCTCAAAACAGGTAATTAAACATACTTGTACGCTTGATTTCATTAGGGGATTAAAATCCCTCAACTTATTTCAGCTATCATGATCAGATTGGGGTTCAATTTGAAATCAAATTGATTTAGGGTTCTTATGGATTGGGGATTATTTGAAAAATGATTCATATTAATTAATTTGTACTTTAAAACAAGATCGGGGCTTTGTCCCACCGGTTAACAACAGTCTTACACATGGGAGGTCAGGGGTTCGAACCCTGCCTCTGCCATGTTTTGTTTTAATTGTTTTTCTTTTATATTTCTAATTCAGAAAATTTATTACTATATTAATAAATAAAAATAAAAATTATTTCGTTAACTAAAATATTATGAAATTATTAAGTTTATTTTTTAAGATACTTAAACTTATAGTTATCCAATGTAATTATTTTTTTAAAAGAATAAAAAGATTATAAAAATATTACTTAGTCATTATATGTTATAATATATTATGGTTCAAATTTGGGGTTATTTCAAAACATTATTAGTTTACATGTTATATAATTAATTATTCAATTATTTATTTAAATAATTAATTATTTAACCATGTTATAGTTAATAAATTTATTCTTTAAACTTTTATTTAAATTATTGAGACTAATAAAATAATATATTATACTTATTACTAAAAGTTGTATTATAAGATTTTTATAATAAATCATTTAGAAGTTCACAACGATATAAAACGATTTTAAATAATTTTAAAGCCATCTAAATAGGTATTCAATTAAGTAACCTTATCAAATTTTAAATAATTAATTATTGAATTAATTATTTCTTTTCACATGATACTTAAATTTTGTTAATTCAACAAATTAAATTGTTGAATCATTCTCTATCATTATTATTTCTTAATTGGTTCATACCATCTTTATTGAACCAAAACATAATTGATTGCGATATTATATTTTATTTGGTTTGGTATTAAAACCCCCAAATTCCAAATGAAACCCTAATTCATACTTACTCTTGAATCTTTTCTTTATTCTAATACCGAGACATCAACCATTAGGTTGAATCGTGAAGAAATCGTTGGAGCAATCTTATTATCTTATTATTAACTTAAGTGCATCCTACATCTTATGGGTATTTCTATACTCCTTTTTCATATTTTTACACTTTGGGGTGAAACATGTTACTTATAATCATTGCACTTGGAAACATTTGATTCTTGTAAACTTATGGCAATTTACTTATGTGTTGTGATTAGTTGAACTTTATAGCTACCATGTAATGTCGAATATATGTACAATCATAACTATTGCTAGCCTGGCGACGTTATAGATCTATGGGCCTCACAAGCCTGTTTGGTTGATCCAAGTACACTTAGCTAATCGTATATTCTTTTAAATGTTTGAGACTTGTAAAACTTTGTCAAGGTTTGATTGTGCATTCTGTCTTACATCCTTAGTTACTTTGTTCTCCAATTTACAACATGAATTGCCATCTTTTATATACTTATGTATTGCAAACTATGGAAATCTCACCAACTTTCAAAGTTGACCCCTTTTATTTTTAACATGTTTCAGGTTAGCTACTTGTGGATTCTCTCCGTGCTCATATAAGACTTGGACCTAGTTTAACTTAACACGTTATATCTTTGTTTGATGCTTTTGTAATGTATGAACTTATTTGTCTTGTAATGTTTTAATAAATAATGACATTTAATATTATTTTCAACATAATTAGTTCCATGAGCTATGAGCAATCGTCTCCCATTCGCCCGCCCCGATGATTCCGTCGGTTGGGGTGTGACAGATTGTGGTGACGGTGGTTGAAGGTGGTGGTGGTGGTGACGATGGTTGAAAGTAGTGCTGGTGGTGAAGGTGGTGTTGGTGGTTGAAGGTTAAAAGATGGTGGTGTTGGTGGTTGAAGGTTAAAAGATAGTGGTGGTGATGGTTGTGGTTGAAGGTTGAAGGTGGTGCATTGGTACTAGTGGTGGTGGTTGAAGGTGGTGCTAGTGGTTGAAGGAGGTACTAGTGGTGACGATTGTTAAAGGTGGTGATGGTTAGAGATGGAGGCTTGATGGCGTAGGAGATAGTAGTGGAGATAGTGAAGAAGAAAAGTGAATGAGGGTTTGGTGTGAAGGGCAAGGGTAATTTGTCATTTCACACGCACTTAATAGCAAATGTTAATGTCCATCTGTAATCCGTTTCAAGGGAGATCGTTGTTACGTTTGTGTAAAATTTTGGATCAACTTGTAATTTCAAAGAATAATGAAATAAAAGTAAAATCAGACCTAACAATAGGAAGTATCCAAGTTTAAATTAAATCAACATTTATTTTATGACCCACCAAATTTGTACATGATGTATGATTCTTTTTCATATTTAAATACAAGAGTTTCTTTCAAAAGCTATCTTTTCCCCCTCTTGTCTGATTGATGGTGTAATCTACTTCACATTAGACTTTTTCATATATTCTCTATTTCTTTATAGATTTAAAAACAAAATTATTTTCATGAGCCCGATTAAACCTGACCCGACGTAGTCTCTTACCCGAAAACCGATTAAACCGATTGTTATTAGGGTCGGTTTCGGATAGACTTGAAAACCTTAAAAACCCAAATAACGCGAACCGATTAACTTGATCTAACACCCATTATAACAAATCAAATTGTTGTATAATATATGTTATGAGGAATTTGTATGTTTTATCTTTAGTGTTTTATCTTTACTACTATATAATACAAATCATTGGTAGATTGATACTATCGTATTTTTATAAGGCGCCTAGAATAACTACTTAAGCATATGGTACAAGTGTTTTATGCAAATGTTCCTAAATTGTCTTTATTTGATAAACTTATTCTAATTAATATATGAGTTAATGCATATGATTAAATTTACTATATTAAATATTACTTTAATTATAATATAATTTAAATTAACGTTATATTTATATTTTTTATTTATATTTTTACTATTTAAATTAAGTATCATATTATTAACTAAATACTATTATCAAATATTTACATAGTTATAATAATAATAATGATAATAAATAATTAATTAAATAAATAATAAATAATAACAATAATAATAATAATAATAATAATAATAATATATTCAAGTATTTAAGACCGGTCGGAAAATAGACTCAGTAGATTATTTAGAGTGATGTTATATATAGTTAGGTTATTATTTTGATTATCTTAGCATTAAACTAATGTGATAACTTTTTAATGATTATTTGACATGGCAGTTTGAAGGACACAAAGAAAAATATCAATAACAGAATACGCCTAAAACATTTTGGCTTACAAAACCTTCATCTTTAAAATTTATAATTTTGTTTGGTTATTCATACGGAATTCAAGTATTTTGTTTAGTTATTTAAACCAACTTCATTGAACTCATTCAATCGATCTTTGTTGGTATCATGGTTTTGAAAACCGGACCGGACCGGCCGGTCTCACCGGTTGGACCGGCCGGTCCGACCGGTTGGACCGGGAACCGGACTCCGATCCGATCCGGTTCGGCGTTTAAAACCGTTTTAATGTTGAACCAGTGGTTGGACAGGTTGAACCGGTCGCACGGCGGTCCGACCGGGAACCGGACCGGTTGAACCGGTGGTCGGAGCGGTTGAGCCGGTGGTCGGACCGGTTGAACCGGTTTTTTTATATATATTTTTATTTTTTTGTAATTTTTACATATATTTATAAAAAAATACTTTTAATTTTATCCGGTTCTTATATACGGTCCGACCGGTTGAACCGGTCCGACCATCAAACCGGTAAAACGTCCGGTTCACTGTCCGGTCCGGTTTTAAAAACATCGGTTGGTATTCACATGTGAGGATAAAAATCACTAAAGGGAATATCATCATTATCATGTTCAAAAAATCAAAAAAGATTTCTGCTTATTACAACTTCAAACATACATTTAATCTTTTACTTTGTTTTAAGTAAATTTAGTTTACTACTTTACGCATCTTTTGACAGGTTTTTTTGTAACCTAGAATACAACAAGAAATAACACCCGCAACAAATTATGGTCTAATTTACTAGTCAACCACACATTTAATAACATGTTTTGTCAAATTTTGTACAGAGTATGCTCATAAGTTTTGTTTTGTACAGCCACACAAAAATGTGAAATTTTTTTACTATGTTCACAGGACCTACTTAATGCTACACCACAAAAATAGTCCCATGATGCATCCATGTTTAATTTTTTCACCCCGAATCATCATTTTGTGTACAGTTGTTTTTAGCAAAGCTACAGTTGTTCCGGCATTTACCCATTTATTTTGTTAGGTAAGTATATCTATAAATCTATAATTGATCGTTCTTTATCCATGATTGATGATTGATGTGTTCTATGTTCGTGGATTAATGCGTCTGATGAGACGATGATTAATTAGTGTCTGTTATTTTGTTGAACCTCTTATGTTTAGAGGTGTAATTTGTGTTTGTATTGTTGATTTACATGTGCGATTTGACCTGCATATGTTTGTTTTTTAGTTTTGTCCTTCGCCAAGATCATTTATGTGTTACGTAGCAGTTAGTAGGACTAATGTTTTGAGACCCCTAAAACTTTTTGAGACCAACTCAATTATTATGAAAAGATGTCAAAAAATAATAAACAAATATAAAATAATAGTTTAAATAACTAAGTCATTTGTTTTATTAGATCATTACTTGATAGATTAATTATTAGATTATTGATTAGTAGATTGCTAGATTAAATTATTTGATTTATTTAGTTGATTATTTGTTTTAATAGTTTACTATTTGAATGTTACCGTGACCATTAAATAGAGAGTAGACAAGTCGTGGCGAGTCTAGACAATTAGTTTAAATAACTAAGTCATTTATCTTATTAGATGATTATTTGATAGATTAATTATTAAATTATTGATTAGTAGATTGCTAGATTAGATTATTTGATTTATTTAGTTGATTATTTATTTTAATACATGATTATTTGAATGTTACTATGACTAGTAAACAGGGGTGTAGACAAGTTGTGCCAAGCCTAGGATTGTTTTAACCTAAGAGAGCTTGATCTCGTGCTCGAGCTTGACTCATGTAGAATGTTGATTGTAAGACTCGAGCTCGTCTCGTATAAAATTTTTATTTTGATACTCAAGTTTTTTTTTTTTATTTCAGAAATTTTCAAACTCAAGCTCAGCTTAAGCTACCTTGTTTATAATTCAATTACTTTTATCACAACTTTTTATATAATAACAATTATCTATATAAATATATTTAATATATTAAGTAAAGTTTTACAAAAAATTCATTTCAAGAGTGCTCGATACGTGAAGCTTTAACTCAAGCTCGTTTATTAAATAAGAAATAGTATAAGCTCAAGCTCGAGCCTGTTTAAGCTCAGTTCAATCCGATATTTTGACGAACTAGTCTCTAGTAACTCAAGACTTCGCTTGTCTCATTTACAGCTGATGAGATCTGAATAGAATTGAATGAGATTCATTTCTTCTTGTAAATTCTCTTTTATTACATTGTGATTACAATTGTTCTTCTTCTTTGATTTCAATTCTTCTTTAGTGTATTGCTTACAATTGGTATCAGAGTCTGGTTCAGCTCAAGCTCTCAAAGAAGGTGATCGATTGAAGTCTGAAACAGAAAAGATGGTGTCAACAAAGTTTGATCCGGAAAAGTTTGATGGAAAGAACGATTTTGGCTTGTGAAGACTCAAAATGCGAGCCCTATTGGTTCACCAAGGTGTGGTGGATGCACTTGCTGGAAAAGCCAATCTTCCAGCAAACTTGACGGTTAAAGAGAAGAAAGATATCATGGAAAAAACCCATAGTGTAGTGATCATGTCTCTAGGAGATCTTATGTTGCGAGAAATGTTGAAAGAAACTACGGCGACCGGAATTTGGTCGAAATTTGAGAGTTTGTATATGACCAAGTCACTCGCGAATCGGTTGTATCTGAAGAAGAGGTTGTATACATTCCATATGGGTGTTGCTAAAGCATGGAAGACCACACAGATGAGTTTAACAAACTCATATTCGATCTTGAAAACACAGATGTGATTTTATAAGATGAAGAACAGGCCAATCTTCTTGGCTTCTTTAACCGACTCATATGAGCATTTTGTTGATACGTTGATGTATGGTAGAGAATCTCTGTTTATGGAAGAAGTTCTTGCTATCAGGAATTCGCAAGGGTTGAAGAAACGAACAGATGTTCAACACGATTCGAATGATGGTCTACATGTGAGAGGTAGAACAGAGTTTAGAAGTGGAAAGTCAAAAGGGGATTTAAGATCTAAAACAAAGTTCGACAGAAGATCCTATGTATGTGGATCCTGAGAAGCACTTAAAGAAAGATTGTCTCAAAAAGAAGGAGAGTGATAATTCTTCTGCAAAGGGGTACAACATCCATGTTTTAGAGTGTTCTTTAGAAGGGTATGAAAGCTCTGATGTGTTGAATGTAACAGATCAAGGAAAATCAAGGTGGGTGGATTCTTGATTCGGGATGTTCATTTCATATGACACCCGTTAAAGATCATTTCAAAGATCTCAAACTAGAAGACTATGGTGAGGTAAAGTTAGGAGATGATCGACCTTGTAAGATTCTTGGTATGGGAAATGTCACATTCAAGTTAAAGAATGGGAGTGAGATGGATGTGCGTCATGTCAAGTACATTCCTAGTCTTACTAGAATTCTGATGTATTTAGGAACTTTTAAGAAAGATGGGTATATAGTGAGTCTCAAAAATGGGAAGACAAAAGTGATTAAAGGGTCTCTAGTGTTGTTTACTGGTACTAGAATGGGTAATAATACATACATGTTAAATGGTGATGTGATCACTAGAAATGACCAGTGAGGATGAATGACATAGGGGTAGTGCTCTTTTATGGCATAATAGGTTTTGCCAGTGAGGGTAGTGCTCTTTTATGGCATAATAGGTTTTGCCATCTAAGTGAACAAGGTTTAATTGAGCTCACTAAAAAAAGCATTGATAATGTAAGGATGAATGACATAGGGGTTTGTGATACTTGTGTTCTTGGTCAGAAGAAAAGAGTACAGTTTAGTAAAGGTAAACATACTAGCCGAGATATTCTTGATTATGTCCATTCAGATCTATGGGGGTGTCACACCCCCAAACCATAGCGGTTTCCCGCGGGGTGCGAACATCATGATTTCATAGTCACTGATCGACCACTACATGGTTTTGTAAAACATACATCTCAAATAAGTTTAAAATACATCATTGTTCAGATTTAAATTTGCGGAAGCAATAGTAATAAGGTAAATTGTTTCAAAACATGACAATTACGAAAATGAATGTCCCAAACAGCATGAATGGCCCTAAACATGAGATGTTCCATGCTAGCTTAACTTGGTGCATCTATTAATTACCTGAGAAAACATGCATGAAAAATGTCAACATAAAGTTGGTGAGTTCACAGGTTTGATAGTAATAGTAAACAGTGTAATAGACCACAAGTCTTTCAATGATTTGATTGTTGATCATACAATACTACAATATTATATAATCACCGCAACCGAAGCTAGACTGTAACTGTAACAGATTGCCCCTACCCATGCCTAGCGTAAGCATTAGTGTGAACAAGCTAATAATGCACCCGTTTAGACCACCAGTCAGGATTAGGGTAATTAATCCGGGTGGGGGTAGTCAAACCCAATAGTACTATCCATGATTACCTCGCTTTGGGAAATAAACTAACGGTCCGATAACAGGGGACTTTATACGGTAAGTAAACAACTTATATAACATGTGAAATCATTAACGAGTAAATGTGTCCTGGAAAATAGTAATTTGCATGTAATCTCCCCCAAAAGGAAAATAAGTAAAATAGGGCCGTGAAACTCACCTGTAATGCACGCGCGAATTCTAGCAATAGTCTGTACGTATGATTGGTCTAGGAATCTCCTAAACAGAATCACAATATACTCATGAGGTCATGATTACTAACCCCAGATGGTCATGCATAACTCATCCACAAAGTTAGTTTTGAAAATGTCACTTGACTAATTAGACACGTCGAGTCGTAAATGTTTTATTTAGGTTCTTGTCTTTATATCTATCTTCCTAAAAGTACATAATATATTTAATGTGTTTTATATTAAGTATAATGGTATTATACTTTCCATGTGTATGGGTTTCCCTTTTTTTATCAAATATCTTCAAAAGTTTACTTTATATAAATATGAGCATTTGACAGAATCAAAGGGATTTTTGGGTTTGGTTGTCATCCTCTTTTCATGATACAAAGAATTTTTATAAAATCTGATATTTTTACCATATTTAGATCTATGTCTTAGGATTCCCAAAAGGTATAGCTTGGAATATTTAGCTAGGTTTAAGTCCCTCGAAATGGGTCATGAAGCAACAGATGTCAGTGCAGCATTTTTCTGTACATGTCCAGGGATTTCACCTTTTTGAGGGGTCAAACCTTACATTCACAAATAGAGCCTATATTACTTTTAAACCTAACACCTTAAGCTAAGTTACCACAGAAAGAAAATCTTCATTTTATTACTTTAAGCATAACTTATGCCTCATTCTTTCTGCCCTATTTATTCTGTCAAAAATTCAGGTTCAGCACTTTAATTTGTTTGTACGTTTTGGAAGGGTTATACTCATCTATAAATTTCAAGGTTGGATGGGTTAGAAACTAGACATCCTAAAGTTAATGTTAGGCTCAAGAAAACGGTTCATTTGACCATGTTTAGGTCGAGTTATGGTCTTGAAAACACAGAACATGAATCTGCCAGAAGATGTCTTACATGTTTTGTTGCTTTTTAAACTTTGCTAGAGCACTTTTGGATGAGTTAGTGAATATGAACACATCATGATGGTGTATAGAAGATTAGAAGCAAAGTGCTAACTTAAACAAGCAAGGAGAAAGAGATGGTAGTCTTGAAATGCAAGGAAAAGAAGACTTGATCCTTTGAACTAAGAACCAAACAAGAAATAGGTGAAGAAGATGTTGTAGGATGTTTGGAAGCTTCAAAAATCACTTGATCTTCAACAAAAGGCACTTGAATCACCCAAGATTTGAAGGAAATAAGTTGAAAATCAAATGGAGTGGTGGTAGGAGTGTCTTGGCCGAATTTTAGAGAGGGAGAAAGAGAGAAGATGAGTGTGATGTGTTGGTGTAGTTGAAGTGAAGGGTGCATGTCTTTTATAACACTCAATCCTTTTTAAGTGTAAAGTTCTTGGAGCATGGGCTCCTATTCACGGTCAAAGGATGGGGAAATGGTGTTCCAAGAGTGGTAAGGTAGACACGTTGCTTTAACACATCAAAAGAGAGGCTTCATGAATATGGCAAGTTGTGTTTTGTCAAATCTTGTAAGTTTTGTGAGCTTTATTGGGAAGGAGGTGGAAGAGTAATGTGGTGGTGGCTTGGATGACCACATGCATGGGAAATGGGGGTTTTGGTTTTCATATTTTGTGTAGTATTGGGTATTTAGGTGGTATTTGTTGCACCATAGGTATTTTTACATATTTTTATATTTTTACTTTTTACTTTTTAAAATGCATTAGGATATTGTAACAACTTGCATTAGGATATATAAATATTGATGGTATGTTAATGATGCATCATGTAGTTAGTAGGTCCGTTAAAAGGATTCGTTCCGGGTAAAATATTAATTTACGCGATTAGGTTTATTTATAAATTTAAGATTTTCCAGTGTATTTAATTTGGAATCTAAAATACTTTGAAACAATTTAAATTATTTATTAGTACACATATATTAATTATCACCAATGTTCGTGTGTGCCGGTTGTATCGCATGTATAAATGGTAATTACACCGAATCACCGATGCATGAAATGTAATGCTTGAAATTCTGCAATATATGAAATTTTTCAATGCATGAAACGACTTCAATAATTTGAATTTAATTGAAAATCAAGTATTATAGATGTAATTATAACCAAGTCAAGGTCGGGTATTGACCTGAAATTGCCGGTTGTCACAGGGGGCCTACTAGAGTGAACACTATAGGTGGAGCTAGGTACTTTCTATCTGTCATAGATGATTACTCTAGAAGAGTTTGGGTTTACGTGACTAAACACAAGAGTGATGTGTTTCAGAAGTTTGTGAATGAAAGACATTGGTTGAAACTCAGACTTGGAAGAAGTTAAAAAGGCTTAAAATAGATAATGGGTTGGAGTTTTGTAATCAGGAGTTCAATGAGTTTTGTAAGAAGAATTGAGTGGGTAGATATTTGACCATTTCGAGTACACCACAGCAGAATGGTCTTGCTGAAAGAATAAACAAAACATTATTAGAAAGAGTGAGGTGTATGAGATTGAATGTTGGGTTGCCTAAAGGTTTTTGGGGGTGAAATTGTGACCACAACAACATATTTGATAATAGGTCCCCTTCTAGAGCTTTGGGTATGAAAACACCAATGGAGATGTGGACTGGGGAGAAACCTGATTGTAGTCATTTGAGAGTGGTTGGTTTTGTGGCTTATTGTCACAACCGGCCAAAACGCAGATCACAACACCTTAATTTTTATCGATTAGGGGTACTTACAAAGCAAGCAAGGCTGCCCGGAAGGCTCCGGAACAACCCATATAATTCTGCAGCAACTATGCAGCCTTGGAAGACTCTAGAACATCCCAGGACGTGCTAGAAACCGAGCACAAAAACTGCTATAAAGGAGCAGGTTGTGCACCCCTTAAAGACCCTAGAATTCTCTAGAGAACACTACCAAAATTAGCCATGGAGAAACCATGAAAGACCATGAGAGTTCTAGAGAATTCCATGTAAAAATCTTGTCTTAGATATTATGTAAAGACTTGTCTAGATGTAGAACAATCTAGAGTACTTGTGACTAGTATAAATAGGATGGTGGTGCTTCATTTGCACACACCTAAGTTCCTTGTAATCATCAAAGCCTTGTACTTGTGTTCTTAGTAATACAAGCAATATACTTATGTTGTAAAAATACATCACAAGCGTCTTACTTGCACACTACAAATCTACCGTTCCCTTACAAAGACTTCCGCTGCATAAACCATCCACCCGAGATCGAGAAGACTGACTTAGAACGAATCTAAGTGCCGCACGTGAGCTGAACGGTTTAGGTCATGACATTATGCTCATATAAGTCAAGATAAGCTAGTTTTAAGAGCTCAAAAGCGTATATTTTTTTGGGTATCCTCAAGGTGTAAAAGGCTATAGGTTATGAAGTTTGGATAACTGTAGTCCAAGAATTATAATCAGTAGAAATGTTGAGTTTCAAGAAGGTGTTTTGTATAAAGATGTTGTTGGGAATACCAGTACACAAGCGGCTGATAGGGATTAGAAGGTTCTCATTGAGGTGGAGCCGAATGATGGTTCACCTATTGGTTCTTTATGAGATGAAGGAGGTATTCCGGAGTCTGTTGATACAACAACTGACAATAAAAGTGTTTATGTGAAACAACCTATTAGGTATATAAAGGTTGGAGAGGAAAATAAAGTGTGTCTCTTGAAAATGTATTTGTATGGTTAAATCAATCACCTCATCAATGGTATAAGAGGTTTGATGAGTTTATGGTGACTTATGGTTTTTCAAGAAGTATGTATGATAGTTGTGTTTATTATAGACAGCTGGGTGATGTAAACTTCATTTATCTACTCTTGTATGTAGATGACATGCCGGT
The DNA here is from genome assembly GCA_025506515.1 of Flaveria trinervia. Taxonomy (NCBI): domain Eukaryota; kingdom Viridiplantae; phylum Streptophyta; class Magnoliopsida; order Asterales; family Asteraceae; genus Flaveria; species Flaveria trinervia. The sequence continues at coordinate 81,804,879 of CM046452.1, read as the reverse complement.
AGCATGTAGAGATAAAGCAAATATGGTAACTATTAAGAGTGAGGATTAAACTTTAGTGCTTATGCAAAAGAAGAAAACTGTTGTGTAGTGGAAGGTTTTGTTGATGTTGATTATGCCAAAGATTTGGATAGGAGAAGATCAACAACTAGTTATGTGTTTAAAGTTTCTGGAAATGTTGTTAGTTAGAAGTCTTATATGCAACATGTAGAGCTCTCTCAACAATTGGGATGGAGTATATGGCTCTTATTGAATCAATGAAAAAAGGACTCATTTGGTTAAAAGGTCTAGTTCTGGAGTTGGGTATGAAGTTATCACATTGTGTGATTTATTGTGATAATCAGGGAGCTGTACAGTTGTTAAAGAATAGTGTGTTTCATGAAAGAACAAAACATATAAATGTAATGTTACATTTTGTAAGAGATATGATCTATGCTAAGCAGTTGGAAGTGAAACAGATTAGTACAGATGAAAAACTGGTGGATATGTAGACCAAGAGTTTGCTTGGTAAGAAGTTTTATTACGGTATTTGTAAGCTTCGGATTGGTTGATGATTTGGTGACTTTAAAGGTGGAGATTGATAAGAGTTAAAGTAAAAAAATCATATGTTAGTTTTTGTACTGCTTTCCTTTTTGTGATGTTTACAATTGTTGTGTTGTTTTCGGTTCTTGTGTTGTTTTCACTTCTTGTGAAGTTTAGGGACTATTTGTGTTGTTTTCTATTTGTATAGGGATTAAAAGTGTAAAACGTTTGTTACAAGTTTGTTAGGTCAATTTGGGTATAAATAGAGTTATAGAAGAGGGGAATGAGATCATTTGTATTAGATTTGATCTGGAATTGATTTGAATTATATGAGATTTATTTCTTCTTGTAAATTCTCTTTGATTACTTTGTGGTTACAAGTGTTATTCTTTGATTTCAGTTCATCTTTGGTGTATTGCTTACAACAGCCCTAATGTTGAATGTTGTTGTTTTAATTTGATTTCTTTTTTTCTTCTTTTTATGTGATCTGAATCCGAATCGGACCGTATGAAAAAGATTTAATAATAAGCAGTAGAGGACCGACCCTTAAAAGTTAAAACTCTCCGACCCTCATGTAAAAAGTTTTTGGGTATGCCATTGAAGATGAAACCTCACTCCAAACAAGTTATTATGACAAAAAGAACAATTTACAGCTACTCATTTTTAGATCTGCATAAAAATAGTCATCATGATGTTAGATTAATGGATTCTACATTTCAAGAAGAAAACACATGGCTCCAATTTTGATCTCTTGAACAATTTAGACTTCATACTGTAGAATGGATGGTAAAACACAGGGCTCCAATTTTGTATGTCTTGAACAATTTAGACTTCATAGTGTAGAGTGGATAGTTTTTAATATGGGTTGAATTCAAGACTTTATCATCTTTGTAATATTTTATGAAGTTTTCTCTTTTGAGTACTGTCAAGTACGCCTTTTTATTAATTGACACGATTAAACTGAAGTAACTATTTATCTTAAACTCACAAAGTGTTAGTATTGGTATGGTAGCTATATGGATGAGTCTATGTATTCTACATGTAAAACTGTTATGTACTTATTAGCAAGAAAAGTGCCAAAATATTAAGCTAAACTTAATGACAATTTACACACTTTGTTCAATTATTCAGTCATTAAGGGATCTATTTGCAATGTTTCACTGAATTTGTGGTACGTTCTGCTCTATATATGCTTATCTTGGATTATGATATTGCTATGATTTTTTCAGTCTTTTAAACACAAAAAATTGAAGGGTCCGTGTGCGGATAAAGAAGAGTTGTTCAAGAAGTTTACCACAGAATACGCAATGAATACAATCAATAGGATTTAAGGTAAGTCCCCTTTTTTGGCCATATCTCATCATACGTTGTGATGTATGTTCTTACTTCAATTGGTCGTTCAAAGTCTCATATTGACAATGCTTGGGTTTCAAAGTTGATTATCTATACAGTTAGTTCCTTAGGATCATGATTAAATGAATTTCATGAAGTTAGGTCTTATCCATCATAAAGAAAAGAAAAGGCAAGTGAGCAACTGAGAAATTCTTGCAAAGAGTTACCAATATGTTATAATGTGTAACCATGCATTGAGACTTTCAAATACATAATATGTATGTAGAATAACTTTACAAGCATCATGCAAATAATTACAAACCACACAAACAATCAAATATATAATCTCATCATTTTCATAGACACACATCTTACAGTATTACACACATGCATCTGTGTTTGTACTATACAATGAACCAACCTCCCTTACTACCAGCTCACCAACAGCCAGTTTCCTTGCAGGTCTCAGGATATGCAACATTCTATATCATGCTGATGTTTAGAACGTCATTTATATTTGTAATATCATACTCAATATCCTAAATATTTCACATTCATATTAATACAAATCTAACAAGGCACGTATTATTAACAAGGTGCTTTGAGCTGCTAGAAAACATTTTTAACTTTTGAAGATACGTGCGTTAAATTGCAAGAACATATGTATTAACTTATCTCACCATCGTTTTGGATTAATATAAAATAAAGCGTCGACATCTACTTTTAAATTAGCTTTTGTTCATATTTGAAATCATAAAGAAGTTCCCTATGTGCGCAACATGTGTGACGGTAAAACCTAGTTTATTGTATAAACATGAAAAATAATATATAGTATCCTACAAATACCTTCTATATTGCTTACAACTAAAATTTTATTTGATGTTATAATATTATATAGATATATCTCACAAATGGGTATTATGATAAAGTAATTTAGTTGGTTTTTCTTAAAATGAAAAATATGCGACTCTGGTTTGGAGGATATTTATTTTAATCGGATTCATTTATTGGTTTCTTATCTAAGATCACGCCCCAAACTTCTCAGGAGAAAACTCCAACTAGAAAAACCCACTTGCTCAACCTAAAACATTTTTGTTCAGAGCGAGACTGAAACGCAAAAGCTTCTCATGTTTAAATATTGTCCTGATCGATCGAATATCTCAAATTAATTAGTTGTACCGGGTATCATTCGTAATTTAGCTAGTTAATGTGGTAGATATCGTGTGAGCAACCCAAGGAAGGCTAGCCAGACACCTTGTAGCTCATTTAATAAAACTTATTGAAGCATTTAAGTTGAGTAATTCATATTTTCAGAACTCTAGCACTTTCCTCCATACAAATTTAAAGCCTTGAAAAAAATATATATATACTTTTGGGTCAAGACTCTTGTTTTTAGAAAAGAACATAAAACCAATCACAAATTCCCAACCGTTGGATCTGCGTTGACAAACGCTTGTGAGCCCACTGATTTTCTTGATATAAATCAATACAGTCCCAACGTACAGTAGTCTAGACTCTAGAGGGGGAAATATTTGCAAGTGATGGAGGCATTAAAAATAATGGTGACATTCTTGCTTGTACTAATTTTCGTGAGTTCTACTCCTGCTAGTCTAGCCTGCCCAACCAACGGTGGAGATTGTCGAAACTGTATCGCAAACGCGATGAGGAAAGACTGCCCGAAGTGTTTTCCGATCATGAGGTGCATGGCTCGGTGCTTGTGGAGCAACGCCCCCAAGTCCAAGTGCGTCAAGCAGTGCGATTGCAACACCGCAGGTTCTTATCCAAGACTCTCTGATTGTAAGAATTGCTTGTCTACATGCAATGCAGCTGTGCTGCCTACTAATAACGTCTCCATGCATCTTTAGTTTTCTGTTCGCAAAGAAAAAAGAGAGATCCCTAATGTGTATGTGTTTAGTTAATCGTGTACGTGTGTTTTTATGTCATCTTGACTTCGATCAGTATGTAATATTTTAGCTAACAGTACAATATTAATGAAAATTTGAATAAGCTAGTCGTTATGGATGCTTATGAGATCCCACTAGGAAATACCATGTTGGTTATTAACTTATTATCAGTTCTTCAATGATTTATACGTACAACATGATAAAGTTTTATGTACGTGCCGGTCCAGAAACCAGAAGAGAACGATCGAAGAGAATCTAAAACCGGTTTGGATTATTATTAGTGGAAACCTACCTTTGTCCACCGTATTAATAACTTACTAGGTCTTTTTACTCGATTACCACGGAACTAACTTGAAGTATAGAAACATACACTAGTTGGTCCAGGTTAAGTTTTAGTCATTCATCTTTCTACTCTAATAAAAGGATGAATGTGGTGGTACGTGTCAACATCACAATCATCCTCACCAAAGGTGCCCCGCATCTATCTCCTATTCAATAACTAGGTTAGAACCCCGTGTATTACACGGGTTGAATAAATTAAATATTAAGTAACTAGTAATGAAAATGTAATAATTATAAAACAAAATGATTTAAATAACATATGAATAATAATATAAGTAATAAAACAATTATATCATTATTTTAAAATTTTGTTTTTAAACCCTAATTGCATTTTTAATAAATATTTTATTGCAAAACAAACCGTTTTAAAAAATATCAATATTAAATTTTCTTTTATTATAACTCCTAATTTTAATTTTTTTTGTTTTATAAAAAAATCATTTATAAAAGCATCTCTTTCTTAATTATTGAAAAAAAAATTTTAATCTCAAAAGAAATTAAATAAAATTATAAGTATTTAATGTAATTGTTTAATAGGAGAGAGAAACGAAAAAATTAAAATTAAATGGGTTAGAATTGTGCCAATTGGCATTTTAAAACCTTCTTTTATTATAATAGATAGATTATAACTCCTAATTTTAGTTTTTTTGTTTTATAAAAAAACATTTAAAAAGATAATTTATAAAAGCATCTCTTTCTTAATTTTTGAAAAACAATTTTTAATCTAAAAAATTTAATACAATTATAAGTATTTAAGGTAATTGTTTAATAAGAGAGAGAAACAGGAGAATTAAAATTAAATGGTTTAGAATTATGTCAAGTGATATATTAAAACCTTCTTTTATTATAATAGATAGATTACCTTAATTACTAATAATATTATTTTAATACTTTTAATATTTAATAAATTAAGAAAGAAATCTACTTATTAAGGTTATTTCTAAATATTGATATTTTTAAAAGTTAATTTGTTGGAAACAAAAAATAATCAAATTTGGGAATTGTAATAAGATTTTTTTTAAAATGACATTTTTATATAGTTTGTTTTAAAACAAAATATTTATTAAAAAAATAAAAACTAAATTTTAAAAAGTTGATATCACTGTTTTATTATTTCAATCGTATTATATCTTACAATATCATTGTATAATTAATAAATTTATTATATTAATATTTTACTTATTCAATCATATAATACACGAGTTTACTAAAGCTAATATATAATATATTGTTTTATTATTAAGTTTCTATTCGAACTTTAGGTGTACCGATATGTGGTTGATTAGGGCACTACTCTAAGTCAAATTTTACAAATTACTGAACCATATGCAATAGTTAATGTCTCTCAATTAATTAAAGAGCATTTTATGATACATCAGCTTCAACTTAGAATCATTCTTTTATTAAAGTTAATGTCTTAGTTAATGGTTAATGTTTTAGTAATGGTTAATTTCTTTTAATATTTTTTAATTATTACTCAATTATAAGATTTATAAGAAGTTATGATGTTATAATAACGACACCTCTCAATACCTATGCGCGTTTTAAAGTGTTATGATACCCCTTTAATGCCCCGTTACATTTTGTCAAACAAAAGCATATAAACTTCCAAGCTAGGTATGGTGTCCACGTCATGATTAATTGTGTCTAAATAGAGTTCATGTTTAGGTTTTATAATCACAAAATCCATAATATCTTTGTTTTTGTTTACGATTATAATATACTAGCTTTAGTAAACCTGTGTGTTACACGATTTGAATAAATAAAATATTAATATAATAAAAATTATTAATTATAAAATAATATTTTAATATATAATAAAACAGTAATATAAACTTTTTAAAATTTTATTTTTAAAGCTTATGCAAAAAATAAACATTTTGTTCTAAAACAAACCGTATAAAAATATCATTTTTAAAAATTTTCCTATTATAACTCTCAAATTTTATTATTACTTTTTTTAAACATGATTTTTTAAAATTACCAATTTTAAATAATTTCGTATTTTAAAAAAATGCATGCTTTAGACAATTTATTATTTTTTTAAAAAATTATATATTTAGAAATAACATTAATACTTTCTTAATTTATTAAATCTAAAAAGATGTTAAAAACAATATTAATAATTGAGGTAATTTTTAATAGGAGAGAAATGAGAAAATTTTGGTAAGAATAATTGTGATGCTGACATTTATAATTCCAAGTTACATTTTTATTAGAGTAGATAAAAATGCTTATATATTCAGAGCTAATACAGTCAGGGTTTGTTTTTTGACCAGCAAAGAGGAACCACCATAATTTAAAAAAAACAAGATACAAAACAAAAAAAGCAAGAAATTAAGCTAACATATTGCAAAACAAGCGCACACAGCAAAATAAAAAGTAAAATACACCATCGCCCAGATTAAAAGAACCTCAACTTTTATCGGTCGATTGATCTTATTGTGGCGCGATTTTATCGCCTACGTATACGTATTTTCTTTTATAGCCTCCTGTAACACCCGATTATTCTTTAAAAAATAATAATAAATGAAGAATAAAAGAAAGAAACATCAATAAACCTAAGTGGATGAGGTTAAAAATGTAAATGGGGATAAAAGTATAAAAGTTGGTGTAAAGGTGAGCATGACCGCCCACCCTCACTTCCCATCACCCTTTCTTCACTTCGGATTAGAGAGAGAGAGAGAGAGAGAGAGAGCATAAACACTCTCGGAAGAAGAAGAAGAAGAAGAAGAAGAGAATTGAATTCAAGGTAAGAATTCGGAGTTTTAAATGTTAATGTTGGGTTTTTGTCTCGATTACATGCTTATGTCCTTATATGCTTGTGTGTGTCCGTGTGTGTGTTTTGGTGTGTTTTTAGGTGTTTGAACTCATTTGCAAGTGGGTTAGAAGAAAGAAACACCCAAGTTGCACCAGGTGAGTTCTAGACCCCGGTTTTACTTGTTTTAAACTTTCTTGGGGCTGAAAATGTATTAAAACGATTTTCAAATGTTTATGTATGTATACTCGTATGTATTATGCATGTTGGATGATGATTCTTGGATGCTTATAGGTTGTTCATGTTTAGAATACCTTGGTAAGCTTAGAATAGATAGGTTTGATGATTGGGTTCGAAAACATCCTAGAAACATGTTGTACAAAAGGTTCATGCGCCTAGATAAGGCTCATGCGTCTGGGAATGCCTTAGAAAAATTTAAGTGTAACCCATGCGCCTGAACAGTAGTCCGTGCCCTAGAAATATTAGTCGGACGACTAAGTGTAGGCCCATGCGCCCCAATAGTGCCCATGCACCTAAATGTCCATGCATCCGAATGACCCATACGCCTAAGTGTTCATACGCCCGAATAGTCCATGCGCCTGAATAGCTCATGAGCCTAAGTGTTAAAATGGTTAACTGTTGACTGATGCGCCTACATAGTGATGAAACGCCCAAACAGGGTTCATGCGCCCAAATAGTGTCAAAGCGCCTAAACACTTAGAATTTATTACAGAATTTTTGGGAGTCTGTGCTTTTAGGGATTTGACCGAGGTTTGACTAGGGCTTATTGATGTTGGGTTTCCTGCATTATTACGATTGCCTTATGTTTGTTCCTTATTATTATTGCTATTATTATTACTTATAGTGTGTGACTTTACATGGTATGTTTATTATCGTAACGTAAAGTATATTTTAATAATAAAGAGGAAGAGAAATAAAGAAGAGAAAAGGAACATTAATAAAATGTTAACAAGTCTTGCAAGCTTAGAGGAGGTACACGACCATGTTTCGTTAGCTCAACTGTGCTGCGGGTAGCTACCCTATTATGCACACAGGGCCAGTCAATTAAGATTGGCAGGACCTTTGCAGTGTACCCTAGGTGATTGGGTCGGCCTTGTATACAGTAAACATAACTCTTTTGAGGGATATAGATGGCTTATCACCAGTTTTCACCGCGCATACAGTTTAGGGTATTGCTCATTGGTCCATACAGATAGTGAAAGATAAAGATAAAATAATACAGAGTAAACAAGGCATAGAGTAAAGAGAACAAACAGTATCTATTTATATAGTTAATGCGTGCTCGCATACAAAGTAAAAAGTTGTATTTCACAGAAAGAGTATTTTTCATATACAACATACATAAAGTATTTTATTACTTTTAAAACTAGAACTCACTTAGCAATGCTGACTTTTATACATTTTCAGTTGGCAGGTAATTATTGTTGAGGATGGCACAAGGGTGAAGCTACTCGGCAGGAAAAGACTGACATCCATTCGTATTTCATATTGCTGTTGTTTTGTAATGCAGCTAAACAATTCTTTTGTAATCAGTCAAACAATAGTGTATTGCACCAACAATGTTTTAGAAAGAAATGAATGGCTTTTGTTATAATAATTCCGCTGCTTGAGTTTGTATATTTATAATATGTAATGTATTAAATGTTGTGGTTGACCAACTGTGAGGTCTCCGGGAACGGGGCCTTACAAGTTGGTATCAGAGCCAAAGTTTAAGAGAATTGGGTTAAATAAAATTTTTTAAAACCTAAACTTAAACTGAAAATGAGACAAATGGAGGGATGTCAGCCCAAGTAGCTACGTGCCATCAGGTATGTCTTTTCTTAATGATAACTGGTATTATGTGCGCGTGCTATTTGATTTATGTGCTCTTAGTAGATTTAGATACTGATTAAGTCAGGATAGGAAATGCTTGGGGTATGAAGAGTAAAGTAAGTGGCTAATCACAACTGGCCACTGTAATTAGGGACTTACTATACTTGACATAAACTGAGTGTTACCTTGAATGACCGTGTTAGTGTTTGAATCTTATAGCGTGTTAGTGGATGGCTGGACGAAAATCTTCCAAGGCTCCTAGAGGCAGAGGTCGTCCACGGGTGACCAGGAGTAGTGCTAAGGCTCCTGAGACGACCCATGAGAACCCTGAGGTCCATGGCCAGAGCGAAGAGAATGAGAATGCTAGCTTGAATGCCTCAGCTAGGGAGGCGATTGCTGATGAGGTACACCAGGTCATGCAGACAGTTTTACCGTCTGTAGTGACTGAAGTCATCAAGGTTATGAGAGGCGAGGAGAGGAAGGAGAAGGAGAATAGAAAGGGATCAACGGGCAAGGGAAGCAGAAGTGAGGAGGAACAACCAGAGCCTGAGGCTGTGTTGTCTGATGAAAAGGAGGATGATGTAGTGGGGGTAGCAACTGGAGGATGCAGTTATGGGGCGTTCCAAAGATGTAAGCCCCCGACCTTCGATGGCAATGGGAATGCTGCTGCCTCTCACCGCTGGGTGAGGGAGATGGAAGTCGTCTTGGAAATCAATGAGTGTCGCGAAGACCAGATGGTGAAGTTCGCAACTCACTCTTTCGTTGATTTAGCGCTGTGTTGGTGGGACAATGTTATCCAAGCTGAGGGTGCCAGAGCCATCAAGAAGATGCGATGGGAGGAGTTTAAGAAGTTGGTTATCGAGGAGTTATGTCCTCACCGGGAGATGGACAAGGTTGAGAGGGAGTTCTTGCAACTTGAAGCGGGAACCATGACCCACCAGCAGCACACCACTAAATTCAATGAGATGGCGAGGCTGGTGCCGGATCAAGTGACTCCGGTATCAAGGAAGATCAAGAGGTACATCCAAGGACTGCCGGCTAACATTCGCAGGCACCTGATTGCTGCTCAACCAGGTACTTTTCGATCGGTGGTGGATTTGGCGGGCAGGCTGTATGATGAGCGAGGGGAGACCATGGTGGAGGTAAAGAAGATGAGTGGGGATGGTAAGAACTTGAATGAGAAGAGGTTTGGACATGGTGGTTTTACTCCAAATAATAAGAAGGTGAAGGTGGACGACCGTGGGGTGTCGTCAAGATCAGGGCTGAGAAGGTGTGGCAAATGTGGACGGGAGCATACCGGTGAGTGCAGGATGGGAATAAATGTATGCTTCAGGTGTGAAAAGCCTGACCACATCGCTAGAGACTGTAAGAAGCCGAGGGCGGAGAGCTTTGGAGCGGAGAAGAAGAAGCCGGAGGAAGGAGGGCAGAGGGCAGGTGCTAGAGCTTACACCATGACCCGGGAAGAGGCCAGAGCTGATCCCGATGTTGTGTCAGGTATGTTTCTAGTAAACCAAACTTGTGCCTCTGTATTGTTTGATTCCGGTGCTAGTAGGAGTTTTATTTCCACTACTTTTTGTCACACCCCAACCGATGGCGGAATCATCGGGGCGGACTAATGGGAATCGATTGTTCATAGCACATGGAACTAAATAAACCAAGGTAATATTAAACGTCACTTTCATTAAAGATTTCCAATACAATTTAAACAATAAATTCCAAATGGCATAATAATAAATGTCTTTTAATTTGATTAAGTCCGGGTCCTAGATGAGCATGTAGAAGTCCACTAACTTGCTTAACCTGAAATCATGTGGAAAATAACGAGTCAGCTACGAATTAGCCGGTGAGTAATCACAGTTTGATATACATACATATAGGTTGATCAAATGATTGAATAATTCAATTCTCATGGCAATGTCAAGACTTATAGTATAATAATGTAGCATAAAAGACAAATCAACATAATTAATCCAATTGACTAAACTGACTTGATCCGCAGACGAAGTCGTGATAGAATATGTGAATCCGGTTTCAATCACCACTCGAATATTCAAATGGGGTGGGTTGTCAAACCAATAGATCTATCATCGTTACCGTTGTGTATGAGTTGCTAATTGTGTTATCATCCAATTTATCTAACTATGAATACATTATTACAAGCAAGACATAGCCCGTAACGAATTGAATTTATAAATGAGATAAATGTAATAACAAGGTTTGATTATATGTCACATGATTTCCCCAAAATATAACACAATAAAATGGGCAATGAATACTCACTTGATTAATGAGGTTAGAATGCGAACGTGATAGATTAGGTACCAACGATTTCCTTATGATTAACCTATGGAACGGTGTCTCGAATTAGAATAATAATGATATGAGAAATGAGGAATAGATTAGGGTTTCCATTGGGAATAGGTATTGAATGAAATAACTCATTTAGTTTAAATAAATAAACGAATTTATTGAAAGTAATTATGTTTAGAATTTAATAGAAATAATTGTATCAATAACATAACCGTTTGATTTATTGTTAAAGTGTGGGAAAATCAAATAACTAATGATAATTAATTAAAATATTTAATTATTTGAGGGACTAAAAGAATTAAAATGATTTGGAAACATGTATCGTCTTTGGTGACTTTATAAAATACCAACTTATAACGTTAAAGAATAATAAATAAATAATTAATGGTCAAAGGAATAATAATTTGGAAAATTAATTTGTTAGTTTTCCTTTGACGATTCAAAACGCTTTATGTTCGATAAAAGTAATGGTTTATAAATTTTAAAATTTACAAATAAATTTAAGATTTTTTTATCAAATAACTTCAGAATTAAAACAATTTTTTTTAAAATAATTTTAGAGTTAGTTTAATGACATTTTCAGAAAATATACATTTTCTGGATTTTTTTTAAATAAAAAAAAAGAAAGAAAAAAAGGGAAGGGAGGCCCGGTTCGAACCCGGGACCTCTAGGTTGAGGTGGTAGTGGTTTGCCAGTTGGGCTAAAGCCCTTTTCTTGTCAAATACTCCAACTGATTTTTCTTAAAACATAAGTTTGATGTGTTTCCCCCATTCCCAAAAACCCTAATTCGATTGAGACCAAATCGAATCTGAAAACGATTGCGATAATCAAATCAAACATGGGGCTTTGATTACCCATTAAAAATCGAGTGTGTGAGTGTGTTCAATTACCCGGTATGATGTCGGGGATGGTGAAATCGAGTTCGAGTTGAGCTTCGGCTTGAAAATGGCCTTGAGTCGATGTGTGTGTGTGTGTTTCGATCGAATTGAAGTGACAGAGAGTTTGAGGGTGCGATTTGGAGGGTTTGCCTTCTATTATATGAGAGTAATTTGATGTATAATAACGCGTACGAGTTCAATTCGTTTTTCGGGTGATTGAGTCGAATGCGGGTGTGATTGTACAGGCTTTATGTTAAATTGGTGTGTTGATTATGTTCATCATTGTGATTACGCGCTTACTGGTTGGTTAATTGAGTCAATCACTCGAGTTTCCAATTGAGTTTGATTCGGTTTTTAGATGGTATGATTGGGTTTGATTTTTAGCCGCGTAACAAGGTCGATTATTGAATTTTTATGGGGTCAAGGGTTCGAATCTAGGTAGCGAAGTTAATGGGGGTGTTTGATTTGATTGAAATCGCGTATTTTGACGTGTGTGGGATCGCCGGACGTTGGCCGGGAGTTGGCCGGAGATGGGGGGAGGGGGTCCACGGGTGGGGGGTTGGTTTTAAAAGAAATTTTACACTTTGGCCCCCTAGATTTTATGTAGTTTATTATTTCTTATTTAAAGTTTTGTAAAACAAGTTTCACTTGTTTACCCTTTCAACCCAAAACTTTTTAGGGTTAAATTTTGAGTAATGCTTTCATTGTTATTATTATTATTTAACCCTTTGAAACCACAAAAAATATTTAAATTTGTTTTATTCATTAATAACTAAGCTTTATGATAACTTTATAAATTTGTAAACACATGATTATTATTTGAATTATATAACAACATAAATGTGTTCAACGAAAGGATTTCATTCATTGAAATAAACGAGTTCGGATTACAAATAGAAATGGGTCAGATGTTACACTTTTTGTGCTAAGTTGCCTATTAGTAGTAGAAATGTAAGTGAACCATTTGATGTAGCAACCGCTATTGGCAAGTCCACGAGAACTACTTATGTGATAGAGGACCGTGCTATAGAACTAGAAGGTCATAGGTTTGCTGCTAAGTTACACGTGATGCCCCTAGGTGGATTTGATGTAGTACTAGGAATGGACTGGTTAGCAACCTATGAAGCAAACATCGTATGTCGCAAGAAGATGATTCTATTAGTTGCGCCCGATGGGAGTTTGGTTACGATTTATGGAGATCGCGTTACTACGATCCCGAAGATGATTTCAATGGTGGTGGCGGGGAATTGCATGAGACGTGGATGTAGTGCCTACTTGGCATACGTGAAAGATGTGGATGCGTCGGTACCACAATTTTCCGAGGTACCAGTGGTGTGTGACTTTCTAGACATATTCCTGGAAGACTTACTCAGCGTGCCACCAGATCGCGAGATTGAGTTCCAAATTGATTTGATACTCGGTGCTCAACCCGTTGCCAAAACACCATATCGATTAGCTCCTACTGAGATGAAGGAACTCATGAGCCAATTATAGGAGTTGATGGAAAATGGATTCATTCGTCTGAGTATCTCTCCGTGGGGTGCTCCGGTATTGTTTGTAAAGAAAAAGGACGGAAGTATGGGAATGTGCATCGACTACCGAGAGCTGAACAAGTTGACGGTGAAGAATCGGTACCCGTTACCAAGGATTGACGACTTGTTTGACCAGCTCCAAGGTGCCAGTTGGTTCTTGAGAATAGATCTACGATCTGGCTACCATCAATTGAAGGTGAAGGAACACGACATTCCTAAGACAGCTTTCCGTACACGTTATGGACACTACGAGTTCCTCGTTATGTCTTTTGGTCTAACTAACGCGCCAGCTGCCTTTATGGATTTGATGAATCAGGTGTGCCAGCCTATGTGGATAGATCAGTGATTGTGTTCATTGATGATATTCTGATCTACTCGAAGAGCGAAGAAAAGCATGCCGGTCATATACGGGAGGTGTTGGAGACATTAAGAAGAGAGAAGTTGTATGACAAATTCTCCAAGTGCGCGTTCTGGTTGCGCAAAGTTCAATCTTAGGTCATGTGGTGAATCCTGACAGGATTATGGTAGACCCCGCAAAGGTGGAGGCAGTGATGTAATGGAAGTCTCCGAAAACGCCATCCGAGATTTGTAGTTTCTTGGGGTTCGCGGGATATTATCGTAGGTTCATTCAAGACTTTTCTAAGATCGCTTCTCCACTAACCAAGTTAACCCGAAAGGATGTAAATTTTATATGGGATCAAGCTCAAGAGCAAGTATTCGAGGAGTTAATGGCAAGGTTGACTCAAGCTCCTGTTCTGTCAATATCCGAAGGAAGCGAGGATTCGGTGGTTTATTCAGATGCTTCCTACTCGAGGTTGGGATGCGTGTTAATGCAGAGAGGGAAGGTTATAGCCTCTGCATCCCGATAGTTGGAAGTTCATGAGGTCAATTATCCCGCTCATGACATGGAGCTAGTAGCAGTGGTCTTTGCATTGAAGATTTGGAGGCACTATCTCTACGGGACGAAGTGCACCATTTTCACTGACCACAAGAGCTTAAAGTACTTCTTCGAGCAAAAAGATCTAAACATAAGGCAAAGGAGGTGGTTGAAGCTCATAAATATTATGATTGCGAGATACACTATCATCCGAGCAAAGCCAACATGGTGGTTGATGCTCTTAGCCGAAAGGAGAGGCCCGAACCAATTCGGGTGAAAGCATATTAACTGATCATGGCCTCTGATGTGATGAAGCAAGTCCAAGAGTTTCAAGATGAGGCACTAAAAGGAGACCATCTTAACTCTGAAAGGATGAGAGGTCTAGTTGGGGAATTGGGTGAAAACACACTTGATGTTAAAACTCGATTTGGACGGGTGTGGATTCCTCGTTTTGGGGATCTACGTGTGAGGATTATGGATGAAGCTCACAAGACTTGATACTCCATTTATCCTGGTACCACAAAAATATATCAAGATATGAAGAAAAATTATTGGTGGCCGGGTATGAAGCGTGATGTGGTGGAGTATGTGAGTAAGTGCCTTACTTGCTTACATGTGAAGGTCGAGCATCAGAAGCCGTATGGGAAGATCCAACCTCTGGATATACCAGAATGGAAGTGGGAGCACATCACCATGGATTTTATTACGAAGCTGCCGCGTACTCCGAAAGGGTACGATGCCATATGGGTGATTGTCGACCGTCTGACGAAGAGTGCTCACTTCCTACCGATCCGCAAGACATATTCATCTAAGAGGTTGGCGGATCTATTCATCAAGGAAATTGTAATCATCACGGTGTGTTGGTGTCTATTGTATCTGATCGTGACACCCGGTTTACATCTAAATTTTGGAAGAAATTCCACGACGCCATAGGGACGAGGTTACATATTAGCACGGCTTATCATCCCCAAACTGATGGTCAGTCGAAAAGGACCATTCAGACATTAGAAGACATGCTTCGGGCATGTGTGATTGATTTTGGGGGAAGTTGGGATGATCACTTACCGTTAGCTGAATTCTCGTACAACAACAGCTATCATGTCAGCATTGGTATGCCACCATATGAGATGCCATACGGTAGGAGATGCAGAACACCCGTTTGTTGGGGTGATATTGGTCAGAAGGAATTGGGGAGCATCGAGGTAATCGAGGCTACGACGAGAAGCTTGAGAAGATTAAAGCCTTCATGAAGGCAGCTAAAGATACGACGCCGACCGATTGAGTTCCAGGTGGGTGACCGGGTTATGTTGAAGGCCTCATCTTGGAAGGGTATCATCCGATTCAAGAAAGGAGGTAAGCTAAGCCCGAGATACATAGGACCTTTCCGAATCACTACTCGAGTAGGAGAGGTGGCCTATAGATTGGAGTTACCAGACGAGTTAAGTGGAATTCACCCGACATTCCATGTATCCCATCTCAGAAAGTTTTTAGCTGATGAAGACATGATTGTTCCACTGGAAGACATTGAAGTAGATGAAGGGCTCAATTATGTAGAGCAACTAGTGGCAATCATCGATCGTAAGGAGAAGAGACTGAGGAATAAAGTGGTTCCTCTTGTGCGTGTACAGTGGAAGCACAGGAAGGGATCCGAATCTACATGGGAGACTGAGGAGGAGAGAGGCAGCACTATCCTCATCTATTTGAAGAATGACAGGTTTCGGGGACGACACCTATTTAAGCCGAGTAGACTTGTAACACCCGGTTATTCTTTAAAAAAAAGAATAATAAATGAAGAATAAAAGAAAGAAATATCAATAAGCCCAAGTGGAGGGGTTAAAAATGTAAATGGGAATAAAAGTACAAAAGTTGGTGTAAAGGTGGGCATGGTCGTCCACCCTCACTTCCCATCACCCTTTCTTCACTTCGGATTAGAGAGAGAGAGAGAGAGAAAAAACACTCTCGAAAGAAGAAGAAGAAGAGAATTGAATTCAAGGTAAGAATTCGGAGTTTTAAGTGTTAATGTTGGGTTTTTGTCTCAGTTACATGCTTATGTGCTTATATGCTTGTGTGCTTATATGCTTGTGTGTGTGTCCATGTGTGTGTGTGTTTTGGTGTGTTATTAGATGTTTGAACTCATTTGCAAGCGGGTTAGAAGGATGAAACACCCAAGTTGCACCAGGTGAGTTCTAAACCCCGGTTTTACTTGTTTTAAACTCTCTTGGGGCTGAAAATGTATTAAAACGATTTTCAAATGTTTATGTATGTATACCCGTATGTATTATGCATGTTGGATGATGATTCTTGGATGCTTATAGGTTGTTCATGTTTAGAATAGCCTTGGTAATCTTAGAATAGATAGGTTTGATGATTGGGTTCGAAAACATCCTAGAAACATGTTGTACAGAAGGTTCATGCGCCTAGATAAGGCTCATGCGTCTGGGAATGCCTTAGAAGAATTTAAGTGTAACCCATGCACCTGAACAGTAGTCCGTGCCCCTAGAAATATTAGTCGGACGACTAAGTGTAGGCCCATGCGCCCCAATAGTGCCCATGCGCCTAAGTGTCCATGCGTCCGAATGACCCATACGCCTAAGTGTTCATACGCCCGAATAGTCGATGCGCCTGAATAGCTCATGCGCCTAAGTGTTAAAATGGTTAAGTGATGACTGATGCGCCTACATAGTGATGAAACGCCCAAACAGGGCTCATGCGCCCAAATAGTGTCAAAGCGCCTAAACACTTAGAATTTATTACATAATTTTTGGGAGTCTGTGCTTTTAGGGATTTGACCGAGGTTTGAGTAGGGCTTATTAATGTTGGGTTTCCTGCATTGTTATGATTGTCTTATGATTGTTCCTTATTATTCTTGCTATTATTACTTATAGTGTGTGATTTACGTGGTATGTTTATTATCGTAAATTAAAGTATATTGTAATAATAAAGAGAAATAGCAATAAAGAAGAGAAAAGAAACATTAATAAAATGTTAACAACTCTTGCAAGCTTACAGGAGGTACACGACCATGTTGTCGTTAGCTCAACTGTGTTGCGGGTTAGCTACCCTATTATGCACACAGGGCCAGTCAATTGAGATTGGCAGGACCTTTGCAGCATACCCTAGGTGATTGGATTGGCCTTGTATACAGTAAACAATATCCTTTTAAGGGATATAGATGGCCATCACTAGTTTTCACCGCGCATACAGTTTAGGGTATTGCTCATTGGTCCATACAGATAGTGAAAGATAAAGATAAAATAATACATAGTAAACAAGGCATACAGTAAAGAGAACAAACAGTATCTGTTCATATAGTTAATGCGTGCTCACATACAAAGTAAAAGGTTGTATTTCACAGAAAGAGTATTTTTCATATACAACATACAGAAAGTAATTTATTACTTTTAAATTTAGAACTCACTCAGCAACGTTGACTTTTATATATTTTCAGTTGGCAGGTAATTATTGCTGATGATGGCACGAGGGTGAAGCTACTCAGCAAGGAAAGATTGACATCCATTCGTATTTCATATTGCTATTGTTTTGTAATGCAGTTAAACAATTCTTTTGTAATCAGTCAAACAATAGTGTATTACACAACAATAGTGTTTTAGAAAGAAATGAATGGCTTTTGTTATAATAATTTCGCTGCTTGAGTTTGTATATTTATAATATATAATGTATTAAATGTTGTGGTTGACCAACTGTGAGGTCTCCGGGAACGGTACCTTACACCTCCATAGTCTTGAACCACGATGTTAATTTAGCATTAAAATTTTTATCATTTCGACTCAAACCAAATTCTCCAAGGAGTCACTTGGTAGATCATGTGTGCCATTTTTGCTCCTTTTTTTGCCAAACTTAATTCTTGAACATACTCCATCATCGTGTTTAGGGAGACGGTAGGGAAAGAGGCTTTAACCAAAACACAAACCTGCCATCGTATATGCTTTGCCTGCGTGTATGATACTAAAAGGATATTAGTTATTTCACCTACAAGACTGTAATACCGATACATATTTTCTTGTGATTGCACTCCTTTAACCTATAAAAGGGTCCATAGTTGAAATTATTCCCATCATGGCCTTCCACACAAAAGTGTTTACTCTTGGTGTCCCCTTGATCCTAATCACTTGCTTTTCTTAGTGTTTCACTAACCTATTTTACTAAGAATTCATGCTCCTTGTCTTCAACCCATTTACACTTGTTCAAACCATCGGTTATTGTTTTTTGTTGAATCCTAAATTTGAGATTTTCAAACTCCTCTTTCTCAAGTGAAGTATCCTACAACCTTCTTCATTCCCATTACCAAACCAATGACCTGTTAACTTTATTAATTATAGCACTTCTTTGCACTTGCATCTTTATTATTTCCCATGATAACAAATGCTCACGCAATGCACCCCCTTGACACTAGTCATCTTTGTTGGGTTCTTGACGAGTCAAGTCGAGTCACGAACCGGGTCAGTTTACATGTTGTTTTTTATTTATTAGTATTTTAATTTGAATAGCTTAGAAGTTGAATTGGTATGCCTTTGATCAAATCATTAGTTGTGTTTAGTAACATGGAAAAGTGGTGTATCTTTTCTAGTAGTTTAGTATTTGTGGACTCCATGATCCCACGTGGTGTATGCTATTTATAGCTTTCTTTGTTTAATGTTTAAGCAATAAAGTGTGTGTTTATTCCCTTTCAAATATATTCATTTCACTATCATTCTTTTTGTGTCTCTCGACATAATCACAAAACTCATAACAAAAGTTAGATTGACAATACAAGAAGAGGGACCTTGTACCAACATTTGGTATCAGAGCTTTAGGGCTCGCTCGATTAGAAGAGGAAGGGGTGTTTCATGTGAATGGTGAAAGGAAGCATGAAGACCGAAGAAACATGCCGACGTTGGAAAGGAAGAACCGACAAGAAGAGAGAATGACCGTGGCAAGAAAAGGAATTCTGACGAGAAACCGAAATGACCGCTGCAAAAGACCAGAGGAACCTAGACCAAGAAAGGTTAAACTGAGACCGAAAGAGACATCCATGACCGGCAGTTTGCTTGAGAAAGAAAGCTAGACTAAGAAAAGTAATTTCTTGCAAAAAAAATGAGAGGGGAAAACAAGTGGTTGTGATTCGTGACAAGGTACTATCATTCCATTATATTCCAATGGCCTAGATTAATTGAGAATAATTACACTACTTGATCAATTATGATTGAAATTATGTTAAGGAATATGGATATTAGGATGTTAACTTAAGATGAGGTTGATAAGAAGAAGAATTATACCATTAAAGGGATATATTTATCAAACTCTTATGCCAAATGTTCTTTTGCAGATTTCTAAACATAAGAATGTCAAAAAAATGTTTGGGAATCAATGCAGGTTCGGTATCTAGGAGCCAAACGGGTGCAAAAGGCAAGGTTGCAAACCTTAAGAAATGAACTGGAGATACTAAAGATCAAAGACAATGAATCATTCAATGGCTTTTCGGGTAAGATAAGTGGTGTTGTTGCTAAATTTAAATGTCTTGGTTCATGTCTTGACAAGGAGGTGATTGTGAGAAAGTTTCTCAATTCGGTTCAAAGAAGTACTTACCAACGTAGCTCCTATTGAATAATACTCAGACCTTGCAAGTATGGCATTTGAAGAAGCGGTTGGAAGGGTGAAAGCTTATGAAGAAAGGCTTTAAAGTCATAAAGCAAATGATGAAGAACAAGGATAACTCTTGATAGCCAATAAAAAAAGTGGGGTGAAAGTAATGAAAGAGGAAGAGGCTGTGGGAGGAACAATGAAAGAAGTGGAAGAGACCAAGGTAAAGGATTGGGTCAAGGTAACAAAAGTGGAATTCAATGTTTTGATCGTGGAACCTTCGGTCACTTTAGTTATGAATGTGCCAAATGGATAGACAAAGACAAAGAGGCCAATTTGATCCAGGAAGAAGAACCGATCCTACTCGAAGAAATGGGTAAGACGTCAAGATTAAGGGAGTGAATATTGGGTTAATCTTGACAAGTCAAGTTGGGTCACGAATCTAGTCGGTTTATGGGTTGTTTTTTATATATTAGTATTCTAATTTGAATAGCTTGGTAGTTGAATTGGTAAGCCTTTGATCGAATCTTTGGTTGTGTTCGGTAACATGGAAGAGTGGTGTATCTTTTCTAAGGAGTAGTTTAGTAATTTGTGGACTCCATGATCTCACATGGTGTAAGCTATTTATAGTTTTCTTTGTTTAATGTTTAAGTAATGAGGTGTGTGTGTGTGTGTTTTTCCTTTTCAAATATATTGATTTCACCTTCATTCTCTATGTATCTCTCAACATAATCACAAAAACTATAATAAAAGTCAGATTCATAATTCAAGAAGAGGGACCTAGTACCAACAATCTTTTCAAAATAATACCTTAACTCTCCTTTCTATTTCACATTTGAAGCTCTTGCATAAATCAATATTAACTTTGGCAAAATCTTTTTCAACCTTTTCTATGTTCTTTCGTAAACTGGTTATAGATTTTTTATACGAGTTAGACTTTTTGTTGCTCTCATAACGGTAATCGAATCATCTCAATCACCTTTGCCCATAAAGCCAAATTACTTTTATATTTCTATTACCATTTGGCCACTAAAGCCAAATTTGCTTCCCCAGTACCCCACCCCCACCCTAATCCTTTTTTGTTTTAGATGAAACTATTTTCTCCCACGCCATCTACCAAACTTTTCTTCTCGACCCCTACCATCGGCTCAAGACCCTTCTTCTTGTAGCTACTAACATGTTGATCACATTCTTTAGGACCTTATATTAAGATAGATAAAATAATGATAGGCTTATTAACATAAATATAATCAAAGTTACTCTACCCGCAAAAGTAAGAACCTTTGCTTTGTAAATAGACAATTTTGCATTGAATTTATCAATTACATGTTTCCAATTAACCACCCTTTTCGTATTGGCTCTAACCTTTAATCACAAATAATTAAAAGGAAGAGTACCCTTTTTGTAATTCAATTGACATATTATGTTGTTTACTTCTATATTTTCGAGCCCAACACCATATACTATACTCTTGTTTTATTTTCTTTAAACCTGCTACCAAGTAGAATCACCCCCAATAATCTGTTAAGATTTTTAATGTTTGTAGTTGTCCATTCTCCAACAAAGATTACGTCACGTGCAAAGAATAAATGAGATAACATAGGTCAAACTTAATGCTTCCAAACAACCTCAAAGTCATATATCTTGGCTCCAAAAATTAACCTTGGTATAATTAGAAATAAGTTAGGAAACATAAGGACGTAATTTATGTCCTAACGGAGGTAATTTATGTTTCCCTTAAAAAACTCACTTTTTACCTCCGTTTTACATTATAGTATTATTTTTTGGCTGAATTCCTTATAGGACGTAAGTTACGTCCACTGGGACATAATTTATGTCTCTCATCGCTTTGGACTTGTTTCCTCTATTTTCCAAGTTTTTTTTCATTGTGAGTATCTAGCTTCCATTGTAAAACCTAAAAAATACTAGGATTTATCTGTTTAGCTCCATGCACCTACAAATACACTAACTTTAAAAGTAATTGTGTCTTCACATTAACAAACATGTAAAAACACATAATTAAATATGTTACCATACATAAAAACCCCTACACCTTTAAATCTGACCCTAAGGTCATGTTTGAGATTGCTTATTTACATCTTCTTTTGACTTCTCAAAAGGAGTTTTAAGAAGTTAGAATTTTTAACTTCTCAAAAACTCCTTCTCCTTCTCCTTCTCCTTCTCGCATCTTCATCTCCATCCAAACACATTTTCACCTCCTTTCAACTTATCTTCTTTTCAAAAGTTAAAAGGAGTTTTCAATAAGCAATCCTAAACACCCACTACGACGAGTAACTTATTGATCAAGGATGGTGATGGCCAATGTTAAAAAATGAATGTGTATATAAGAAGAGGAGATAAATGATCTTTTTAATAAGACTTAATTACACGGGTGGTCCCCGTGGTTAGGCCCGATTTCACTTTTGGTCTCTAACTCTCCGAAATTACAAGGTTGGTCCAATACTTTGCACAAACGTAACAACGATGGTCCCTAAAACGGATGGACGTTAACTTTGATTGTTAAATTTTTTTAAATGACTAAAATACCCTTCCCTACCCGAATCTTCATCTTCCCGGCCCACCCTGCCACCATCATCACCGTCGCCTCCACCACCACGGCCGCCTCCATCATCACGGGTGCTTCCTTGCACAGGGATTTCGTTAGGACCTCCATTGTTTGAATCAAAGGAAAACTTAGAAACCATACTGTGGGTGGTATGGTGCTGGTGGTCACAATGGTGAAGGTTCCAGTGATGGTAGTTGAAGGTGATGTTGGTGGTTGAAGGTTGTAGGTGGTGGTGGTTGAAGGTTGCAGGTGGTGGTGGTTGAAGGTTGCAGGTGGTGGTGGTTGAAGGTTGCAAGTGGTGGTGGTTGAAGGTTGAAGGTGGTGGTGGTAGTGGTGGTGGTTGAAGGTTTCTGGTGGTGGTGGTTGAAGGTGAGGGTGGTGGTGGTAGTTGAAGGTGGTGGTGGTGATTGAAGGTTGAAGGTGGTGGTTGTTGAAGGTTGAAGGTGGTGGTGGTGGTTGAAGGTTGAAGGTGGTGGTGGTTGAAGGTTGAAGGTTAAGGGTGGTGGTTATTGAAGGTTGAGGGTGGTGGTGGTGGTGGTGGTTGAAGGTGGTGGAGGTAGTGGTTGAAGGTAGATACTTCAATGGTGGTAGGAGAAGTTGTGTAGATGGAGAAGAAGAAAAGTGAAAGGGTATTTTTGTCATTTCACATATACTTAACAACAATACTTAACGTCCATCCGTTTCAGGGACTATTGTTACGTTTGTGTAAAGTATTGGACCAACCTTGTAACTTCAGAGAGTTAGGGACCAAAAGTGAAATCGGGCCTAACCACAGGGACCACCCGTCTAATTAAGTCTTTTATATAAATAAGTTCTTTTAGTTATTTTTGCAATATTAAAGTTATTTGTTAATTTTATAAAACTAAAACCGGTCATTACATGCGATTGTGTAAAACATATTGAGATCAAGTAATCACTTGTAAAGTACTTGTAACTTTGAGAAGTAAGATTAAATGTAACACCCCAACCCGAGAATGCTGATGTGTCACTATCACGGTAATCAAAAGTCCAAAACATAATTCCACAATTAATAAAGATTATAAGTTCAACTTCTAAAAGGTAAAACAACAGTATAAAAACTAGTCAAAGTTTGTTACATCAAAAATAATATAGAAATCTTCTTCCACCAAATTTCCACTCTTCACTCCTCGCCCCGATGATCATGCTAATCTGACGTGCATGAAAAAAAAGCACGCCTGAGCATAACGCTCAGTGAATGGAATAAAAGATAACAAAAATAAACAAATATGATGATAACAGAGAATAAATAACATAATATATATATATATATATATATATAATATATATATATATATATATATATAGATTTATAAAACCCTGAATTACGTTTTATTCTTCTATTTTTATTGACTCTTACGATGTGCGGCTACAAAATATTTAACTTTGAATACCCGATTAACATCCAATTGTTTAATTTACTCCACTTACCTAACTTGTCATAAAACCACTTATGTAATTATATATTTTACACACACACACATATATATACACACACACACATAACACAAATCCACGGTGTGCTCCATACCAAAATATATAATAGCATATAATTAGTATTCCAATTTTACTTAAGTTGCTACATAGTTCATTTATATTTAAACTAAAGAATTCTCCACTACACTTATTGTTCGCTGCGATTCCATCTTTAACAATATAAGTATACAAAGATATTTATGTCATGGATGTGTTTACAAGTGTGTGCCGAACAACATACCTGCAAGTTTAACTTCTAAATTATATACAGTTGACGGATTTCAAATATCTTTGTCATGCGATTGTTGATATAGTTGAACCGATCGTAAACAGAAATGAATAGAACTTCAACTCTTAGACCCACTTATTAGAGCGTTTCGAGAATCGGTTTCTTATATGGACCAAGTTTTAGCCACCGGAACAAATCAACGATTTATACGCCATTATCGAACAGATTGAAAGTTAAACAAATCATAAACACGTTATTAACTTTTACCTGATTTACGAGACAAGCAATGATCAGAAGAAAACTTAAGTTAGTAGAGCGGCTTGCAAACTTCCAACAGGAGCGGATCAGATTAAAGTGACAATGTGTGTGTTGGCTGTGCACGTAATGAACGATCAACCTTCATGAATCGGTAGCAATATTTAAAGGAAAAAAATCAAGTTGAATTCGGTACTTGATCTCATGAAACTAAACTGATCAAGTTATGTACATACTTCCTTGGTAAACATAACTGCATAGAATTGCTAAACGAAGCGGAACAAGCGGAATGATGGCTGATTACGTGGTGGCGGGCGGTGGTTCGCCGATAGCAGCTAACGAAAAAAAGGGTTCGATTGCAACGATCAATAGAACTTGATTGATAATGGTTTCATGAAGTGCAATAAGGGTTTTAGGGTATATGAGCCGATAGCAGCTAACGAAAAAAAGGGTTCGATTGCAACGATCAATAGAACTTGATTGATAATGGTTTCATGAGGTGCAATCGAGGGTTTTAGGGTATATGACGGCCACTTGATTATTATTATTATTTTGTGCTTCTATATAAATATATTTCTATTGATTATTATTATTATTATTTTGTAAGAAAATGACATGATCACTAGTTGATGACGCTTAATTACACATGTGTCGATTTCAAAACTTAAACTCAACATTGCTTTCTTTACATGTTGGTGTATTTAATGAGATAATTATATAAGTTACTATTATTATTTATTTGATAATTATATAAATTTATAATTTTTTTCGTGTATTATATTAAATATGAAATTTATACAAGCTTCGAGACTATCCTTTTAATTAACTCATAAAATGGGCGGTTTCAACCTCGAATCCGACCCGAAATTATCTTCACCTCTATAAAAGCGGAACAACCCCCACCCTTAATGTTTTCCTTGTCATATTCTCTTTCATATCATACCCTAACCCCCAAAATTCTCTATCGATTTTCAAGTCTACTAATCACAAGGTTTGATCAGACTCCACGAGCTTCGGATTAGCACTCGATTACATCTAATTACTTATTTCTGATGATAATTTAAAAAAATTGTCACTTTGTGATTGAGGATCGTGGTTTTTACAGGAGCGATGTCTGATTTGATGCTGAATACGTCGTGTGACGGGTGTAGATCGACGGTGGAGTTGTACGGTAGCAATTGTAAACACATGACGCTTTGCGTGACCTGTGGCAAGACCATGGCCGAGAGGAAGGACACCTGCCGTGATTGTGGCGCCACCATCACTCGACTAATCCGGGTTTCTTTCTCTTCTTTCGATTTGTGTTGTTTACTGAAAACTATATGTGTCTGCAATAGCATTTGGTGGTTAAATCCTTGTATAGCAAAGTAAAAGAATTTATCCATCTGATATTGTTATGGTAAGTTAGTTTGTTACTGGATTAAGACATAGGTATTATGAATGCTGATCCACACTATAGTCCATTGTGCTTGCTTCTGTCCACTTCATTTTAATCATTAACACGGCTATTAGTTTTTCTATTAGTGTATTACTTACTATGTTATGGTTTTAAAATCCATTTGTGATATTGATTGGTTACTTTACAAGTCAGGGTCAATGTTGGCTCTCCTTTTGTTTGGTTCAAAACATGGTTTTGGACAAAAGTAGTTTTATCGTTTGGATTGGGGATGTTCTGTGCGTGCACTTAAGCATAACGGAATAGCTTTAGATGCCAACAGTTATGATAATTATGTTGCTCAATAGCTTGATAAGCTCCCGAATCTGGGATTATGTGGGATATGAATAGTTATTTCACATTTCTTTGTTTTTTAGTTATTGCCTTCATCTTATTTTTAAACACCTTTTTATTATCTTTTGAGATGCAGTTTGTAATTTTCTATATGTTATGCTTTGAAAATTGAAATTATCCTGCTTTTTTAGTAAATAAACCATGGCCCATTGCTGTTAAGCATTTTGATTTGTCACTATGTGTCATATGCATCACTGTTTACTCTCTCTCTCTCTCTCTCTTATATTAGGCTTCTAGACATTTGGTTCTTACTTGATTGACTTGTATTGAATAGGAATATAATGTGCGGGCAAGTGCAGCCAGTGATAAGAATTACTTCATAGGAAGGTTCGTGTCTGGCTTACCAAGTTTCTCAAAGAAGAAAAATGACAACAAGTGGTCTCTCCAGAAAGAAGGATTACAAGGACGTCAAGTCACAGATACCCTGCGGGTATATTTGCTTTCTAAGCATAAATGTGTTTTGCTTCTATTTTGTTGGTTAAATATTCTCTACTGGTTATAAATATGGATGGGCCATGTGTGCAGGGTTGCATTTTTGTGGATTTAGAAGGCAAAGATAAATGATATGCATGTCTGTTATTCTGTTAATGAACACAAGACTAGTTCTTGAGCTGTTTTGCTATTAACATTACCAATTTAGTTATGGCATTCTGCCTTGATCAATTTTCAAAAAGCTGCTTGGGTTAACTGTGTAGGAGAAATACAAGAACAAACCTTGGCTTTTGGAAGATGAAACTGGGCAATTTCAGTATCAGGGTGTACTTGAGGGTGCACAGACGGCAACATACTACCTTCTAATGCTACAGGGGAAGGAGTTTGTTGCGATCCCTGCAGGTTCATGGTATGCACAAGTCATTGTCTTACATAGGTCCGTATGCCATGTACAAGCCCTACATAACATATACACATGTCTTGCAATTGAAGGTACAACTTCAACAAAGTTGCACAATATAAGCAGCTTACGCTTGAGGAAGCAGAAGAAAAGATCAAAAATAGAAGGAAAACTGCTGATGGTTATCAGAGATGGATGATGAAAGCAGCAAACAATGGAGCTGCTGCGTTTGGGGAAGTTGAAAGACCCGATGACAAGGAAAGTGGTGGAGCAGGTGGGAGAGCGCGTAAAAAGAATAACGCCGATGATGACGAGATGAATGTGTCAGATCGGGGAGAAGAAGATGAAGACGAAGAGTCTGCACGGAAAACCAGACTTGGACTCAATAAGAGAGGTGGTGAGGATGATGAGGAAGGTCCTAGAGGCGGTGATCTTGACTTTGATGATGATGATATTGAGAAGGGTGATAATCTCTTCCTCTCCTTTTTCTTTGCTTCACTTCAAATGCTCCAAGCTTATATCTACACATCTATCTATAAAATCGGTACCATTATGTCAATATGGCATATACCAAGATTAAGTGGTCAAGTCCCATGGCGAATCAGTTGGTATTGCCTATCTTGATAATTTAAAGTGTGTTGTATCTTTGTGCTTGCAGGTGATGATTGGGAGCATGAGGAAATCTTCACAGATGATGATGAAGCTGTGGGTAACGATCCCGAAGAGCGGGAAGATTTGGCTCCTGAAATCCCTGCTCCTCCAGAAATTAAGCAGGTTTGCTTTTATCTATATTTTCTTGACAAAAAAATGCTAAAATATGATGATTGAAAACTTCCAACTTTCCAAGTGCTTGAAATCGAAAACATAAAGTTGGATAGGAGAAATAGTTTGTTAAGCCAAAGACCATTTCATGAATGAAAGATCCTCACTCAATCAATGGACATCATTTTATATTGTATCTGACAGCAAGAGTGAAATATCCAAAGTTGGATCTGAACACCATCACTCCACTGGGTTTATATTATACTTTGTTGTAATACATTTTTTTATCTTCTGTCACTAGTCCAGAGGGGAACCTAAACACGTCTAAGCCACTGAAGATGAAGCATGATAATTTTGTTTGTGATCAGGATCTAGATAGAAAGTGTTATATATAAGATCAGGAGATTCTTGTAACTTTTGTTCAAAATTTTAAATGCTAGAATGAGTGGAAGAAAAAATCTCTTTGTCATCTGCCATAGATGCAGTTGAAATTTAAAAGCCTTGGCAAGGTCTTCAATACGTGGTATGCATTAGGAAGTCCATATGGAACTTAATAAAGGCCTCACAAGAGGCAACCAAATTACGTAAAACACAGAATTTCTGTAAATAGATTTATGTTGGAAAACAAGGTAAGAGTGTTAAGAGAAAAGGTAGAAGTGCATGTGCATGTTTCATAATTATTGCTCAGGATTCAGGAATAGCATCATTCCTAGTGACATATACCACTTATGGTGCTGTGGAATGCCTAATTCTAGTTTCTTGATGGCTGCATATTATGTGTCTCAGCTTCTCTTCACTTAAGCCATCTCTTCACTTAAGCCACACTTTAGTAGTTCAAGTAGTAACATATTAAAATTAGTAAACAAGTTATATTTCTTGTCATGAGTATCTTGTTAGGCTGTCACATGGGCCTAGTCCTCTATTATAGGCATAAGTCTCAGGCTAATGAGTAGAAGCAAATATTGGGAGTTCAATAATCAAGGAGTTCTATAAGAGGAGTCTTTTACCAGGAACTTTTTTATGCTTAGGTGTTATCAGTGACAAATTAGGATTGACTAAGCTATCTTGGAGAGCTCAGTAGGTCTGGGGAAGTTATCTTGTTGTCTAAATAACCATTGCAAGTTATCTACTTCCAAGGCCAATGTTGAAGGTTTAGGGGACAGAAAAGATATGAAGAAGTTTTCTTGACCTGGGGAAGACATACAAGTAGAATGGCAAGAGTGATGCATTGTTTTTGTTGAGGAAAATGATGTCAGATGGCAATATATCCACATCAATATGCTTTTGAATGAGTAACATGTTAATTCTGTCCTGGTGTTATGTCTTTAGCTATCTGTGGTATGTCAAAAAATTTTTATATCCTCCTGCTGGTTACTGAAACCAGCACTTTAACCCACAGCATCAGAATGAAAGAAACACCATCTTCCATTCCAACTTCCAAGTAACCAAGATCAATGAGTGGAATGTTAGTCGGCTAGTTAGATGTGAATTGTTGAATGATCAAGGAAGGGATGATTACTTGTTTGATCGCCAGTTCCTCTGTGGACCAAACATAACTTTTAATTGACCCCCACCCCCCCACCCCACCACCCCACAAATATTTAGATGAGCTCAAAATTTGAGCTGATCTTTTGTAGGTGTTCTATTTAAGAGTGATTGTTTTCTGGCAAAGTAGTTGCCTTATCTATGCTTACAGTTGTTTCTTTTTAATGTGTTGCAACATTTGACTGTCACTCTCTAGGATGAGGAAGACGAGGAAGATAACGAAGAAGAGGAAGGAGGACTGAGCCAATCTGGAAAGGAGTTGAAGAAGCTGTTGGGGAAAAACAGTGGGGTGAATGAGTCTGAGCCAGAACAAGATGATGATGATGACGATGATGATGATGTAAGTTTCTTTCTGTCATTTATAAAATTGAAAAAATTCAAATAGTTGCATTTAGGGCTGTGTTTTTTCTTACATACTTGATGCTACTGGTCTAAGGTTTTCATTACATTTCTAAAATTACTTTTAAGAGTTGTTCTGTTTGGATAATTAGGCTATGTCAGAATTATTATATTTTTCTGACCTGTAATGACTGACACCCACTTAGTAAATTCCAAAGACTTCAATCATGTAATGAGTGACAAGTATACCTTAGCTGTGGGAGTTTGATTATTTATGTGGTGGGTATTTGTTTTGTTGTGAATAGATTGAAGATGAAAGTTCCCCTGTTCTTGCACCAAAGGCTAGTAATAATGGGGGTCCTTCAAAGCGTAACAACAATCCTGCTAAAGAGGAACCTGTTGACAACAGTCCCTCAAAGCTTGCAGCTGCTACCATGTCAGCTCGGGGAACCCCATCTTCATCCAAGTCAGTTAAGGGAAAGAGGAAAAGCACTGAAGAGAATAAAACGACAAATGGAGCATCAACTTCAAAGAAAGTCAAAACTGAAAATGTACCCTATTGGCCTCTTCATTTTCATGTTCAAGCAGTCTTTTCTCTACTGCGCTTTGATTACAATCATTGAGCCAGAGTATGGATGGTTTGAACTTTGAACTAATTTGGTTTGATTATTGTTTTGGGTTTCAGGAGGTGAAACCCGTAAAGGATGAGCCAATTTCTGCTGCAAAGCCAGCTAAAGGTTCTTCAAAACCAGCAGTTCCATCATCTACTACCGGACCTGTCACAGAAGAAGAAATTACAGCAGTTTTGCTGCACAAGGCCCCTGTCACCACACAGGATCTTGTTGCTAAGTTTAAATCCCGGTTACGTACCAAAGATGTAT
The DNA here is from genome assembly GCA_025506515.1 of Flaveria trinervia. Classification (NCBI taxonomy): domain Eukaryota; kingdom Viridiplantae; phylum Streptophyta; class Magnoliopsida; order Asterales; family Asteraceae; genus Flaveria; species Flaveria trinervia. The sequence continues at coordinate 81,774,322 of CM046452.1, read as the reverse complement.
GCATTTTGCCCTTTGCTGTTGTGTTTACCTGAAAAATTTTCTATATGCTTGCTTCCATGTGAATATTGTGACCTGGCTTCCTATTTCAAAAGAATGTTTACTTGAAGAACAGTTAAAAATACCAACCAGCATATAAAATTTTTAGGGTCTTAAGTTAAAATGTGTTCACTGTAAAGTGAACTGGATTTAACTGAATGTTTTAGTTAGAATGGTGGGCCATTCACCATAGGTGTTCACTTAAGTTAAAATGGTCTTCACCATAGAAACTCTACTGAAACCTATATTTGGCTATGGGCCATTCGCCATAGGTGTTGTCAAGCCTACTCCTAAATCAAAAAGTATTGTTTTAATTTGTTTATTTATTTATTTATTTGTTTATTTATTTATAACAATAAGTGCTGGGTTGTAAGTTCATCCTTCATGATCAGGAGTTGAGTGTTTGATTTCTTTCAACATACAATAATGAAAGGAAAGATCTACTTATGAAAACATTGTGTAATGTAATTACTAAATGCAATAAATGTGGTGTTGAAAATATTCATACGTTTTCCTACTTTAAATCATTTCTGGTTTGTTTGGTGTTTAATTTTGTTTTGGTGGTCTCATTGGGTTGTGCACCAAACAATTGCAGGACAAAACCGCATTTGCTGGTATTCTGAGAAGGATTTCCAAGATACAGAAGACGAATGGTGCCAACTATGTGTGCTGAGGGACAAACGAGAGGTTTGATGTCCTTAGTAATCAACTTTCCTAACCCCTTACCCAGCTGTTGCTTATGATGCTGTTGCCTGGTTCACACACTTACTTGCAAAGGAAAGGAATTCAAAGTGTGATTTTATAATATTTTCGTTACATTTCTTGACATCAACCAAGTTCTGTCGTGGTATACTTTTGTTTTATGTTCATCTGTGTAAATTGTTGGTTAAGGAGGCTTAAACTCCCAACATAGAAGTAGCAGGTTTATAGTTAATGGTGGTGGTATTAAGTCCCATAATCACTCTGTTTTTAATTCTATTTCAGGGTTGTTTGTTTGATCTATATCTCAACATAAGTTTTATTTCTAAATCGAGCCTTGCATATTTCTCATCACCTCAACATCCTGTTGCAACACGCGAGTTACATTTCCTAGTAATGTCAAAAGTATCATATCTTATTATCCAAACCAATGAATATAGAACACCGTAAACAAAGTAATCGTACAGACTTGATGAACCAAGAAAACTAGAACATCAGAGACCTCTGATGTCATGAATTGTTACTAGAACTTGCAAATCATCAAGAATAGAAACTAATAAGCTCAGAACTTCAAGAACCTAAAACTCTTATATGGAGAAGGCAATTTGATTCTGATGAGAGAGAAGAGAAAGATAGTTAAGCGATTGAGTAATAAGCTACAAGTTCTTTCTTCCTTTAAGGGGGGATGGAGTCAAGCCTAGAAATAGCCGGGGATTGCCCATGAAAAACCAGGGCTGGGTGGGAACACCATGGGGTCGTTGGTTTCACTACCCGGTGAATATTCACTGTTCACATTTGCAAGTGATCGTCATTCCTAACGGTGATGGGTAGAAGTGATAGCCAAATTAATGGTGATGAGTAGAAGTGATCGTCAATCTTAATGGTGATGAGTAGAAGTGATTGCCAATCCTCACGGTGAGAGTTGAATTCCTCTGACCAAACAAGCGTGTAAGATCTTAGCAGCTAGAGCTTCGGTGGCCATCGTTGATGCCCCCCTTGTGCAAGATACTCAAAATGAACCCCCTTTGTGAAATGTTTCTTAACCACAAACCCACCTAAAAAACACCTCGCAGTTTGGTGGTTTGATTTTGGTGTTTGATTGAATCTTTAGTTTGTAAAACTTATAAAGTGATAAAATAGTTCATATATAAATAAATAGAAGGGCTGCTCAATTTGGTTTTACAACATGCTTGTTTTAAAAAGAATAAAGAAATAAAATGGAAATGCAACATATTTGATTATTATTATTATTATTATTATATTATTATTATTAGCATAAGGGTGTTGGTTAACAGTAAAATAGTATAGGGGGCAAGTGGATGGTAAACATAAAAAAGCGGATATTTGGATGGATAGATGGAAGGAAATGAAGATTAGTTATTCCATTCCATATCATCTGCCAAAATTTGTTTTCTTTCATCAAAACCACAAAAATTCAAACAATTTCAACCTGCAATTTGTTTGTAACTTGTTTGTCTGCAGGTGTTGAGCATCATCAAATGAAATGGGAAAGAACCCCATGCGCCCACACCCGCCTAACATGAACAAAATACTTAATGCTCTTGATCGTCGCCATCGATGGCAAAACGTCCGCAAAGTGCTGCCTAATAAGAGGCAAGGTTCTGGAAAGCAAATCATTGGTAACTAATCAAAACTAACTATACATCTTCATTTCCATTTTCAGATCAGAAAACATCGTTATCACCTTTTGGATTTTTAATATTTGCAGATGGGGGCAGTAGCGAACCCACCGCCAACACAACTCAACCACCAGAGGTTTCTAAAAAGAACAAACCCCCCAAAGTAAGTTATAGTTTTATATCAGCTTGTTCATTCTAACCATCACCAGCTCACAACACACATATACAATTGTAGAATGAACAAGAAACAACAGATGCTCGTTCGAAGAAATTTCGAATTAGATCTCTCATATCAGATGAAATGGCCAAACGAAGGGGGAAGCATCAGTGGCGAGGTTCCTCCTCCCCCAACCAATCACCAAAAAAGAAAAACAACTCCATTAAAAAAACAGAAAATGATCCGGAAAATGGAATGAGAAGCAAGTGTGAGAGTCCATCAACTACTAAGAAGAAGAGAAAATGTAACATATGTGCAGCCATGTTAACTGTGAGTTACTTGAGACAAAAAGGGCTAGCAAATGACCACATGGACGAAAAGCAACAGCCAGATGAGATGTTAGATGATCCCGACACACGTTACTTGCATTCCAAGATTGGATTAACCAAGTCTTTCTCCTTCCCTTTACTCGCGCCAACGAAAGCAAGAGATCCTGACCTACAGCAACTTAAAGTTAAGTTGAGGGAATTTAAAGACATACAGACTACAAAGGAGAAATTCATTCTGCCAATGAACCAATGGAAGGATGTAGGAGTTCCAAAACCAATGTTAACAAGACCAGAATCTTTTAGATCCACTTGTTCGACTTCACGCAAGGATAAAAAGCAAACCACAAATCAATCCAAGACTCTTAAACAAAAGATTGGTTTTGTAATCAAAGTTGACGGCAGAAAGGAGAAGCGTAGGATTCTTATGGATGCAGTTTTCCACAAGATCCCCTATGGTGGTCGTAAATCTTCCAAAGATCCAAAAAAAGTTGGCCTTGACAAGCTTAGAAGCACTTCTGCTACTACATCTGCAAGTGATCAATCATCCGCTAAGAAAACACGTCTTAAAAAAACATCTTCCACCAGTGAAGCAATGAGCAAGTATCGTAAGTTACTAAGCCAAACGTCAACCAGAGATGAGAAATTGCACCAGCATATTAGTGATCATAAACCAAAGTTGTTTGTAGCTGGGGACCATTTTTCTGAGAGGAAAACACATATAAGAATTCGTTCGTTACCTAATATCAGTCCCTATGATTTCAAGCATAACCAAGAGTTTCCTGTTAAACCAACTATGGACATGCATCTAACCATATCTGGTGCAATATTTGATGATCAGAGATCATTAGATCATTTTTTGTATTCAGAAAGAAGAAATGTGCTAGAAAGTATAGGCAAAGAAACCAAATTACTTGACAAAGATGAGGTTGTAGATGAAACTCTGGGAATGGGTACAAATACTTTTGATCATCAAGAAAATATCAACCATCAAATTGAGTCAGAAGCTGCAATTGAAAGTGGAACCAAGCAGGAAACCAGTTCAATTGAGAAAGATGATCCCATTCGAGAAAATCTTAGAGCAGATCATGATTATCAAGAACAAAATGATCACCAAAAGCAGGTTGTTGATGAAGATCATCAAGAAAATACTGACACCGAAAAGGAGTCTCGTGTTGCTATTGAAGTTAAGAATGACAAGTCCTTTAATGAAATTCTTGGAATGTTCAAAAAGGTTTCTGATGAACGGGTAAAACTAAACGATGAAAATGAGTCTAGTGGTGGCGTTGTACGAAAGGTAGCCAAGAACACTGCAGCTGACAAAGTTCAGGGTGTTCACAAAAGCCTAAAAGATGGACAAAGTTCTGAGCTTAACAAAGATCAGGGTGTTCAAGAACTTAGCCAAAATGTATCGGATCACCTAGAAAAAGACAAGTCTGGTTTTGAGCATACTAGTGATCAAGCTGTTCACCTAAACTTAGAAGTTAGCCGAAAGACGTTGGACCACACTGACGAAGATACATTGGATGTTGACAAAGATCAGATTGTTCAAGAAGTTGGCCAAAATACATTGGATCATCAAGAAAAAGAAAAGCCCCTCAAAACCTCTTGTTCTGAGATTGAATGGTTGATGCAAAATTCAGCAATTCGCTCACCTTCTCTGATTGACACATCCAACTCTCCGTTGGAAGCTGGTATTCTTCCTTCACATACAGTGTCACTTGCTTAATTCAAAAAAAAAATCATGTTTCAGTATCTTTAAATCCATGGTAAGGAGCCTGCAGTTAAACTAATTAAGTCATTTGCAATTGTAATGTTACTCATGAGGTGCTAAATTATGTTACACTAAAAGAGTTGAGACTTCTAAGATTCTAATATGAAGTATATTCTAAAAACACAATCTTTAGGAGCATATTCCTAACATGGATGCATTGATGTTTGCAGATGAAAAGAAACAGTACATGTTGTCTATCAATGATGCTAACGACAAACGACCTAACAATGAGCGATCCATGGGTTATGATGAGATGATAAAAAATGGATTTTTACACTTGGATTTAGAGTCAGTAAAGGACAATGCTGAATTCCAGTTTGTAAAACAAGTGCTGGAGAAGTCAGGTTTTTTAAAGAATGGACTCCTTGGAGAATGGTATTCTAGTTACCAACCGATCGACCCTTTGTTATTCGAGGAAGTAGAAACTAGCTTCCTTCAAACGAAAATTCTTGAAGAGTTGGATTCCATGAAGGATGAGGAGGTTGTTCAAAAGATTATCAACGACCATCATCTTCTTCTTTTTGATTTGATCAACGAGGCGTTGTTGGAGATTCATAGCAAAACTTATACTTATTGCCCACGCCCATTGACCTACCGTTCAAAGGTGAGCCCAATGCCTGTAGGGTGTCGTGTTCTAGAAGAAGTATGGGATGTTGTTAACGCGTACTTGAGTTGGAAACCAGAATTGCAACCATCATTAGATGATGCAGTGAGCCGAGATTTGGCGAAAGGGAATGGTTGGATGAACCTCCAAGCTGATGCAGAGATTGTAGGGATTGAACTTGAAGAGCTGCTTGTTGATGATCTTTTGGATGAGCTTGTTTTTGATGATCTATTGATGTAAAGGGCCATTCTATATAATATTAAATACCACAACATGCATGCATATCTTTTACTACACCCTTGCACATTAAGCCCGACAGACCCCGGACTCTGCGTATGAGAAAGCGTTGTGCATCAGGTTTGTTTGTTTTTCTTGAAAAAGAAATGATTACACACACTAATCTCATTAGAGAATCATATTATTAAATTTATAAACATTAATTTCAATAAACAATTTAGCTCATTTTGTTTTAAAATAAACTTGAAATTTTCCCAAAGATTCAACAATGCTTGCTGGCTAGCTAATAAATAATAATACGAATGGAATTTTATTTAATTGTTACAGAAAGAAAGGGATATGGTGATGGTCCTTCTAAAAACAGAAATATGCATCAGTTGCTTAAGCAGTTATTGACAGAAAAACAAAAACAATTTTACATTGTCAGCTTACACTGGTTATGATTTCCCCTTTTTTCTTCAAAAGTTAAGCTTTGCAGTTCAATGATTTTATTTATCCTCTTGACAGTTGACATTATTTATGATCTGTAAGCTGTTTGAAAATGAATTTCGATCTTAATTTTTTATTATTAGCTTGATGAATGAAGTTGTGTGTCATTTCCTCGATTTGGTTTTGTTTTGTTTTTGAAGTTGTTCATTGAGATCCATTTTCATCATTTGGTTCTATATATTCACGCAACAACTAACTGAAATATACATCGTGCAAGATTGATTTATATCATGATGTGTATGTATGTATGCATTATAAATAACAACAAAACACATGGAATCAGTTTTAGACTCGCTAGTCGGTTATTGGGCCTAATTATAATGCCCAAATAAAAACCCAATTAGATTAGTGACCCGTGTGTTACATGACTGAATCAATACTTAAAAATGACACATGAGTAAATAAAATATAGTAATATATATATATATATATATTATATATATATATATATATTATATATATATATATATATATAATAAATATATATATGATGCTGAAAAGATAAATTAAAATAAATTTTTTATATAATGATATCAAAAAATTATGATATTCCACAATAGAAACAAATGAAGGTAGAACAATTGAACATCAAAATAAAAATTAAAATTAACTAATGAACAAATTTGATAAAATTTATAAAAGTATGTAACGGTGATACATAACTAAAACAAGAAACAATTAAAATTAAAAACTAATTGTCATAAAGATGTAAATACTTATTTATGTAATGATATGTAAAGTTATAAAAGATGAGTAAAAGTCGTAGTAATGAAATATTGTTATAAGCAAACAATATAAAAAATATGAATAATGTCATGAATTTAAAAATTAATTAAAAGAAAAATATTATTTCAAAAGAAAATATGATAGAAACTTTTATTTTAATAAAACGAAATTTGTTAACGGTAATACTAGAATTAATAACTTAATCATTATTTGTTAACATAAATAATAATTTCTTATAAAATGTCAACCAAATTAAAAGTAATGATTGATCATTAATATAATATTTATTGTAATTGATATGAGTTAATTTGTAATTGATATGAGTTAATAGTCTCCAAATGTATAGTAACTCAATATTAAATGATGTAATGACATTTGGCAGTGCACATATGACATTTAGGTGGACGTGCTAGAAAGACGTCATGTGTACCCATGATTAGTCTTTTATTATAAGTTTTAGATGTATATATGTATGTATTGTTGTTATGCGGTTGATATGATGATATCCATCTTCCAAAGTATTCGTGTAGATAAAGTATTATACGTGAACAATGAGAAACTTACAAAAAACCCCTGTGGTTTGAGAATATTGCAAATTTGATCCCCGAATTTTGAAAATTGCAAATTTAGTCCAAACATTTGAAAGTTTGTTGTAAAGTTAGACCACACCGTTAGTGTCTGTTAGTTTTAATGATCTGAGAACTAAATATGCAATATGATCAAACCATAGGGACTAATTGTGCAATTTGTTCTAAAATTAAAAAAATTTGAAACTCAAATAAAATTTAAAAGAAATTAAAACATAAGAAATTCAAATAAACACCAATAATTAAATTCAATAATTAAAAGATAAAATAAAAGTTAAAAAAATCAAATCAAATTCAAAAGTAAATTAAAGTGAAAATAAAACGCATATAAAAAGAGAAAGCGAGAAGTATTGAAAAAGAAGTATGCAATTAAAGTAAAAATTAAATAAAAACCAAATAAAAAAATACGATCGAATAAACATTTATAAAATTCAAAATAAATATTTAAAAAATCGTATTAAAGTTAAAAAAAAAACTTTCCGATTTCATTTTTCGTTTTTTGAATTTATACTTTCACAAGATTTTTGGATTATTCGATTTAAACATGGCATGCGAACTTAATAAAACATAATTATAAAAAATAAAATTTTTAGCATACTTCTCATTTTCTCCTTTTCTATTTTATATGCATTTTATTGTTACTTTTATTTACTTTTTTTAAATTTGGTTTAATTTTTTCACCTTTATTCTACTTTTGACGTTTATTGAATTGCTTTATTAATGTTTATTTGAATTTTTTAACTTTTTTTATTTTTATATGATTTTTTTAGTTTTTTTTTTAATTTTTTTTGAGAAAATTGCAAAATTGGTACCTATAATTTAACCATATTACATATTTAGTCCCCAGATTATTACAAACTAACGGACACTAATAATGATGGGTACTAAATTTACAACAAACTTTCAAATATTTAAACTAAGTTTGTATTTTTTAAAATTTAGAAATCAAACTTGTAATATGATTAAATCAAAAAAATAATTTCCAGTTTTCTCCGAGAACAATCGAAAAAGAAAGGGCCCAAGTAATATTAAAAGATAAATGTATTGATTGTACTTTATATGACATTATTGAATACGAGTGTTGTAGTTGGCCCCAATGCATAAATAATTGGTGTGATAAAAGAGTACCTCGTGGCACAGGATGACAATTCTCTAGGTTTCTATTGCGATTTGGGTAGATTTAAAAATCTTCAAAACAATCACTTGCAAAAAAACAAAAAAGAGAATTGTATTTTTTCCAAAAATGATAATCTCGTTAGTATTATGAAACCTTTTCTATCTGAATTTTAAAATGTTTCTGTCTGAGTTATTCTTAAAATTCATCTCACGACTTTATCAAACAGCATTATTATTTATGTGTGAGTACGGGGTTCACATTTATTTCTATTATTTTTTCGTGTTTCACCACTACCTAGACCACTTTAAACATGCATCACGCACCATTAGTTAGCTACTGGATTCGCCAGGACTCCTCACCCAACCACCATCTCATCCATCAAATCATGGACGCTTTTGAAGGTGTTTTACTACTTCACAACAAGAAAGTTTGTAGCAATGAAGAAATAGTTGAGTCGACTGAACTGACTCGACAGAATGAGTTGAAAGAATTTGAATGGGTGGGGGTTAGGATGTACATACGAGAAGACTGGTTAGTTTTCTTGGTGAAAGAATGTGAGGTGTATGGACATAATGATGTAATGTTCAATTTGGATTGTGATAAATGACTTGAAACCATGAATGTGATTAAAAGTTAAAACTATTCATCCAAACAAGGTTTGTAAAATATGCCCATTTTGCAATGTGAAAAAATTGCTACTTTGTTTATTAAATTTTGTTTATGATACTTCCACTTACATGCGTATACTCTTTCATGTTCTCTTTGTTATTCTTTCATGTCATTGAAGTCGAAATATTTAGAAACTATAATTCACAATTTACAAACAATTCAAACGGATTTGATTACAATTATTTAGGAACAAATGAGCCAACCCAAGCCAAGCTATTGTTATTATCTCTCGACCTCCATAATTCTAATGTTTGGTTGTAATGTTTTGATATTGAATTGGGGAAAAAAATAATAATAACAATACAATTATTATTTTTAATTGAGTTAAATGTTTCTATGAGTCCTCGTTTTATCATTTCAGTACTCATGCTTTAATTTTTGTTGTTTAAAAATCTGTGCTTGAAAAAAATTAATAGAAACAACCATTCTGTCAAAATCTTTAGATAACATCTGCTATCACTAAGGGTAAAATCGTTGTTTTCTTTAATAAATTGTTATTTACGTACCTAATTTTATATCATTTTTCTCATTCCAGTACTCCCAGTCAATTATATTCACGTTCATTCTTTCTTTTTATTCTTCAGCATGATCCATCCAATTTTACAAATGCTTGCAATTCTTCCCTTTAGATTTTTCATATGTGTATATTCTTATACTATTCGATACCACACAAATATATATACGATCAAGATTTGTTTGTGATTCGTCGGAGCCTAGAATGACACACCTAAAGCTCAGAATCTTTTTTAGCATTCTAGATTTAATAGCCTTATAATGTTATGATATTTTTGTTTTGGATATGTGAGTGTTCTATCTAGTTATTAAAGTTACTATAGGTGTAAATAAAAAAATTATTTTGTAATATATTCCGATGTAAATAAAGTTTCTTATTTTATAATATGCATTTTACCCATGATATTACGCTGGTGTGAACTTCCTAGTCAATAAAAACACAAACTTACTTTATTCATAGTACTCAACCAATCTTTTTGTGTAACCTTCTTCTTTTAGACTACTTTAACTAATGTTAATAATCATACCTAGAGAATCGCCTTAGTATTTCGTCATTGTTGATTTGATGCCCTTGATAAGGTTTTGATGAATTATTAATGAAAATAAAATGGGAAACAATAATGACACAAACCCAAAAATAAAAGAAAAAAAAGTTACATTAGTGGACGCAATGCAAAACCACGTAAGAACAAAAACAAAATAACCGGTGCAAAAGACATATGAAACCCGTCTCAAACATGAGTTAAGCGATAGAAAAACTAAAAATCTAACCAACAAACGAAATAGACAACTTGTTACAACTTACAAAGCCCAACTAGAAATTATACAATTATTAACAAAAACCATGAGTGTGTCATTGTTTTTGAAAGTTTGAAAATCAAATAGAAGATAATAATCATACCTAAAGTATCATTAGTGGTGTTAAAGAAAAAAAAGCATCATGCTGAAGAAGAAGAAGAAAAGATGAACGTGAATGTGATTTATCGCGAGTACTAAAATGAAAATCAAGGATGAAAAATAGCAATTTATTAAAAGAAATGATGATTTTGCCCCTAGTGGTAACATACGTTATCTAAAGATTTGGACGAAATGATTGTTTTGGGAATTTTTTTAAAACACAAGTACTGAAACAACAAAAAAAACCACACTAGTACTGAAATGAAAAAAACAACATAGAATCATAGAAAAAAAAGCATCCAACTCTTTTTAACTTCTCATATCTTCTTAATCCTTTACGATCAGTCATTACATAATGTATAAAGTTCATGGCCAAATGAAGAGTTAGTGAGTGTAGAAACCACATATGGACTAAGACCCTTGAAGGTAGAGATGTTCAAATAAACCGGTTCGGGAACCGGTTCGGCCAAAAAAACCGGAACCGGTTTGAGGCCCAAACCGGTTTGGCCCAAACCGGTTTCAAACTGGCCCCGAACCGCTGGTTCTTAAGCGGTTTCACCTTTCCAAGTTTCAAACCGGTTTCAAACTGAACCGGTTTTCAAACCGGTTACAACCCGGTTCCAAACCAGTTTCCAAATTGGTTTTCAAACCGGTCCTTCAAACCAGTTCTCAAACCAGTGACCGTTGCCTAACGGCTATATAGCCGTTTAAACCCTTTTTTGACCGTTTTTTTGAAGTTTTTTTACCATTATACCCCCTACTAGGTTAGTATATATATGTATGCGATGTTTTGGTTGAATCACAACAACTTATAACACTCTCTACTCTCAAAAATCTCAAAAAAGCTCTCCACAAATACTTTCGTTTTAAACGCTCTCAAAAACGCTCTCACAAAAATCTCTGAAATGGCTTCAACAAGTCCTCAATCATCCGTTGGTTGTGAAGCGTCTTCAAGCAACGTGGTGATAGAAATCCTTCCTACGAATAGGAACCCCGAAGTATGGTGCAATTACGATTTATGTCAAATGGCTAGCGGTCCAAACAAGGCTCGTTGCAAGTTTTGTCATAAGTTTTTCAAAAAAGATGCAAACACAACGTTGAAAAACCATATTTCAAATAAATATTGTAAAGCGTTAAAAGGTGAACCTTCTCAAGGTCAAGCTTCGATGACAAACGAAGGAAATATTTGGGCTTATAACGTTGATGCGGTTCGGGAGCAAATGACGCAATTTGTAATTCAAGAAAGCTTTCCATTCAAACATTTCGACAACGAACGTTTGACTCGCCTCATTCAACGAACTCTCCAACCACGTTACACCAATGTAAGTCGTGCTACTCTTCGAAGAGATTGTTTAAAAATGTGGAAAAAAGCTAGAAATGAATTAATATATTATTTTGAAAATTTACAAACCGGTGTTAACTTAACTAGTGATGTTTGGTCGGCACCTCACGGTTCACCGGACTCGTACATTTGTGTCACCGCCCATTGGGTTGAACCTCATTCGTGGCAAATGATGAAACATACGATTGCATTTTAATTATTTGATTATCCTCACACCGGCCAAAACATTTTTTTATCTTATTGATAAAGTTATTCAAACGTATAAATTAGAAAACAAAATATTTTTCATATCTTTTGATAATGCGTCAAACAACACTCTTGCGATAGATCATTGAAATTAAAATATAAACCAATATGTGAGGGTGTGTTTTTTCGTAGTCGATGTGTTGCACACATCATAAACTTAGCAGTTCAAGACGGTTTAAAAACAATTGAAACAGTTAAAGATTGTTTTAAAAGAATGTTACGTGATATTTTTAGTAACAACCAAAGATATACTAAATATCGCAAATTTTGTAAAGACGCAAATACTAAATGTTTAGGTCCGAATTGGGACGTACCAACACGATGGAATTCCACATGTATCATGTTTGAAAAGACTATTGAACAAAAAGAAAGTTTAATAGCCTTTCATAATAGTTTGGTAAGTCGGAGAAAGACAAATTCTTACCATCCATCGGGTTTGACCATCATCGAAGAAGTAACAAAAATGCTTCAAGTTTTTAAAAATGCAACTACATGTCTTTCTGGAGTTTATTACCCAACGAGTCCGTTGGTACTTCACCAAATTTATTTAATGACTTCAAAATTAAATGAATTGTCGTGTAGGGGTAGACCTTATTCCGATATGATACCCCCGGTGAAAGAAAAACTTAAAAAGTATTTTGAAGAAATGCCTCCCATTATTACATGTGCCGCTGCTTTAAACCCTTGTTTAAATTTGTCGGGGGTTGAAACTTTACTTGATAAATTTACTTTTAATTTGGATTTAGAATTTGGTAAACCAATGTATAGTAAAACTTTAAAAGCTACTTTCAACAAACAATTACAACAAATGTATGATGTTTATTTATTAAAATACGGGGCAACATCACAAATCCATGATGCTTTAAGGCATGCGGCAAATACCAAATGTTCGAATAATCCAATGTTTGATTTATATAATACTTTAAGGGATGAATGTAATAAACGTCAACGTGGTAACACTCCGAGTAGTGAACTCGGGAGGTATGGTCTTACAAACTTTTTATCGACCATGACTCCATATGAATTTAAAAATTTTGACTTGTTGGCTTGGTGGAAAGGTAAGGAAGATCATTTTTCCATCCTATCCACCATGGCCCGAGATTTACTAACCGTCCAAGCTTCTACGGTAGCTTCGGAATCTGCTTTTTTTTGTTAGTGGTAGGGTTATATCAATAAGACGAACTCGACTCACTCCACAAGCAGTTGAAATGTCAATTTGCTTGAAAGATTATTTGGATGCCGTGGAAAGAGTACAAGACAAACGATCACTTGAAGGAGAACTGGAATACGAAGCAGAATTATACGAGGACGAGGTAGAGAGTGGATTGACACCAGGAATGACTGATGATGAAGCGGCATATGATGACTACCTTCGTAACAGTTCCGGTTCTGGTGGCGAGGAATAAACGTACAACTATAATACGAACGAAGAAACGACTATGTTAAATGTTTAGTTTTAAATGTTTAAATTATTTAAATGTTTTAAATGTTATAAATTGTTAAAATATTTAAATTGTTTATAAATGTTATAAATTGTTTTAAATTGTTTATAAATGTTGTAAATTGTTAAAATGCTTAAATTGTTTATAAATGTTAATAAATAGTATATATATATATATATATATATATATGTTTATAAATGTTTTAATTGTTTAAATGTTTAAATTGTTTACATTTTTTAAATGTTTATAAATGTTTAAAATTTTTAAATAATATAAATTGTTTAAATAATATAAATTGTTTTATATATGTTATAAAATGTTATAAATTGTTTAAATTATATAAATTGTTTAAATTATATAAATTATATAAAATGTTATAAATTGTTTAAATTATATAAGTGTTATAATGTTTATGTTTTAATAAAAAGTTTAAAATTTTGTTTGAATATACAAAAATCCAAATTTTCAAAAAAAAAAAACCGGTTTGGGCCGAACCGGTTCCAAACCGACCCAAACCGGTTTGATAGGTTTGGGTTTTTAATGATTGAAACCGGTTTGAACCCGAACCGGTTTGGGGCCAAACCGGTTTTGACCGAGTTTGACCAAACCGTTTCGGTTTGGGACCCGAACCGGTTTGGGCCCCCAAACCAATTTGTACACCTCTACTTGTAGGTCAATCCTTGTTGGGCCAAAACCCACCGGGTCGGGCATAGTGAGGAGCCTAGAGGTATCGATCTCCTACAATTGCCTATGTTTCTCATCCTCACGTTTTACTCGCTAGTGTCTCTCATGAGTCTCTCTCTCTCAAGTCTCACCTTCTCTTGTTTTAATTATATCATGACGTTTATTGGTATCTCTTACACTTTGTTCCTATCTTTTTGTGAAGAAGATAAAAATATGAGAGAAAAGAAAATGGACAAAAACAAAATTTGTATTATCACTTAGAGCACCACAACGGTCTTGATACTTGATAGCAAGGAGATGATCATGGTTTGGAGATATGTCCACTAAATATCATTTGTTTCCACTTAAAAGGAAAATATGTTCATGTATTTGGGTCCCGATTCATGTGACAAGGCTATAACCATCTATGAAACTCTAGTCTGGTCAACTCACAGAGACCACAACCAATGAGCTCGATCATTAGTTGTGCCAAAGGCAATATCTACAGGGGCATGCATGTCCTAACCTCCTATGTGCTAAGTGTACTCGTTAGTTGTTAGTGAGTAAAGCATGCAGTAGAGATGATTAATTTACTAGTCGAAGGCCATTATGATTAGATTAAAGATATGATATGATTAATATAGTAGGGAGAGTGTACGTTTAGTATAACTCTATTGTGATTTTCATCGATATAGTTGTTGGAAAAGCATTTTTTAAAAGTTGATGTAATCAAATGGTTATTGGTAAAGATTAGTAAAATAACTTTTTTATCATTCTTTATAACGAGTAATTATTGTAATTTAGAGTAAACTTACCGCTACAAAATTAGTTTGTTGAAAAAAAAAAGGAATTATGCATCCAAAGAAAAATAATAAGAAAATGTTTGTTGTTCAAATAGATATCTGCGGTTGTCTAATGTTAAAGGTTCAATAGCAAAAGTATGTCACTCAGCAAATTACACGTGACATACTAATACATAGCTCATTTATTACGTCTCATGTTATCGGAAAACAAGTTCAATGGTTAAGTCTCAAAAGCCTGTCATGCAATGCAGTCATTCACCGTCTTTTAAAATGAAAGGAACATATAATAGTCTCGGATTATCAAAAAATACTAAGGAGTTTTTATCGATTATCAGAGATCAACAATTAATCAATATAAATAGGTTAAAGAATTGGATTTCGTTTATCTTTCATCGGTATATCTCACGTATACAAGATGTCTGACCTGATGGAAATTGTGGTTTTCGATGTATATTCTTTAGGTTTATGGTTTAATGAAAATAAATGGGTTTTTGTGCGGCAACAACTTTTATATGAATTGGACAAACACGAATTACAATACAGAGAAGTTTTCGATATTTTTTTTACTATGGACAGTATAATGATTTACATCACACAATAAATTGCAACATGTGGAACCTGCACCAAATAAATATTGATAAAAATGCCGTATACGGAAATAATGGTTGTTCAAAAGTTTGGTGTCATTCTTCATTTATTAAGTAACGGCTGTTAAACATTTTTCCCTTATGGGCTTATGCGAGAAGTATGATGGCCCATCACATCGTGTTGATTATTCATGTAAACAATAACCATTTCGTTCACATTAAGTTAGAAGGAGATTATCCGATGTCTGCTTTAAGTAATCTTTAGCTTCTAAATCGAAACATACATGCAATAGAATGAGAGATTATGTATAAGTTTCGTATCTCACAATATAACACTATAATTGATAATAAGTGAGAAACCTTAGCTTATATAAATTTTTTTAAATTGAAATCTTGTAAATTTTGAATTATTTTATATATTTCCGACGTTTATCTTATATCATATGTATACGATTCGAATTAATGGTTAAAATCTTATAATATTATTTGAATTATATATTTGTTTTAATTGAAATCTTTTTAGAAATGGTTTAAAAGTAATAAACATATACAAAAAGAGTTAACAGTAATGAACTTACAAATTCAAATTGGCAGAAAATTCAAATATTTTGAAAAACAATATTTTTTTGAAATTTAAAATTATTCGTCACGTATAGCCCCATACGTAGCGTATAGCTCTACCTCGAACATATATGTTTTGTCTTTTTCTCATTTTCACACAACCACACACTTTTACATCACAAAACTCTCTTCTATTGTGCAATACTACTCGTTCATTAGTTGATTTTTCTTCATCCAGTTATGTATTATTGTTCCTATATCGTTATTATGCTAATTGTTTACTAGTTTAACCGTTACATTAGCCTTTTAGGATGTTTTAAGCATTGATTTATAAACCGATACGTAAAACTATATGCCACTACAGACCCACGTACAGGTCTATACGCAACGTATAGTCATTACTTGATAAGCTATATGCTACGTATAGACCTATACGCGTGGTATAGCCATGAACCTAGAAGATGAAACGACCATTAACGGTTGACATGCCATACCCAGGTCATGCTATACGCATGACCCATACGCAGAAACCTATACACAACGTATAGTCCTATACGTGACGTATAGAGGGGTGAGTAGTGTTGGTGTCATACGACACTCATACGCAAGACCTGTACGTGACTAACCTATACGCATCGTATAGGGATATGCATGACGTATAGGGGGTGGGTGGCTACTTTTTGTGTCATACGACACTTATACACACGAGACCTATACACGGTGTATAGTTTGTGTTACATATATACTTTTTATTTTTAAGTTCGTTTTTTATTTTGTTATACGCTATTTCCGATCATTAGTGGTTACAATGATGATTATACACCCTAGAGTCCTTTATTTGAGATCGCCTTCGTGCTATCATATAGAGAGCTGATGGTGAATTTTTTATTCATATTTACTCATAGTCATCCTGATGAAATGGGGGGAGTGTGACGAATATCTCGAGATGTCATTTAGGTTATGTGGAATCCACATCAAATGACGATATAGTAGTTTTGTGTTATCTCAAGACTTTACTACGGGCAGAAGACTATTATCCCTCTATTCATCGTGGGTACTACTGAGATGAAGGAGAGTCAATTGAGAGATTGGTAGCCTCAGATTGCTAGAGGTTTGTTTTAGAGGACTAAAGGAAGGGTCAGTGTATTCCTCTCATTCATTATCTATATAGGATGATCGCCACATCCATCACGGGACGTGGTAAGATCCGAGACTGGTGCACCATTTCCGACTTATTTTACTTGTATTAATTTGCTCACGGGGACCAGGTACAACCTGACGAGATGTTTGGCAAAATACTTTGCTTCGTATTATCATCAGCAGGGACAAGGAGTGATGTATGACGACGCTTACATCACTTTGATTACTTGAGCCTTTGTTTATCTTCCTCGATATCTTGGTGACGTATCTTCACCAATCGAGCCGGTGAGATTAGATTGTTGTACGTTGTTTGGCATGCATATTATACGATAGTTTTCATGTGCATACGATTCTCTATTCGACTCGAGAAAATCTGACAACCGTTACCCGTTCAGCATGTTGGCGTTGATGATCCACAACAACAGCAACATCCATATGAGCAACGACATGAATAGCCACCGCATGATGTCACACCCCAACCTTGACGGCGGAAACGTTGAGGAGTGAGAGTTAAGATCGTTCACAGCCACATAACGCTATTAATAACCCCAATATAAATTAATCATAAGATTCAATTGTATCATTACAAGCTTAAGTCTCAAAGAAATTAAAAACATAACATAGAATGTAACAAGTCATTCTTATTCCATTTATTTATCTAGGTCCATTCCTAGATGTGCAAACTTCAAAGAGTAGATATCAAACTTGGGCGTTTCCTGAAACATGTTAAAAATAAAAGGGTCAACAATAATGTTGGTGAGCATTCCATAGTTTTTAATACATAGATTATATAAAAGATGGCAATTCAAGTCATAAGTTAGTGAATAAAGTGATTAGGGATGTTATGAACAATGCAACAATCAACCTCGACAAAGTTTTACAAGTCTCAAACGTTTACAAGATTATACGATCAGCTAAGTGTACTTGGATCAACCAAAGCAGGCTTGTCTTGCCCATAGATCTATGACTTCGCTGGGCTAGCAATAGTTAATGATTGTACATATAACACCATAACATGGTAACCACAAAAGTTCAACTAACCACAACTTTGCATGATGAATTGCCATAAAGATTACAAGTCTCAAATAAGTTTACAAGTGCAATGATAATAAGTTAACATGTTTCACCCCAAAGTGTGAAAATAAGCAAAAAGGGGTATGGAAATACTCACTTGATCAATAAGTGTTTATTGGATGATTAATAAGAAATAATAATAAGCGTCGATTCAACGTAGCCCTTCACAATGTACCTAAAATATATATTTATAAGATTTTTAAGTTAATAATAAAATTAACGTTTTAACGCGAACTAGGGTTTTAGGATTTTGGGGTTTTGTAAACAATTTAGTAAACTCTTATTTATATTTTGTTCAATAGAGAAGTAACATTATAAAATTTTAAAAGAAATATAACCATTGTTAATAATTTGTGTAATATAACATATATCTTTAATCAAAGAAAACATAAGATTCAATAATAATTAATAATTCAAATTATTATATAAATCCATTTTTTTATAACAATACTTAGTTATAATTTTTATAATAAAATATTAAAATATTTTATAAGAATAAATTTACAGAAAATATTTTGTTGATTTTTAAAAGATTAGAAGTTTGTAAAAAAATCATTTTTATATGTAATAGAATTTTTCTAAAATAGAATTAAGGCTAAAAAGCCATTTTAAAAATAATAAGAGGGTGCCCGGGTTCGAACCCGGGACCTCTAAGTTGAATTGTGGAGTGTGAACCGGTGAACCAAGGCTCTCAGCCGTGGTATAATCCGGTTCCAAATTGTTTTAACCTAAATCAGTAGAACACCCCCAAATCCAAGAACCCTAAATTCGATTGATCCCCAAATTAAAGCATCAAACGGTGTTGTTAATCGAATTAACCATGGGGCTTTTGTTCCCCATGTAAATTCAAACAAAAATATACTTTTAATTACCCGAATACGTTCGAATTGAAGATGAATCTCACGAAGAACAGATCGTGACCGTAACATATGCAAACAAGGTGGAAATGTTTATTATAATTCAATTAACCTTGTGGGTATCCTGAGATGATGATCTTGATTCCAAAACCCTTATCAATTTCAGTACTTGATGCCCAAACGATGAACTTCGAGTACACGCAGGTTCTCGGTGAAGATGGTGATCGAACTTGTTGAGAGTGTTTGTTTCAGATGAATTTTTGTTGATTAAACGTTTAGGAGTAGATAGACGATTCGCTAGGTTAAGTTAATTGAGTTATTATTGAATTTTAATGACCGAACGGTTAGAGGATTAAAGGCATCGGTTACCCATTCGATTGGAGTTTGTAACCGATGTTTAACTTCGTTTAATTGATGCTTTCATGTTCGAAACGTGTGCTAGAAAGGTTTGGTACCGGTTTTGGGTTAAAGAAATGTCGAAATTCGAGGGTTTAAGGTGGCCGGAGAGTCGGCCGCTGGTGGTCGGACTTACCACCGGAAAAACGGGTTAAAGAAAGGGGAGGGGGTTTGGGTTTTGTAAATCTACATAAATGGTCCCTGAGGTTTAAAAGTTGATATTTAATGTGCAAACCTTTCTTTTAAGGTTTCTAAAATGACAACTAGGCCCCCTTGACTTTTAAATCAAGATTTTATACATTTTAAGTTTACTAATTCTTTATTATTAATAACCAATTATTATAGTTGATATTATTCTTAGTTTATTATTATTATTGTCTTAATTATTATTACTATTATTACTATTATTAGTGTTGTTAGTAATATAATTATTATTGCTCTTATAATTGTTTGTTATTATTGTTATTATTATTACTTATTTATTATTATCATAATTATTAGTTGATTAGAAACTTAAAGGCAACAAAGAATACGCATAACAAATTCACAAGTTTTATAAATGACAAAATTAGCCCATACAAAAACTTAACAATGTTAACTTTAATTTAACCCAAAATTACAAAATGTTACACATGACCAGCCGCAACCGCCACCTCAGCCACAATTTCCTTGATATATTTATAGATATGTGAGGCGTTTAGGCAGAAGGTTGTTGAGAGTTCACGAGAGCTGGGACGTTAGCTTGATCGTTAGAGTCGGCGACTTGATCGACTTGAGGATCTTATGAATTGACACGTTTAGCTCGAGTATGCACGAGCAGTTGTTGTATGTATCGATCCTCTAGAGTTGCCTCGGCCTCGACATTATTCAGACTCGCCATAGTTTTTTATTATAATTATAGTTGTAACTTTTTATTTTGTTATGTATGCAAACTTTATTATATATACATCATTTGTATTAATGTTTGTTTTGTTTGTCTCAATGGTTTAGTTAAATTTTGTTTTATTGGTTAGTAAAATTACAAAGTAAATAATATAATAAAACTAGTAAAACGTAAAATTAGCTGATATTTATAACAAAAAAGATGTAAAAATAACAAAAAAAATACGAACTTAACTTATGTGTGGCACATGAACCCATATGCCACGTACACGTCTCATGCGTATGGCTAAGTTTGGGAAACAAATTAAAGCATATGTAGCGTATGGGTCCATGCGCCGTGTATAGGCTCTAGCCGACATCGTTGTGACAACCTCGTACGATTGAACGAGTGGCATGGAATGTTTTGGCACCCACATGATTATTATTTTTTTTGAAAAGATTACAAATTAATTTATTTGTTTATTTAAATATATTATTAAAGCTTAATATGTCTAATGAATTTTTAATGAACCTAGTGGCACGGAATGTTTTGGCTCTATACGTCGCGTATGAATTCATACGCGACGTATAGAATGCCAGGGTGTTAGATATAATAAATGGAGGTGTACTAATATCTAAACCCTTAAATTAATACTTAACATATAACACTCAAAGTATGTAACATAATATACTTAACAAAATTTTACTTATAAAATAAGGTTTGAAAGGATGAAGATTAAATACGATGCTTTTATCCCAACAAGATAAAAAGGTTGCTAATTTAAAGCATATGCAACACTCAAAAGTAATTTATTAACTATAAATTATAGGTCAAGTTAAGCTTAATTACATTACATATATGACAAAATTTTGTGTTGATTTTTTGTTTGAAAATATTACAAATTGAATTACTTTGTTTATTTAAATTTATTATTAAAGCTTAATTTGCCCAATGGATTTTTAATGAACCTAGAAGCACCCACATTATCAAGCAACTGAGGAAGGCCCCTAATGGGCAAATGAGTGTGATCTGACACCATCAAAAGCCAGGGCCAAAAGCATTGAATGATAACAAAAAGAAAAAAAGAGACTTGTGGAGCAATTTGTCCATCTTTCTTGGCTATCCCTTTTACCTTTTCTATGAACCCATAATTCACGAGACTCTCACTCCGATCCATCTTCTTGAAAATATTCATACTTTTCTTGATCATATCATGATAATAATCTAGCTACCATAAAGTCGTTGCATGGACATCCCACAAAATTTCTCTTTCTTTACTCTTAATAAAAAAAATATATATATATATACATCAAATCTTCAATCTTTCAAGAAAATATTCATACTTTTCTTGATCATGATAATAATCTGCCCATAAAGATTTCTTGTAGTCCATGAATGCAATTATACATATATATAGTCCGTCAGTTAATGTTATGTATTAATTATGATATTTCTCTTTCTCCTTTGGCCCTACAAAACCCTTGTGAGCATTTTCCTTTTTCGTTTACCTATATTTATCATGAGTTCTTCTCCTTTTCCTTTATTACAAGCACTTTTCTATGTCAAACAATGTTCCTCTCTTTGGATGTATTGAAATCACTAATCAAGTTTTGATTTAACAATGGATTCTACCTTCATCTTTCATTGTTTTGGTTCATCCATGATCAAAAGTCATCTCATATGCACATTTTTCTGTGACACCCATGTTTTTAGTTTCGAATTTCACCACGCCCTCCTTCACGCCCCTTCTTGATCATCACACCAACAGGCTTAATTTGGTCTCCACTACACCTTTCTTTATTTAGTTTTTGATGACCACTTTGTTAGAATCACGAATCGGGTTCGTTTTTCGCTAACTTGGAACGAAAAAGCTTGTTTTTTTGGCAATGGGTATTTCTTGTTTCAACCCTCTAAGATTCAAGAGGAAGGAGAAGCCCATTCCATACCCGTCTTCTTCATCGAAAGCGCCATGGAAGACCGAGATGGAAAACATGGAGAGAAAAAGGTTCGACAGTCTTGAGTCATGGTCCATGATCTTGGATTCAGAAAATG
Source organism: Flaveria trinervia (assembly GCA_025506515.1). Lineage (NCBI taxonomy): Eukaryota > Viridiplantae > Streptophyta > Magnoliopsida > Asterales > Asteraceae > Flaveria > Flaveria trinervia. The sequence continues at coordinate 81,751,826 of CM046452.1, read as the reverse complement.
TTGAGACATGGGAAGTGGCTAAGGAAGATCAAGAAGAGTGGACTGCTGATCTTTCACAGCTTTTCATAGGGAATAAGTTTGCTTCAGGTGCTCATAGTAGGATTTATAGAGGGATTTACAAGCAAAGGGCTGTTGCTGTGAAGATGGTCAGGATCTCAACTCATAAAGAAGAGACAAGAGCCATGCTTGAACAACAGTTCAAATCAGAAGTTGCTTTGCTTTCTAGACTATATCATCCCAACATAGTGCAGGTAACTAATTATTAACTACTACTACTTATATATCTATTAGTTTAGTATGATATGATGACACTTGAAGTTTAATTACATCATATATATGGATGTGGTTAATACTTAATAGTTAGTTGATGGTCATGCAGCAGCTTAATTGTAAGTTTAAGTTGTAACTTGTGTACTTACAGTTCATTGCAGCATGTAAAAAGCCTCCAGTTTATTGTATAATAACGGAGTACATGTCACAAGGAACGCTGAGAATGTACTTAAACAAGAAAGAACCATACTCGCTCTCAACGGAGACTGTATTAAGGCTAGCGCTAGACATATCACGGGGGATGGAATACCTTCATTCTCAAGGGGTGGTTCATAGAGACCTAAAATCAAATAACTTGCTTCTTAACGACGAGATGAGAGTGAAGGTGGCTGATTTTGGGACATCCTGTCTTGAGACGCAAACACAAGAATCTAAAGGGAACATGGGGACTTATCGTTGGATGGCTCCTGAGATGGTGAAGGAGAAGCCTTACACTCGTAAAGTCGACGTCTATAGCTTTGGGATTGTCTTGTGGGAGCTCACCACTGCTTTGCTCCCCTTCCAAGGGATGACTCCGGTGCAAGCTGCATTTGCAGTAGCAGAAAAGGTACTTAGTTACTTTTTTTTGAACGCCATATTGTATGTCCCTTCTTCGTAGAATATGTGTTATTTTAATTGGACCTGCCTCTATGTTTTCTAACTGGGACCATAACTCGATCCAACCCTCTTAGAAGGAAATCCATAACTAGAAAAACCTCTTGCTTCACCCCCAACTTCCTAAATTTTTGCCCCAAACTCATGATCTTACTTGTGGAAAGCCATGGGCTACCACTAAGCCAAAAGGCTTTGTGGTAGGCACTTAGTTACTTAGTCATTCAGTCTTACATATATGCAGTAGCTAGCTAGACAAATGAAATATTATACATACTTGATTAATATTTATATATGATGATTTGTTTGGTTTGGTTTGGTTTGGTTTACAGAACGAGAGACCGCCACTCCCTGCAAGCTGTCAGCCGGTGCTTGCCCACCTAATCAAGCGATGTTGGGCAGCGGAGCCGTCAAAGCGTCCAGATTTCACGGAGATCGTGCAGGCTTTGGAGAAGTACGATGAGTGTGTGAGGGAAGGCCTCCCACTGACTCTTCACTCAGGGTCAGGGCTCATCAGCAAAAACCTAATACTTGATCGTTTGAAATGTTGTGTGCCTATCAACTCTAATTCCATACCTGTACATGCCTAAGTGCTATTACTTCTTTTTTGTCTTATTTTCGTATTGAATTTGCTTAGTAACTTCAATTCTAGCTACTTCACAAGTAAACTTCACTAATTCAATTATTTAAGCAGGTATTAACAATATTTTTTTTATATGTAATGGGTTGTATGTAAATAATTTCAAGCTCGACTTGTAACACTTTTTTTTATTTTTAGCCTGCTAGTGACATACTTAGTTGAATGGAAGGGTATCAATTCAACTTTTACATTTTTGGATGATTCATTAATACATTTTTAGCCAGAAAATATCATACGGCCATTAAGGGTATGTCATGGGTCGATCTTTGGCGGCTAACTTGTAGCCATTTAATTAAATATTTTACGATGGCTAACATCTAGCCGGTTCATCTATTGTATTCCGGCTATGTTACAGCCGGCTTTGTCATATATAACCTCCACCAATGTTCAGTTACGTTGAAATGCATGTAAGGCTGCCAACTTAGTTATTTTATTTTAATGTCAATTTTTATTATACTAATCTAAACTATTAATTATTGATTGATAATAATCTATAATATTAATTTGACTGCTAATATGTCATAACTTTCATTTTTATTATTAACAACAATCCAAGTAACATAAGTATTAAAAATTTACAATTGATTTCGATTCAATTTCGTTCACAATAATAAACATGAACTAAATGAAACAAATATAGAACTAAAATCGAGCTTAAAATAAGTACAAATTGAGTGACAATGTATGATAATTATACTACTGCGACTGTTGTTGGTAGTAAAATAAAAGTTGAGATTATTATAATAGTTTGAATTATTATAATCTAATTTACCTTATTTTAATAATATATCTAATTTTGTAAATGCTACTAAATATTTCTTAATCTAACATATATACTAAAAGTTTCAATCAAACGACTTTTTCAATATGTTTGTGAAAATTTTCATTTTCATTATGAAATCATTTTTAGTTTTATGTGTACTTTTTTTATAAAAGTCTTTGAAGAAATTGGTTTTATGTGATATTTAATTTGAAAATTCATGACTTTATTATATAAACCATACTCCATTGATCACTTGGCCAACGACTACCATCACCATAACTACTACCACCGCCGACCACCATCACCATACCTACCACCGACCACTATCACAATAACCACCACCATCGCCTATTCACCCTACCACCATCACTTTAGCTATCGTCAACCAACATCAAGATACAACCACCCTGATCACAATACCATCGCCAACGACCACTATCACAATCACTGATAAGATCTCCATCACCAGCACCATTTGATTCTCGATGAGCTCCAATGCCACCACCACCCCTATTACCACCTGCAACCATCGTAATATTACCCCAATTTGATTTTCATCGAGCTCATATCGGATATTGACGGCCATCATCACCGACCCCCAGTTGATTTGTCCATCAGATCTATGAATTCTAGGGTTGCTATGGCCTGAAGACTGCGGTGGTGGTGGAGAGAGAGAGAGAGAGACGATGGTCGTGATGTTCAGGGTGCGAACATGAGGATGTGGGTTGTACATCTAGGTGTAGATGGTTGTGTAGAGAGGGTGGTTTCGCCACCACAGGTGACAAGCGGTGGCGATGGGAAGGGGAGCGATGGGGAAACGATGAGGTTAGGGAAGATGATCATGTGTTGTATTGATAATGAATGTGTTGGTGATGACTGTTGATGTTATGTTCTAATATAGATAATGGTGTGGTACCGTGGTATAATCTTCTTATTGTAATAAAAAAATAATTTGTGATAATTTTTTATTTTAATAAAAAGGTAATTTAAGATGACATATGATACCATGACAATTATTTTCATCAAAACATTCACATCTTTTTCTCATTTTATATAATTATCTTAATTATTAATAATATTATTGTATACTTATTTAGATTTAATAATTAAGAAAGAAATTTATTTATTAATGTTATTTCTAAATAAACTTTTTTTTATAAAATAGTAAGTTTTTCTAAAACATAAATCTTATTTAAAAAGACGCAACATTATTAGAATTGGTATTTTTAAAAAGTCAATTGTTTAAAACTAAAAATAATTAAATTTGAGAGTTATAATATGGAAACTTTATAAAATGATATTTTATATGGTTTAAAGAAAATGTTTATTTAGTTTTTTTTAAATGAAAAACAAAATTTCAAAAGTTGATATCATTGTTTTATTACTTGTAGTAATTTCTCATACGTAATTTCAATATATCATTTTTTATAATGTCATTTTATAATTAATAAATATTATTATATTAATATTTTATTTATTTATCTCGCGTAATAAAAAAGTTTATTATAACTAGTAAATATATATATTATAAATATATAATTGATTAGTTATAAAGAAAATGGGTCTCACATAACGTTTATTTTTATGTTATGCAATTTGTCATTTAGTTCGTGGGTAAAAAAGTCATTTCACAACCATTTAACCCAAAAAACTAATGATCATTCACCTTAGGACCAATCTTTTACGACTTGATAAACAGTTGGAACCAATTATGTAAATTCTTAAAAGTTAAAACCAATATTGTGATACGAGAAACCACAAGGAATCAATCGTGTAATTAACTCTAATATAAATTGATGAAGCCCCCATATTAATTTCTAGTAGGCCCTTTAATGAAAATTTACAATAACGTCACACTTTTAATGCCAACTAGGAATGGAACCTCGTGCGTTGATGTAAGATTATTTTGTAACAGAGTGATCGTCTTCCTCGTCTAATCATAGCTTCCAGATTTCAATCTTTTTCATTATTTACCATCAATGATGGTGTGCACCAATCAACGTAACCATTCCAGTGCAACCGCCTAATTAACCCCATTTCGACCAAGACTCACCCTCTCACAATCACTTAGATGTTGTTTGTTTTTTCTGTAGGAAAACGTCGGCAGTCTGCGGACCACATCTGCAGACATCTGCAGCAGAAGAGGTGGACCAAATGTCTGCAGTCTGCAAGAAAAAAATATTGTTTTTTTAACATCTGCAAAATGTTGAAATATTCTGTAATTAAATTAAATCTATTTTTTAAACTTTAAAAACAACTAATACATTAATATATAATAAAAGTCATAGAAATACACTAAAATATAAATAAAAGTCATACAACACTACAATTCATTCATCATACAAACTAATCAAACAAACTATACCAAAACACCAACCACACAAACCAATTCATTCCTCATACAAACTATACCAACCAACTAAACCAATTCATTCCTCATACAAACCATATACAAACTAATCATACAAACAATAAAATCACTAACATACAAACTAAAATGAAAAATCTACCTACACAAATCACATATTATCACACAAACAACAAATCAATTATAAATTAAACTAAATAAAAAACTAACCTACTTGGCGGTTGAAGGGGGGCCGAAGGGGGGGGGGGGGGGGCGAAGGGGGTGGGGGACGAAGGGGGTGGGGGACGAAGGGGGTGGGGGACGAAGGGGGTGGGGGACGAAGGGGGTGGGGGACGAAGGGGGTGGGGGACGAAGGGGGTGGGGGACGAAGGGGGTGGGGGACGAAGGGGGTGGGGGACGAAGGGGCTACAAGAGTGGGGAGGTGGCGGTGGAGGGCTGACGGGGGGGGCAGCGAGAGTGAGGCGGTGGGTAGAGTGGAGAGGTGGGGGGTGTTAGGGTTCAAATGAAAGAAGAAAAGGGAAAAGGTTGTGAAGAGTTCAAAAGACCTTGTTCCACATCTTCTCCGTGCAGACGTCAGGAAGACGTTTTTTAATGAAACGTCTTTCAGAAAACAAACACTCTGTGAAGTAAAAACTTCTTCCCACGTCTGTGTGCACGCAGATGAAGAGGTGGGGAAGAGGTTACGAGAGTGGGGAGGTGGCGGTGGAGGGCTGACGGGGTGGGGCAGCGAGAGTGAGGCGGTGGGTAGAGTGGAGAGGTGGGGGGTGTTAGGGTTCAAATGAAAGAAGAAAAGGGAAAAGGTTGTGAAGAGTTCAAAAGACCTTGTTCCACATCTTCTCCGTGCAGACGTCAGGAAGACGTTTTTTAATGAAACGTCTTTCAGAAAACAAACACTCTGCGAAGTAAAAACTTTTTCTCACGTCTGTGTGCACGCAGATAAAGAGGTGGGGAAGAGGTTTTTTTAAAAAACAAACACCCCTTTAGTTAAATAAAAAATAGTTAAAACTTAGATGAATATGTATAAATAATACCTATCTAAAAAGCTGGTCAAAGTATTCTTTGTTATTTAAATTCCTTGAAAAGTATGTTTTCTTTAATTACGAAGGCAATTATATAAGACATAGTTTGTCTTTTATAAAAAGTCAAGATTAGATTTGAGTGAAAATGAATAAGACATTTGTTCATTATAATTAAAAGTACTAAAATCGGTTATTTTTTGGCTCACGAGTTTAACCATTAACTAGAATTTGAAGTCACCCCGCGAGTTGCCGTGGGTTTTTTTTATAATAGAGTGATTATCTTTGTTGACTTATGATATGAACTTCCTGCTACGTCACTTTTATTAAAATCGGTAAACACCAATCGTAAACTCTAAACCCTATAATATAAACTATTATTCACCCCCTAACCCTAACATTAATTTTGATTTTAATAGGTAAATCATTTAAACTTACTTCTCTCTATATAAAAAATAAGAAAATAAAAATTGAAATTTGAGATGTTCACAGACTTTAGTTTTTAATTAAACAAATTGGACGAGTGTTTGAAAACCAAATTCAAAAATCAAATCACAAATCATTTTGCTCCCTTTTATCTCACACTCTCTATCCCTTTATTTCTTTACCTAATTCAAATTGTGTGTACCCTTTAAAAGAAAATTTAATATAAGGTTTACCTTTGAGTTTATATAACTTTAACTTTAGCTAATTTGGATCATAAACCTAAGATATTTGGAAAAGAAATCATATTTTAATATTGTATTTTCTACACTTTTTCTTCTCCAAATAGTTTTCATCACTCTTAGACAGAGATTTTTTTTTCTCGCTCTCTTCAGTTTATTAAAGAATCAGTTTCATACTTTCTTAACTATCTTCGCTTCAACTAAGCTAACTTACCAGCAAATTGAAGGCACCAACACCAAGAAAATCATAGGATGTGTATATCGAAGTCTGACAACATAGATCAAAGGTTTCCGGTGAAGATCGAAGATTAACATGGTAGATCTGAAGCTTTTGGTGTTCAAACTGGCCTGACCACAGGTTACAGGTCCCAATCTAACCACTGCAAGACACTACCACCACCGCCACTGAACCGACTTCTCTTCCTACGAGTGGTGAGAATCGCTATCACCGTTCTCATCACCTTGGATGTCTCCGACACAACGAGAAGAAAGCTTTTGTCACCGCTATCCTCCCCACCCCACCAGTAGCCCCCATAAAGACGTGTACCTTGTGTTTCAATATTTGTACTGATAACAACTTGTACTATAAGTGTAGTACTTGTACGGCACCGACATAATACTTTAATGTGTTTATATATATATATATATATATATAATATATATATATATATATTATAATGCCCGAGGCTAGTAGCATCTGGTTAAACATTAACTATTTAATTAACTAAAGATAATTAATCAATTAATTAAACTAAAAAATACACAAACCAATAATAGGAGGGGGTAAGTTTTTAAAACGATTATGACGAACCATATGTGTTATTGTTTCACTAGTAGGATAGGTTGTCAGATAAGATTTAAAAAGCAAGGACTTTATCATACTACAAGTATTTAGAAAATACATAAAGCATAACAAAATGTTTCAAATATATTTAAAGTATTAAGTTGTTACATTTAAACAAACTTCAGAGACCATAATGAAATTTTCCCCTAGTATATAAACAACTTTTTTTTACTGTGCTTCTTCTTCTCTAGCTCTCAAGTCGACTTTACCTCTCTCCTCTTAAATTTTGTTAAATCATTTTGTTGTGATGAAGAGTGAAAGATCCGTACGTGTGATTCTTTCGATGTTGTAGTTCATTTGAAGTTTATTCTTCAAACCACAGTTATATGACTGTTAAGAAATTTTTTTTGAGGAGGTGGCATGGGTAGAGCACGATAGTAAACCAGTTGTCACTGTCGTCACCAACCTTCCTTTCCGAAGAAACGTCACCACTCATTCCCCCCCCCCTCTCCACACCGTTCCCTGTAATTTAAAGGTGTTGTTTGTTTTATCTGCAGCAAAATATCTACAATTTACGGATCACATCTGCAGGAAAAAAGTGGATCACATGTAAACTGATTATTTTATAACATCTACGAACTGTTAAAATATTCTATAATTAAAATAAACATATTTTTAAACTTTTAAAAGTACTTCAACATTAAAATTTAAATAAAGATCATACAACACTATAATAAAATTCAAAAAACCATAAAAAATACATTTTATTTAAATAATTTATTTCACATTTTAGTAGCTATAAAACTATAAAAATACATTTTATTCCACGCGGATGGTGGGTGGAGGCGGATGGTGGTGGACGTGAACGGTGTTGGTGGCGAACAATTGTGGAGGCGGACGGTGGTGGTGAAGGACGGTGGTGGTGGTGGACATGGGTGGTGGTGAGTGATAATGTTTAATACTTTACAGACTTTAGAAGTGGTTATGTCAAGTGTGCACCATGTAGACCTCGAGCGGACTAATAAAATGTCCTTCAAAAACAAATACTCTGCATACCTCAACATCTGCGCGAGGTCTGCGTGACGCAGACAAAAGATATTAGAAAGAGCTTTTCACAGAAAACAAACACTCCCTAAGAGAAATCAAACCTTACAACATCGGGGAAATGGATGAGATCAAAAGCAGTCATCGCCATGATCTCTTTTACCCAAAAATCAGATGAAAGATGATGAGCTTCGTTGGTGAGGTTCACAGAGTAACAGAGTAAATACAAGAGAGCAGAGAGATTCGGATGAATGATGGAAAGCTAAGTAGGTTTCTTTTGTAAATTATCAAAGATTTGTGAGCAATTTAAAAAAAAAATGAAACAATCTTGTGCACACCGACGTATTGAATTAATAATTTATATAATGAGAAGAGAGGTGGGATCCATCAATGAGTGATGTGGGATTGATGTGTTTTGTGTAATCCTTCATACCTTATCATTTCGATCATAAGAATGTAAATAAGGTTAAAATCATTGAGTTCATTATATGGGATGGAATTTTTATTATTTTTATATGCTTTAGTACGTATATTGTTTAAGCCATAACCCTTAACGTGATGTAAAATAACGATAATGCCCTTTTAAAAAAACTAAAAGTTTTAATGGCCATTTTGGTAAAGCAGGGGATCAAACCGGTCATTTTCATGCTTTCCCTAGTTTAAACTTATTGTGAAGACCGTTTCAATGTGATTAAGTGTAAAAAAAATCATTGGTTTAATAGGGACATTAATGAAATTCTACATATATGTGTACCATCATATAAGAATTACGTTACAAAGGTAACTAAGTGCAATTAAATTATTAAATGTTGTATGCTACATGTTAACTTTAATTTTTGCACCGACTAGTTATGCCGTTTCAACATGATCAATAATGGCCCCCAGTGACAAAAATTCCTGGACTCGTCACTAATCACGATTAATAGTATATAAAAATTGTTACATGATTGTTTGTCGCATATATTTAATTGTTTTATTATACGCATCTAAGTTAAAGTAGATATATATACACATGACAGTTGCATATGATATTTTAACTTAGTAAATGTGTTTTCGTTCTACCATCTCTTTGCAATCGTTTGTTCTATATATGGTTAATTTTTATATTCTTATACCCTTCAAAGTTCATATTCTTACGATTATCATATGATGATTGAGTTGAAGTATGAGAATGTGAAAATAGTCCTCGTTAGCAAAAAGTAACTTCATAGTTCACTCCAACCCGCAATTTGATCATCGTGGCCTTCATGAACAATATGTCTGTAACAATGATTATTCGCATAAATGGTTAAAGTGAGATACACAAGACATGTAAACATGAATAAATCTTGGGTTTAAATTTCACACTAAGCAAAAATGTTTAGGGTTGAGTCATGAATTTTTTTCTTCCAGTTGTGCGTTTACCCTTGATGAGGTTGGGGGTGTGGTCCCGACTAGAAAACAAGTATGTATACCCGATTAAAATAACATCTATCTTTCGAAGTAGAGGTTTACGTTTGCCGTTAAAAAAACAATATGTTTGTAGTATCCTTAGGTGTATGTTGGATCGGTATATTAGTAACACTCCCGCGCACATTGTGGCACGATTTGAAACTAATGGTGAAGTAGGTAAAGAGAATCAACGGAAGCTAACTTTTTTGAAACTTTATATCAAAAAATTAAAAGTATCGCTAAGAAACGTATAAAAAACGTTATATAAAGAAAACCGTTAAACAAATAATGTCATATAAAGGAATAAAAAGGTAAAAAAAAGTGACGTCAAATAAAAAAACATATTGTTGATATACTACCGGTAATCTTCAAAATAGAAAGGAAAAAAAGAATTTAAAAAAATCTACACATATAAAAAAAGCTTTGGTGAATAGAAAAGAAAAAAAGTAATAAATGGAAGAGTTGCAAAGGAAAAAGGTAAAAGAACAAAAATTAAAGAAAGAAAAAAGTTAGAGTCTGAATAGCAATTTCTGAATGTTTAAGTGTTGAATCAATAAGAGTTTCGGACAAACAAATGCTGAATCATTAAGAGATCTGAACCATTAAGAGCTAGTATATTTATTAAATATTCAAAAGCAAATTTCTGACCAATTCAAATAAGAGCTCTTAATCATTCATTATTAGTATCATGCTTAACCATTCAAATGCAAATGTCTTAACCATTCAAACATTTGCTCGTGAAACAAACAGTTTGAATCGTTAAATTCTAAACTATTCAAATATTTAAACCATTAAAAGACTGAAACAAACAGTACTTGCCTGCACAAGAAATGAGGTTTTATGGGTCGAACCATAATGGGTTAGTTCACCACCAAACAATGAAAGTCAAAACGAATGTACAAGACTTGAAAGAAATAAGTAATAAAATTAAGAAATATCCACCTACCTTTACTTAAAATTTAGTATAAGATCAAAACATATATTCATAAAATGTTCCATCCTAAGCTAAATGGTTAATTTGTCCAACATTTCCCTAACGACGACTTGTTTTCAATGAAGTATCACAGAAAGCCCTGACAAATATTAAGAACTAGAAATATTAACATGAATGATTAAAAAACCAACTTGATAACCAACACTAACATAAGCAAACATGAAAATATATGAAAAAATAATAATACCCCTTAATGTATGATATGATTCTAATAAACCCTTGAAAATCACAAAATATTAATATCTAATGTTCACAATCAAAACAAATACCTATTATAATCTATACTTTTTGTTAAGAAAAATACATGACAACAAAAAATACAATAATGGTGAATACACGAAGTGATGTTACATGATGTACTCATTTGTTATCGTAAGTTAATCAATTGAAGATTAAATTAATTGTATCAATACTACTTAACGGTCCTATTTGGACACCCACCAATAGTAAGTCAACACCCACCCTGTCTGTATGTCTCGGATTATTGGAATAGTTCTATTTTCATGCGTGTATTCAGTCATCTTTATCATAATATTCTTCATATTATTAGGAGTGGTTGTTATAGTTTCCTTTATTTTCTCTTGTTTCTTGATTATATGTACCGATTGAATCAATGGATCAATAAACAAGCCAGATACCGATTTCTATATGATATCAGAGCAGATACCTTGTTAAAACCAAAAACCCTAATCGGCCAAAGCAAGGCCGGCGACAATTCACAGAAAAATAAAACCGATGGTGAAGCCATCGATCAAACCTCACCATACTACCTACAGGCTTCCGACTATCTCAAAAAAATGCAGTGACATGCTTACAAACAGAAATTACAGTGATTGGGCTACAGATATGATGAACTTTTTGTTCTTTAAGAACAAAGTGGGGTTTGTCGATGGTTCTCTTGCAAAACTAGCCAAGGAATCAAAAGAATACATGTTGTGGATGCATTGCGATGCAATGATCAAGGGATGGTTGACAATCGCTATGGAGAAAGACATTCGAAATAGCGTGAAGTATGCCAAGACTTCAGCAAAGATCTGGGTTGATCTTCACGTGTGATTTGGAAAAGAAAGCGCACCGAAAGCTTACGAACTGAAGCAGTCCTTGACCACAACACGTCAAGATGGGTCCCTGGTATAAGCTTATTACACAAAATTACACAGCTTGTGGGACGAGATGGAGTCCGTCTTACCCACTCCTCGCTGCTCATGTAATGGTTGTTCTTGTGGACTTGGAAAGAAACTTGTTAAATAAAGGAAAAGGAAAGGATGTATGAACTTTTAATGGGTTTAAATGACGAATTCACAGTCATAAGAACTCAAATCCTTTCAACGACACCTACTCCAAAGTTGGGAACCGCATATCATTTAGTCGCAGAGGATGAACAACAACGACTTATAACTGGCTCGAGGAAGTCTGCTCAAGAGCCCGCGGCTTTTCAAACTTCTTTTCAAGGGAAACGTGATGGAAACAAGAATCAAACTATCAAAAAAGGTTGGCAGAAGATCAAAAAAGGAATCTCCAGCAACAAGAATAAACATTGTTCATTTTGTGGACGCGATGGGCATACTAGATGAACAATATCAATCTCTTTTGAGATTGTTTGCTAAAAACCGAGAAGGAGAAAGTGCCAAAGCATCCCACGTGGTTAATGCTACAAGTAGACTTAATGATGATTGTGATTAGATTGTTAACTCAGGTGCGACTACTCACATTACATGTCAAGAAAACTTTCTTGAAAATATAAACGTAGAAACAAGTGAGAAGCCAATCACAATACCCAACGGGGATGCCATTCTTGTAAAGGGGAAGGGTGACCTTGTCCTGAAAGGGGGGATGAAAGTTGAAGGGGTCCTTCTTGTACCGAATTTTACTTGCAATATTTTATCTGTCAACCAATTAACAAAAGACCTCAATTGTGTCATAACATTTTCCCGACTTTTTTGTCTTGCAGGGCTTGAGGAAGGGAGACCATGATTGGTGTGGGTAGCTATTTTGGAGGTTTATATCGGACGGGGGAAACAATAAAAGGAAGACATGTGATGATGGTGACTACCGATGTGTGGCACAAAAGACTTGGGCATGCCTCAGATATAAAGTTATCATATGTTGATGTTCTTAAAGGTTTCACTTTTGATTTTAAGAATAAAGCTTGTGATTCTTGCCACAAAGAAAAAAGTACTCGTTTACATTTCCCAGTTAGTTTTGTTAAAACAAGTGAATGTTTTGATTTGGTGCATTGAGACATTTGGGGCAAGTATAGAAAACCGTCTCTTACACGAGCAAACTATTTCTTGACCATAGTAGACGATCACAATAGAGCAGTATGGGTTTATTTACTCAAACACAAACATGAGGCCATCACTTGTTTAATTCTTTTTCATAAGATGATTCAAAGACAATTCGGTAAAAGTATTAAAAGGATTAGAAGCGATAATGGTGGCGAATTTTTCTCAAACCAAATGAACCAGTTTTATGCTGAACACCGAATCACTTTAGAGACGACTTGTCCTCACACCCCATAACAAAAAAGGGTGGTAGAAAGAAAACATCGCCATCTTTTGGAAATAGCATCTTGATTTCAAGTCAGTTTACCCATAATGTTTTGGGGGGAATGCATCTTAATTGCAACATACATAATCAATCAGTTTCCTTCAAAGGTTATTGGAAACAAAACACCTTTCAACGTGGTATACAAACAAAAATCCGAATATGAACGCATGAGGGTTTTTGGTTGTCTAACATACTATAGAAACACCGACATGAGTGGGGATAAATTCGAACCACGTGGCAAACTGGGCATATTCCTTGGTTACCCACCAGGAACAAAGGGCTATAAAATTTATGATCTCGAACAATGAAAAGTTGTAATTTCTAGAGATGTTTGCTTTGTTGAAGAGACGTTCCCTTGGGCCAATCTCGAGGCGCAACCCAAAGAACCGAAAATCTTTGAAGGTGCAAACCCAATCCATCACCTTCTTTTGATCCTCCTATAGTGAATAACAATACAGGGGGAGAAATAGGGGATGAAGACAACCAGCATGTTGAAAAAACTACACATGACACACAAGCCTTGTAAGATGGTGATCTCATGCAAGGTGGCAATAATGCCACTACCATGCAAGAGGAAGTTATAATTGACAACCTACAAGATGCCACCACTACCCAAGGTAATCTAAATGAGCCACATGAAGATGAGGCTCCAACCCACAGTGAATTGCAACATGAAGCCACGAGAAGAGATCCAGAACTACACCAATGTATTTAGATGATTACCAAGTCAAGCTTCCCCATCGATCAGCCACACGCAACTCGACTTCACTCAAGACCATACATCCTCTTGCCCATTATATTTCTTACAAAAAAATTTCTACTTCTCATAAAGCTTATTTGTCGGCCATCAACCCCCATAATGAGCCTAAAACCTTTCAGCAAGCAGCCCAAAGTGAACATTGGAGAAAAGCTATGAAAGGGGAAATTAGTGCGCTTGAACGAAACCGAACTTGGACACTCGAGACACTCCCTCAAGGGAAGAAATCTATTGAATCCAAGTGGGTGTACAAGGTCAAGTTCAAATAATGGAGAAGTAGAAACGTATAAACCAAGGATTTTGGCAAAGGGTTACACATAAATGGAAGGAGTTTATTACCACAATACCTTTGCTCCCGGTTCTAACACTTCTGGCGGTGGCGGGTAAGCAAGGATGCGAAATCCAACAACTCGATGTTAATAATGCATTTTTACATGGAGACTTGGAGGAAGAAGTTTATATGAAAATACCAAGCAAGTATGCAAGTGAAAATGATACACGAGTTTGCAAACTCAAGAAATCTATCTATGGTTTGAAACATGCCTCGAGAGATTGGTACCACAAGTTCACTGCCTCATTAACTCATCTGGGATACACACAATCAAAATCGAACCATTCCTTGTTCTTCTACAAGCAATCGAATGTTTTTGTTACAGCCTTAATATATGTTGATGATGTCAACATCATGGGAAACGACTTGAAGACAATACAACATGCAAAGTCTCATCTCGATAGTGAATTTAGCATCAAAGATCTTGGCCCCTTGAAGTATTTTCTAGGCATAGAAGTTGCTAGAACAGCAGAAGGACTCGTTCTCAATCAACGAAAATACAACCTAGACATTCTCAAATGTAGTAGTTTTGAAGGTTCACGTCTAAGCTTGTTTTCTGGAACCAAACTTAAAGCTCAGCAAAGGTGATGAAGAAGATAAAGTTGAAACAAATCAGTATAGGAGACTTGTGGGCCGGTTACTTTACTTACAAGTAACACGACACGACATAGCTTATTTGATGAATGTGCTTAGCCACTTTGTAACGGATCCTAGAAAGAAACATCTGGAAGCTACTCATCGAGTCTTAAGATACTTGAAAACGACACCAGGTCAAGGGATACTACTACCTAATAAAGGGGGCATGCAACTCATCACCTATTATGATGCAGACTGGCTCGGGTGTCCCTTCGGCAGACGTTCACAAACCGGATATTTACGCCTACTAGGTGGAGCTCCTTTTTCTTGGAAATCTAAGAAGCAATCAGTGGTTTCTCGCTCGTTGGCCGAAGCAGAATACAGGGCAATGGCAACAACAGTCAGCGAAATATTATGGGTTTGTTGATTACTTCGAGAGTTAGATGTTCCACAATCATCTCCAACTCAATTATTTTATGATAACCAAGATGCACGACATATAGCCAACAATCCTGTGTTTTACGAACGGACAAAGCACGTTGAAATGGATTGCTATTTCGTACGCGAACGAGTTGAGTCAAAAGAAGTTGTTCCCATGCATATTGATTCAAAACTCCAAATTGCCGATTTACTTACCAAACTCTTGGCTCTCACCAACTACGATTCTTACTTGACAAGTTGGGCATCGTAATCTCCACGCTCCAAATTGAGGGGGAGTATTGGAATGGTTCTATTTTCATGCATATATTCGGTCATCATTATCATAATCTTCTCCATAGTATTAGTAGTGGTTGTTATAGTTTCCTTTATTTTCTCTTGTTTCTTGATTATATGTACCAATTGAATCAATGGAATAACCAAGAGAGATACCGATTTCTATACGTATAGTATCATACGAGGTGTATAAGGGAATCCTTAAATTCCTTAACATCATGGTGTCATTTCATGTTGACGGACAGAGCTACATGTGGCGTATAGTAATATAATTCCTGCACAACTTAATATTTTCTCTACGGTGCAAACGAGCCAACTCCGAGCTCGTATAGGCTTGAGCTCGGCTCGTGATGACTTAGGAGAGCTCGAGCTCGGCTCATTTCGAGCTTTATTTTTTGTTGGAGCATATATAGTCATATATAGTGTGTTGTCGCTTGTCGAATAGTCTAGGCTTAATGTAATACACCTGATATGTTGTAAACACATGAAACTGGTTCATTCACAAGGAGCATATGCGAATGAGACTCAGTCATACGATTAAGCCATGCTAATGGACCAGTCGTGTGACTGAGAGATGCGATTGGGACATTCGTAAGACTGAACCATAAGTATGGTCCAGTCGTATGATTGAACCATACGTATGGTCCACTCATACGATTGAACCATGCGCATGGTCCAATCGCATGAATGGGCCCAGTCGCATCTAATAGGGCCGAGGCCTATAATACCAGTTTCAATGTGTAGAGAGTTAAGGGTTTTGAGAGGAGTCTGCCCGGAGCCTAGGGCTGCCGGATGAGAGGGGAGATCATGCTCGATCTCCCTTGCCAAGAGTCTTGATTCTTATGTTGTAACGAGCTTGTAATCGTTAGGTTTTATCAATGAAACCATTCAATTATAGTTCGTGTTATTGATTGTCTCTTGGTTTTTGCTGTTGTTTATCCTTCCATCAAGAACACGCTCGGATGTTTACCGATCCAGCCGACTTCACAAGTGGTATGAGAGCCTTGGCTCTTGATTACATGTTGATTCAATCGTTTTTGATACAAAAGTTGTGTTTTTCACTAAAAACGCAATCTTTTTGTGTCAAACGGAGTTTTAGACGTTTCCCGACCTTAAAGTTTAGTTTTTCCGGCATACGGCGATTAGGGTTTGTGAAAATTCGAGTTTTTACGATCAAAACACGTTTAACCTACGAATTATCAAACTTCAGCAGGTTCAGTCGCACGATTAACTCAATCGCACGACTGAGTTCATTCGCATTCTCCAACCTCACGATTGGACTCATTCGTACCCTCATTCGTACGACTGAGAACCCCATTCGGACTGTTCAACCGCATTAGTTCATTCAGCCGACTGACTCATCCGCGTTTGTTCAGTCGCACGATTGAACCATTCGCATAGTTCAACCGCCCGAATAAGTTCAATCGCATACCTTCACTCGCATACATCAGTAGTTTGTTTAATAGTAAAGTTAAGTGAAATAGAGGACTAGTTTTCAGCATACACAGCAAGTAGAGATACTCGTATTCAAAATCTACTGCTGTTGGAGAACGAAGTGGGAATTCACAATAAACCCCTAAAGCTTATCACGTTAGATGACTATCCACAATGGAAGCAACGTTTCGAAATCTATTTAAATGGAGTAGATACAAATTTGTGGGAGGCAATAGAGTCGGGGTACAAACATGCCAGTAGGAGCTGACAGAGTCAAACTTACATTAAGTGGCATGTCTGATGCACAAAAGGTAAAAACAATGCTAAGAAGAAAATCTACGCTTTGCTCACTCAGTCTATTCCGAAGGATATCTTCCATCAGTACTCGGAGTATACTCAAGCAAAGAAACTATGGGATGCGTTGGAGAAGAGGTATGATGGAAATGCCTCACTCAAGGCCATTAAGGCCAAAGCTTTGAAAAAGGAGTTTGACAACTTCTCTTCAATGGGAAAGGAAGGCTGGATGATGTGATTGACAGATTCTACCATTTGATGAGTGAGATGCACACTCATGGAGTAACTCGATGGAGGATAAGGTATCCAACTTTGCTGATGGACTACCAGAGAAATGGGCTTCTTTCGTTTCAAATCTCAGACAGAATGGGATGCTCTCGAAGTTAGATATAAATGACTTCATTCTGAAACTGAGAGAAGAGGAGCTTAGGATGAAGTACAGAGCCAAGGCCAACTACGATCAAAAACCTGCACTCTACAATGCGACTCCTCGGGTCAAGACATCTGGAACACCACTTCAGACTGCCTTCGTCTCAAGCACAGCAGTTCCAGCACAAACGTCTACTTCAGGGTCCGAAACCTCAGGGTCTTCTCGCGCCTAGTATATCATACCTGAAGCTAATGCAGCAAAATTGAAAACCGATAACTTCGGTAATGTGACTGTTGAGGTGGCCAAAGAACACATGGACCTCTTAGCTGCTGTAGTCCACTCCTATGATGGACTAGTTGCTGGAAAGATAGGAAATTGTCACCCGGCAGATGAGGATTATGAACAGGTGGACGAGATGGAGTTGGAACGAATGGACATAATGTGGGCTTTGGCAAGTGTTGTCCGACGAGCTAAAAATTTTGTCAAAAAGACCGGACAGAACTTAGTTGCAACCAAGGACACAACCTTTGGCTTCGACAAGTCTAAGGTAACTTGTTTCAACTGTGGTGAGAAGGGGCACTTCAAGCGGGAGTGTGTGAAGCCAAAGAAGACAGGTAATGGCAATCCCTTCTCGTCCTTCAATCGTCAGGACAAGGCCACATCTAGCAGTTCTACTTCATCAAGCAAGGACCCGAAAGCCTTGACTACTAATGAGGATGAAGGACAGGAATGGAGCTTTCGGTTCGTCTCACCGGGAGAGTCCAACATAGCTAGTGTGGAGGATATTGATGACGACTCCACAAGTGAAGGAGATATAGAAGTAGAGATCGTGATGTCAAATTCTAAAGATACTGCACATGTAGTCAACCACTTGTCTGAAGAAGAAAAATTTGCATCAACGTCAGAATCACCAGAACCAGAGACAGCAGATTCTACACTCATGGCTGATTCCTCTTCAACATCTCAGGTAAGTACTACTGACCAGTTGTTTAATAATCATGCTTGTGTAGATTGCAATAAATTTAGAGAAAGTATTGATTTGAAATTTGCTAGGTTATTAGATCATAATGCTAGCCTAGTAAAGGATCTGGAACTATGCATTGAGGCTAGTAGAGTATTAAAACAAAACGAGCACAGTTATAAGAAAAAGATAGACCTATTGAATAAACAGCTTAGGGAAACAGAGGTAGTTGCCTTTAACCAAGCAAATGACATTAGGTACTATCTGAACTCCCTAGAGGACACTAAGAAGCAGAAAGCAGTTTTAGAAGTAGAAGTCAACTCCTTAAAACAAAATCTGCACAGTTGGACAAGCTCATCTCACATAGTCCAACACTTAGTGAGAGAGAGAAACAATGGGGAGGGATTGAGATACAAAGTGGTTCCACCACCAGCTAAGACCTTGATGAACACCAAAAGTAAACCAATTAACAATAACCCCATTAAGGATCATGTGGTGTCAACTCCTCTGTTAGTGATCCAGATTCTGTAAATAAATCCAATGAATCTGACGCTAAACAAAAGGAGGCCACTTCAAAGGCAAAAGGAAATATGCCTTGTGTGAACCTAGAAATTGAGTTTGAAAAGGTTAATTTAAAGTCAGGGTCAAACAAAGTATCAGAACCCAGAAGGACTATAAAACCTAAACAATCATGAGCGTCATGTCAAAGTCCAGGTAAACATGAAATAAAAGATGTAAAACCAGGTAAAAAATTAAGTTTGTAAAACCAAATCATACATGTACCAAAGAAGTGTCTCAATCTAAACATAATAAGGTCGGCTGTGTGACATCTACATCTCCACCAAAACATATAAACCGTAAAGTTGAAAGCAGATCTTGCTACAGTTGTGGAGAGTACGGTCACATTGCATCCAATTGTCCTTATTATCAGACACCGAGGAGGAAAGTTGAACTTCCTGTATCAACACCTAGTTCTTTTAAAAGGAACTCAGTGACACCTCCTAAAAGAGAGAGTGAACCCAAAGTTCAACCCATCAGTCAGTCGTCTGTTTATCACAAACAGGCCTTACACAAAGCTGGACTATGGAAAGAAAAATCTGCCTCAGCGTCTGAAAATGAGAACAAACAGAAATCTGAGCTTCCCTCAACCTCAAATGGTCAATGGGTTGAGTTTATGATGTCTGATGCCTCGGGAAACCCAAGCCAGTGAAGGCTTAGGTTCCTAACATAAACTAATGTTTTCATTGAATATGCAGGGTGTTCGCTATAGTGCTAAGACTAACACGTGGATTGTAGATAGCGGAGCATCCAGGCACATGACAGGGAATAGAGCTCTCTTATCAAACGTCAGAAAAATCAAAGGAGGGCATGTTTCATTTGCTGGAAACAAAGGTGGGTACATCACAGCCCAAGGTGAAGTGGGAAATCAGAAAGTTAAGTTTGACAAGGTAAACTATGTCCAACAATTACAGAATAACTTACTTTCTGTTTCTCAAATATGTGATAAAGGCTTCAAAGTAGTCTTTGACAACAAGAAGTGCTACATTCTGAAGAAGGACTACGTGATCCCGGAGGATCAAGTTCTAATGTCAGCTTCAAGATATAATGATCTTTATGTCCAGGATCTTTCAAAGGCCTTCACAACGGATCGTGAAGTTTAGTGCTTCTTGGCCAAAGCTACTGAGAAGGATTCCATCTCATGGCATAGGAGAATGGGACATATAAATCCGCGAAAGATGAATCACTTGATCCAGAATGATCTAGTGAGGGGAGTGAACGTCAAAAACTTTCAACTCCTGGATTTTTGTGTGGCGTGCAAGAAGGGCAAACAGACAAAGAAGTCTCATAAGGAAAAGAAAGTTCATTCCATAGAACTACTCTAAGCTCCTTCACATGGATCTGTTTAGTCCATTCAGTACAAGAAGCATCGCATACGACTTGTACTGCTACGTAGTTACTGATGACTACTCAAGATTCTCTGGGTAATGTTTCTGAAGTCCAAATCAGAAACATTTGAATCCTTCAAGGAATTAGTAACTACACTAGAATCCCTATACAAGCTGAAAGTACGACAAATGCGCTCAGACAACGGAACCGAGTTCAAGAATCAGTGGATGGAGGTCTACTGCAAGGAAAAGAGAATTGTTCATCAATTCACCTCTACCTGCACTCCTCAGATGAACGGTGTTACTGAACGGAAGAATCGCAGCTTGATAGAGACCGCACGGACTATGCTAGCAGACTCGAAACTGCCTATTCAATTCTGAAATGAGGCAGTTGCACATGCATGTTATACGCTCAATCCAGTTCTAGTAGTTAAACGCCATGGAAAAACGTGCTATGAGTTACTATAGTGACGAAACCTAACTTAGAGTATCTCGAGTCGTTTGGCGCTCCGTCCACCCTGCTGAAGAAGACTCGGGAGAGAAAATTCAATGAGAAGGTAGATGAAGGGATCTTTTGAGGATACAACAAACCAAACAAGAGAGTTTACAACAACTCAACGGTCAAGTAGAGGTGTGGTGTAATATTGATGTTTAGAGATACACCACACCACATGCTAGAAAAAGGCCTGCTTCTTTGACTATGATGGATTCTTCAAGTCCTTCAACATACCTCTCTCCACTTCCTAAGACGATTTGGAAAAACAGATGATGTACGATGTTGAACACACCGTCTCAAGATTCAACACCATGATTCACAAAGTCAATCATCTACCAACTCAGGGGGAGCACTTGATGTGAGTGACTCTTCTCTGATGAAAAAAATATGGAAAATGATCAGAATAACCAGGATGCACAGGTTCCGACTACCACAAGTCCATAAGCATCTGACAGTGATGCTTCTGAGCCTTCTGAACCTCAGACTCCTATAGCCTCAGATCCAGAACCAAATGTTCACAATCTTGATACTGAGGTAGTTGTTCCAACAACTCCCAGCTCACGTCTAAACGTCTATCATCCTTTGGAAAATGTCATAGGAGATGTGAGATCAGGAGTTCAGACCAGAAATCAGTTGTACTTAGCTAATTATGCCTCTGTGACGGAAAAGGGATACCTTCACGACGGTGCCTATCGTTGATTTGTGTCTCAGTTTGAGCCAAAGTATGTTAGTGAAGCCCTAAATGATGAGGCATGGGTGAGGGCCATGCAAGAAGAACTTCTTCAGTTCAAGAAGTTAGGTGTATGGACTCTAGTGGATAGACCTAAAGGTGCTAAGGTCATTGGCACCAAATGGGTCTTGAAATGCAAGAAAGATGATCAAGGAGTGATCATCAGAAACAAGGCTCAGTGTTGTTCAGGGATTTCGACAAGTAGAGGGTATTGACTACAATGAAGTGTTTGCACCCGTGGCAAGAATGAAAGCAATCCGCATCTTCCTTGCCTATGCATCGTATATGAAGATCAAAGTATATCAACTAGATGTGAAGAATGCGTTCCTTCATGGTGAGATCCGAGAACAGTGTATGTCAGTCAACCCGAGGAATTTGAGGATCCGTATCATCGGGACAAAGTTTACAAACTTGACAAGGTGCTATACGGGCTTCATCAAGCTCCGAGGGCCTGGTATGAGAAACTCTCCACTCATCTTGTGAAACACGGTTTTCGCAGGGGAGTCATTGACTGTACATTTTTTATCAAAGAAAAAGATGGAGACTTACTGCTGGTACAAATCTATGTCGATGATATAATATTTGGTTCCAAGAACGAAGAATATGTAAAGAGTTTAAAGCAGTAATGAAGGTAGAATTTGAGATGAGTGCAATGGGAGAAATGAAATTCTTTGAATTTGAGATGAGTGCAATGGGAGAAATGAAATTCTTTCTCGGTTTACAGGTGGATCAGACACCAAATGTTATTTTCCTACATCAGACCAAGTATGTAGGTGATATTCTCAGTCGGTTTGACATGGAGAATGCTTCTCCAGCTGGAAATCCACTTGCTACAAACCATGATGTAGCACCCGACGAGAATGAGGATCTGGTAGATGCCACTATGTACTGAAGGATGATTGGATCTCTCATGTATCTCACTGCCTCACGACCTGATATAATGTATGCTACATGTTTATGCTCACGATATAGGCAAAGCCTAAGGTGAACTATCTTATTGGGGTCAAAAGGATTTTTCGTTATCTGAATGGCACACCCACACTTGGGTTGTGGTATCCTCACGATGATGACTTTGAGCTTACAGCATATAGTGACTCGGATTACGGCGGCTGCAAGATGAACTACAAGTCTACATCGCGGGTGTCAGTTCTTTGGGAGAAGATTAGTAACCTGGCAGTGTAAGAAGCAGACCTCGGTAGCATTGTCAACCTGTGAAGCCGAATACGTTGCTGTTGCAAGCTGTTGTTCTCAAATCATATGGATGCAACAGCAAATGCGGGATTACAATTTGAATTTCTCTTCTACTCCTATCTTTGTTGATAACTCTGCTGCAATTGCAGTCACTAAAAACCTGGTCCAACATCCTAAGACCAAACACATCGGAATTAAATATCACTTTATATGTGATTGCTTTGAAAAGAACTTAATCGATGTGGTAAAAATAAATACAGATTTTCAATGCACTGAATCTATACAAATGCATTTTTTTAGAGGTCAACGGAGTTAAAAAGAAAAGTGAGATCATTCCTGAAGATGACCATGTATAGCCCGATGCGTCGTGTCTAGTTCCGTTTATTTTCATTTTTTATTATTATTTTATATTTGTTTAATTTTAAGTTGGTAATTAAAATTGGTCTTACTGTTTTACCTATTAAAATCCTAAAACGCTAATTCATTACGGTTTAAAATTTTAGGGGAGAATAGGTTTAGACAGTACACAAAAAAACAAGGGAGAAGGAGAGGCAAGCTGATAATAAAAGTAAATCGTATGTGTGATACTAATTCAATCTTTGGAATATGATAGTACACAGGAACAAATCATCTGGGACTTTAAAAATCAAAATTGAAAAAGATGCAAAGCTC
Organism: Flaveria trinervia; assembly: GCA_025506515.1. Lineage (NCBI taxonomy): Eukaryota > Viridiplantae > Streptophyta > Magnoliopsida > Asterales > Asteraceae > Flaveria > Flaveria trinervia. Next base: position 81,728,238 of record CM046452.1, on the reverse strand, counting down.
AAGTATAAGTCTGTGTAGTCGGAGCAATATAAAGGAAATATGATAGACAAGCTAGCTGCTACTAAGATAACACAAGAAAGTAGACCTAGAGGTTGCTAGACCACAGATGATATGTCGGTAGATTCAACACAATAGATGACTAGACCTTTTTGGTAATCTAAAGATTAAACTAAAATGTTTGACTAGTTATGGGTAACACCTTATCCTGGTTAACATAATCACAAGATTCCAATAAGGGGTGACGAGCAAATAAACGCCACAAATGTGTGCGTAAGACCAAAGCATGAGCAAAAGCACATAAAAATGCAAATACAATCAAACTGATAACCTATGTTGTTGGTGAGATCTGTGCAAAAAGAATGAAAATGCTCAAACAAGAAGATAGGTTATGTGCCTGTCTGCTGTGCAGTGGCATTGACCTGAGGATAAGCATAATCTATATATTCTAGAACTCATTGTAGTTTGCCGCCACTCTGTTGTGCGATGGCACTGACCTGAGGCTTGGCTTCTCTTTGAAAGTTCTAAGAATAGTTTCTTCTTGAATACTACCCTGAGACCGCTCAAAAATCTTTTAAAGAATGTTGATTACCATATAAGTGTGGGATCCACAAATGCTTGTTGAAATAAACAAGCCTTAAACTATCACCAATCTGTGTTGAAAGTCTATGTATGGATTTAAGAGGACAAGTATACTGACAATCATTGTGGCTACAATTCTTGAAAGTTCAAATCAGTGTGGAGACCTAAGAGTCTAATATGATTCCTAGATTTGCTAACTGACTCCAGATGAAAAACAAGAATAGAGCATTAATTTTTGTAATAACCTCTCCTCCTGAATGATGTAGTCCTGTATTATTCCAAATTGAATTGGTCCAGTATGGTTTAATGATTGAAGCAGCTCTCTTAGAAAAATTATGTTAACCCTCACAAAAACACAAAAACATGTATTAGTTTTAAGTTCAGTGTTATTTCTTTTATTTTTGCTTAAATTTTGTCAATTTCAGAGTGTCTATATCGGACTATGTCATGGAAGTTGATAAGGAGCTTATCATCTAAAAGTCACGTCTGAGGTGACCACACGTGTTTTCAATAAAATGGGTCACGTCTGAGGTGACAAAATGTTTTAAAAGGATCACGTCTGAGGTGATCAAGGTTTTTCAAGATAAAATGATATTTTAGATGATCAAATGCTCATAACGTTTATTCATAAGTTAAACAGAGAAAAAGTGAAATGGTCATAAAGTCAAACTCATTAGTCTGACCCATTCGCACGAATGGACCATGAGTATGGACCAATCATACGAATGGACCATACTCATGCATTAAACAGTCGAATGGACATGAGTATGAACCATTCACCCAAATGGCTTATCAGAATGATCCATTTTACCGAATAAGAGTATGCGAATGAGTCAGTTGCCCGACTGAACTCCAGTCGGCCGACTGAATGTGAGCGACTGAGCCAATCGCACGACTGAGGTCCTTTGCCCGAATGAACAGAGAGAATGGGTCCAGTCGGCCGATTGAACTCAGATTTAGTATTTCGCATAGCCTACCGTTACTCTGCCGAATTTTCATCAGACCAAGATTTCACACATACATTGATTTTCTGATGATTGTGTGTGATTATACAGGTTTAATAAGATGAAATCTCAAAAAATTAGGAGAAATGGTGCCCTAATTTGGGATGTTCGATTGAAACAAGAACCGAACCAAAAATGGATAATGACCTATGACTGAAACAAGTAAAATGTTAAAACTAATGTTATTAGATCTATAGTTAAGAGATTGTGAGTCTAAAGAACCAATGCACAACGTTTAATTTCAAGAATTGGTCACGATTCGAACCTCAGTCGACCGAACAGTGGGTCATGCGACTGGTTGTCTAGATGAACTCCAATCGTACGATTGACCTGGCTGAATAGCTCAATCAGCCGAATGTATCATGCAAATGAGCTCAGTCGCCGACTGAACCAATCTGGCTCGTCAACCGATTGAACTCAGTCGCCTGTTCATTCACCCGAATGAATCCAGTCGCATGACTGGACAACCGACTGAACACAGTCGCATGGTTCATTCGCATGAATGAACCAAAATAAATTCTATCAAGTTACTTAGAACTGATTCGTGTCATGTGAATATCTAATGTTTATGTATCTTGTGTTACAGATCTATGGTTGATAGATGGTCTATCAACCCCAAGCACAACATATGTGCTTATTTAGACCACACAACTCGGAATGGGGCCGAGTTTGAAGGGATCATCGCCTTTCTTAAGCGATCCAGGATCCACCGAGCTATTTCTGCACCGTGCACACCTTACAGGTCTATTCAACAGACCTTCTGGGAGAATGCATCAGTGGATAAATCACGAGAGCCATACAGCATTCGGAGCTCCATCTTTGGTATGGACATAGAGATTACAGCTAAAGACATTCAGAGTGTACTTGGGTTGGGAGATGATGCTGGACACCCCACCAAATTTCACCCATTGACGGTGAGAGGTTGTTTTTTGAGGATTAAGTACTCTGGGGACATAAACTCAGGTGTGCTCAACAAGAGCAACCTGTGCCCCCAGTATAAGTACTTGCCACACGTCATCCTGAAGTGCATAGCTTCCAGAAGGGGTGGGATCGACGACCTATCAGCAGATACAAAATGCCTACGTGGCACTGGTGCTGAACCACCCCTTCAGCTTTTCGAGCATGATCTTCTCTTACCTTATAGAGAACTTGGAGGCAAATGGAAAGAGGGTTTCTGCATGTACCCTAGGTTCTTATAGATGATTTTTGACGAGAAGTTGTCCTCGCTGCCAAAGGAGAGCCACGACGTTGTGGCTTAGAGATTATGGATGATACGACATTGGGTCGTATGAGAGTTTACCGGGGAAAGCAGGTCAAGCCCCCGGTAAAGAGACTTATAGGCCATCTTGCCAAGGAGAACTACGTGGTTCCAGGTAGGCGTAAGTGGCGTCATGTAGACAGTGACTAAGATGATGAGCAGTTAGAGCTCCAGAGAACGGACTCCGACAACGATGACAGCGGTGATGTTGGAGATGCAGGGCACACTCAACCAAGGGCCCCCACTGCTGATATAGCATCTCCGGCATCTGCCCATGATGGAGCAGAGACTGCTGGATTTCACCAGGATATCATACCGGGTGAGGAGGAGGATTCAGATGAGAAGCCTCTGACTCGGACTGTGGGCAGTAAAGTCGTTGCCACTGAACGAGGGCTCCGGGCGGTTGGTGAATGCCCTGGCGGATCGGGAGAGGCTGACACTGATACTACATTTGCTCCTGATTAGCCAAGCCGTGTTTAGGGGGAGCATCCTCCTCGACAGGATCGAGGAAGAAAAGGATGGCTCAGCCCCACGGCATGAAGAAGAAGAAGAGACGACTCACCTTCTCACTACCACCACCACCACTAAACCTACCACCACCACTCCACCTATCACCACAGCCACCACCACAACTACCACCACTTCTACCACACCCTCTACCACCATTACCATACCACCCACCATCACTACCACACCTCTACCCTCCACTGCTACCACCATACCTCTACCAGTTATACCTATACCACCCCCAATCTTCACCACTACCACCACTACCACCACCACTAGCCACCATGTTGGTGCTTCATCATACCCTTCATATACACACAGGATCACCTTTACCTCCTAGTGGGGGGAGGAACAGCTCTCGGCACTCAACTGTATGGTGCTGAGGTTGTTGGCTGCAGACGAAGAGAAGACTACTCAGTTACGTCAGCTAGCAGACCTTACAGCTGCCTAAGCTCTGCAGATATCTCAGCAGACCCAGCTGATGGATGCTCAGCGTGCAGAGATGTCCCAACTCCAGGAGCAGCATGTCCAATTAGCAAAAAGGATTGAGGAGTTGGAGACCACCAACAAGACCATCATGCTGCGTCTCAAGGGATCCAAGGAAGAGCCCCTAAAGATCAAGGAAGGGGATGGGGATGATAATGATGATGATAGTGATGACGAGGATGATGATGGTGATGATGATACTGATGTTGGTGGTGATGCTGGAGACGATGAGGTTGATGATGATGAAGACGACACACCTACTGTGGGTGCCACACCTACCAGTGAAAGGAGGACTAAAAGAGCACAAGATCAAGGTGCCTCCACATTCGCCCCGACGGCAGAGAGCCTATGATACAGGATAAGAGTAATACTTAGCTGCTCATATTAGTTAAATTATATGTATTTGAATCTTGTATCAAAATTAATGTAATGACTGTTTATATTTAATGTCAATGTTTCTGTCTTGATTATTAACTAATGATTGTTGTGTTAAATGTCTAATCAAACAGATCCAAACTTTCAAATGGATGAATATGATGTAGATCCCCTTCAGCATGTCAAGACTCAATTAACCATGATTCTTGATCTGCAAGGGATCGTAAGAAGATCTGTGAGTTACACCCCAAAAGAGGGGGATATAATTCACGACTTCACTGACGAGCAGTTGGCCGAAATGTTCAAAATAAATGCCGACGAGATCGTGAAAAATGCTCCAACAGTCCAAGGTGATAGTGATGACGAACTCAATGACATTGATGAGATCGAGATAGAAGATGTCACTGATCAACATTATCCAGAGTACACTGACATTGAAGGTAATGTGGTACCCAATCTGGGTGACAACCTTGTCAGTGAAACCTTCGAGACTCTGGATAAAATGGAAGAAGCGTCAGACAAGAAAGAAGATACAGCCCAAGCCACGGATGCTGAAGTCAATACCAGAAAGGCTGAGTGGCCCGCTTGCTTTGATGACCTAAGAGCCCAACGCAACGCTACAAAGTCAACTGTATACACCAAGATGTATAAAGTCAAGAAACATCAAAAGGTGGCAGGCAGGATTATAGCGTGGGTACATTTTGAAGACCTCAACGTTTACGCTGTTAAATGTGAGAAGGGAATTGAGTACTTCAGATTCCCACACGATCTGAAGACTCTTCCAGGTTTTGAGCTTAACCAGTTAGCAAAGTTAAAATTGCTATACGCTCACCCTCGTAAGATGTCAGGCTGGTTTGAAGCAGCTCTAAGGAGGGAGTACCACACCAGATGGGTCAACTTCAAACCCCAACAGCCAACGAGGTACATTAGACGATCTGAGGTTGATGCTATAACTGGCAAACCAAAAATTGTGTTGAAGTGGAGTCCACCACGTACAATGTCAAAGATCCCACTACGGGAGATGCCACAGGACTTCACTACACACTTCAAATGGTGGAACTACGATTGGAGAACGGGCGAGGCCGTGATAGTCTTTAATAGAAATGGTACAATGGAAACCATAAGGGTTGCAGGATCGTTGAAGGTATAAGTTACAACACAACAACACAAAGAGGGGATAAACTAAACTTAGATCAAATAGTAAACTGGATTAACCAAGTAGTGACACTAAGAACACAAGTAATATAAGAGACAGAACACAAAGAACACAGGTTTGGTTTTCAAGAATGCAGTATATTGCCATCTCTATGTTCTATTACAAGTGTTATAAAAGCATATTCGAAAGATACAAGAACATGAGATACTTATACAACATCCTACAGCCAGCTATACTTTGAAAGCTAGCTGGATACAATTGACTAGACACACACAAAATCAATTGTAGAGTCCAAAGGCAGATGCCTTTTGACTTGTGACTATGATATGCCATAGCTCACATCCTTATCTATTAACAAAAGGATAAAGTACATAAAGTAGAAAGTTACAGACTCAAGACCTCAATGTATAGTTACCAAAAGCATGGACCTTTTCACCAAACCATGTTAGTTGGTGACTTGTAGAGTTGCAGCGGAAAGGTGTCCAGCTTTATGGAACATACGTCAGATAAAGCATTTTACTAAAAGTCTTCGGAAGAAATCTGTCTTCATGAACTTCAAGCTTCGGAAGACTTTGTCTCTGAGGCTTCAGAAGACTTCATCTTTGGCTTCGGAATATTTCACACGTAGAGTATTTGTTGCACATGTGAAACTTCCGAAGCATTACTTCAATGCACTTGTGCAGCATGAGGAAAGACTAAAGATGTTTAGGTTGCATCAGCTCTTCATTAGACTCTACAAACTCCCCCTAGGTTGATGCTACCAAAACACTTAGGAAACTTTGATATTAACAGTCCTCATTAGGATGATCACCATTCCTTTCTTCATAGATGATCAGGATTCTTCAGGCTGCCAAAGTGTCTTCTCATGTCAAAGAGGTCATGCAGAGGCAACTGAAATATATCTTGCCATGTATATAATGTCTTCAATGCCTTGATCTCTAATAACATGCCACCTTTCTAGATTGTGGTGTATGTCCAAGACAAGATGGGTCTTCCTGATGCTAGAGGAGCTACTGAAGTTGGAGTGATTGAGCATCCTCTGGCTGCATATCCTCAGGCTGTTCTGATTCATCCTGAGTTCAGAAGGGGATGCGGGCTTCTTTTTCTTCTTAGACTTTGGTTTAGAAGCCATCCTCGTCTTTCTCTTTCCCAAATTTTAACTGAGAAGACTGGCTTGCAGCACCAGATTGATCTTCACTGTCTTTCTCAATGGGGACTTCCTCTCTCTCAAGTTCAGATGGAGAGGGAGCCTGCTATGGATAAAAGATGAAGCTTGCTGAGCATTAGCCAGAGGTCCGGGTTGTGTTGTGTTGGTGTTCAACCTTACCTCCACTTCAGGTGGGGCCTGACTTGGAGTGGAGTGTAAGTCAGTGAGCTCTCCACTCTTAATCTTCTGCTTGATTACCCTGATATGCTCATCCATAATGGATAGAGACATGGGTCCAAGTCTCCTTCCGGAGAATCCATACAGCTTCAAGAAGCTCATCATCCTCTGCCTATCAGCAAACTTCTTCATGCTCTTTTGGATGATGGCTCTTGATTTTGCAGCTTCTTCCCTCAACTCTTCTTTGTTGTCTTTCTTTCCTTGACTAACTCAAGCTCAAGTTGTTTTAAGTACTCAAACTCGATATACTCATAAGGTAAGGGAAGGAGTGCATCTGCCTGATAGAGGCCTGTGGCACTCAGGTATTTAATCATCTTGATTCTGTCTTCTTCCTTATCTACCTGAGGTTCTTGTTGAACCACATCCTCTTGTTCAGGACTTTCTTGAACTGGTGAGAGGGTAGGCATACCTTTGTATAGTCTTTTTCTTCTTCTCTCTTCTTTGACTTGTACTAGGAGTTCTGCATCTTCTGCCTCCTTCTTCTCTCTTGACCTTTCCAGATCAACCAGCTCATTCAATTCATCCAAGGGGAGAGAAATGACACTTCTATATCATAGTTCCTAGTCTGTAGATAGTTAATCCTGACTGCCCTTAACTCATCATTCTGAGTATTGGTCTGGGGGCAACCCTGATTGCAGACTCCATGAGTCTTGGAGACTCAGTAGAGGAACTTTCTCCCCTTAGCCTCCTTTTCCTCTCTCTCTCCTCCTTCTTAATCTCCTCAGATGTCATCTTTCTTTTCCCTTTTTCACTCACAGACCTTGTGACTCAGGGTGGAGAGAGCTTTGGCCTTCATGCTTTGTTGCAGCATCTGAGCTCAGGCCAGAGAGAGGTTGAGAAGCACCTTCACCAGCAGGTGTCTCAGAAGGAATATGGATCTCTGCAGCAGTTGGAGATGATAAGACAGGGCTCCCAGGTTCTGTCACTAGGCCTTCAGTCAAGGTTTCCCCTATGAAGCTAATCTTAGGGTCTGCCTTAACATCCAGTTGACCGATGACATTGTCTGATTGCCTTAGTCTCCTTCTTAGGCTGAACTCTGCAATGATCCTGTCTTGGATTCTTTTAGCCAGTCTGTCAGCTTGTCTTGATTTGCTTGGGTTGACAAGTGGCATGTTGACTAGATCCAGACCTTCATAGTAGTCCAAGTTCTGAAAATTGAAGACTTCTTGCTGTCCTTGAACTCTTATGATGATGAGGGCCTTCCTGTTGTTTCATACCTCCACCCAATGATGTGATTGAAAGATGGTGAAGGTGACATAACCCTTGGTATCCCATCCTCAAAGAGACTCTGTATGAAAGAGTCTGTGTAGTCCACATCAATGTGAACTAGAGGAGGTTGCTGAGAATGCACAGTTGTAAGTGAGGATGGTGAGTCCTCAATGTCCATTCTCTCAGAGGAACTCCCAGGTTCTGTGGCTGTAATGACTTTCTCCTCCTTTTTGGTAGCATCACTCACTTGCATAGGTGAGCTGGAGGATAGGTCAATCACATCCACAGGTTCTTGTGTTCCTGGTTGAACTCTCCTTAAGGGTCTCCCAGCTAGTTTTTCCTTAAGATATGAAATCTCAAGTTACTGATCATTGATCCTGTTTTGTAAGGTAGACACCTGAGATTCAAGGTGACTGACCTTTGAGACTAGGTAAGTGCATGTTTTAGACATTTTTTGCACTTTTAGTCTCAGATCCCCCTCATCTTCATCAGAAGAATCACTGGGGGTGGAGAAGATTGGACCAGAGTCCTTCTCTCATGACCAGTTCTAAGTTCTTGGCTACTGGATTTCCTCTGCTCACTGGCGGTCTCAGTTGAGATGTAGTGGGCTGAGTTGCCATGGTTGAGGTCTTAATGATGTAATCACTTTCAGAAGTGAGAGCCTCTTCCATATGGACATCCTGAACAAGTTCAGGAGTGTCCACCTCAGTTGTAGGTGACTGATGTGGGATAGATGTAGGAGACTCAGGAGTACTCATCTCTCTTTGAGTAGAGGGAAAGAAGAGAGATTCATTATACTCACTGAAACCTATATCTTCATCAGTATAGAACTCAAGGTTGGGAATTGGTTTGTTTAGATCTATAGGCTGGGGATGGTAACTGTACCCTGAAGGTTGATCACTTGAGTGTTGAGACTCAGAGTGATGGCTTAAGGCAGTAGGGCTAATAAGCTCATCAGGCTGAGCATGAGGAACCTCAGCACTGATTCTTAAAGAGATGGGAGTGGTCTGCTCCTCAGGAGAAGTGGGAGCCAGTGTCCACTTCTTCTTGTATGGGTGAGTATATGGGGGCCTCCACGGACTGAATAGTCTGAGTAGGGGTTCGTTTGAATTTTCTTTGGTAGGTGAAGGAGATTTGAGGTTGTGTGTGGGTGGTTGGGAAGTAACAGGTGTGGGTTCAACACTAGCTTGTGCTGCTAGGTTGTCACCTTGATCAATGAGCTCTAACATTTTTGGGACTAGGATGTTTCTACCCCAGAGAATCCAACAGTGGAATTTCTTAGTATTTTAAGATGTCGAGCTTCATGTCCCAATTTAAGAATGTTACATGTTTCCCTTAACGTGAGCCCAGTTCACAGTAAGAAGTACTGGACATATCTAGGAAACATGTAATATTTAAGGAGTCTAAATTTGCAAGTAAATTTGTATAAATAAACTGAGAGTACCTGAATTTGACCCCTTGAACCATTCCATGGACTATGAAGGAGAGATCTTCAGGAATCTAGTCCCATCCACCATGCTTGTTTGATAAGCTGTGGATGACCATATGGAGCAGGAATCTCCATTGGGAGAGACCTTTCCTTTCTTGAAGGTCTTTACAGAGAAATCTCCTCATACCCCATCTGCTCAAAGGAATGATTGACAGCTTCCTTTGGGAAAAACACCTCAGTCTTCATATCCAGTGAAGATGTCGTTAATGATGGCCAGAGTGATGAAGATTGTTCTCCCCTGCATTGTGGCAGACAGTGCCTTCTCCCCATCCATAATGACCTCTTGGCAGGTCTTCCAGAATTCAAGCAACTGATCCTCATAGAGTGGAGGATCAATGGTTAGGGAGGTGAAGTAGTTGGACAGAGATAAGAAACGGCAAACCTCTGAGAAATGAGGATCTTCTCAGAGGTTACAGAGCACTTGATTGTGTTGTCTGTGTAGCTGCATGGTAAAGTTAGGATCATTCTGTGAGCAAGGTTGGCCATTTTGAAGTAGCTTAGGGACGAAGAAAGAAGAAAGAAAGAATTTCACAGAGAAATTTGGAGTTTTAGGTTTGGAGGAAGAACAGATAATAGAAAGAGGGGGGAAACCGTTAGGTTTATATATGAGTAGGATTTCAGATAAAGTTTAATGAAAGAAGATAAACTTTGAAATCCGGATGTCGGTCTCACCTCTGAAAAAGTAGTTTACTTTTTGCTCAAAAAGTAGTTTTCTTGGAAAACAAAAAGCTTCCGAAGTTTAATTCTCTACGGAAGTTTTAATTAAAAAGCTTTCGAAGCTAAAATGACTTCGGAAGAATTTCCTGAGAGGTTTGAAAATTTTGCTTCGGAAGAAAATTTAAAACTTTAGTAATTTGTGTAGAAACTAACAAAGCTTCCGAGAGTTAATTTGCTTCGGAAGTAAATGGTCCTTGAAAATGAGTAAGTGTCTGAGACAAATATTTAAGCTTCGGAAGATAAATTTGAAAACTCTTCCAAAGGTAAATTTCTCAGAAAATAATTTATTTTGAAGGCATGATTTACTTCCGAAGTTAAAGGCATAACTTCCAAAGTATCATAAATTTTCAAAAATCTAAGGAAAGTATTCAAAAAGAAATTTCATCCAAGAAAATATGAGCTTATGAAAGTGATAAATAGACAACTTAGGACACACATAAATTTTAAGAAATAATAAGGTTGATCATCCCAATAGCTGATATAAGATATTTAAATCTCTGTTCATCAAAAGCCTTTGTAAATAAATCAGCATATTGTTCATCTGTGTGAACCTTGACTAGTTTAATTAATCCATTTTCATAGTTATCTCTTATTAAATGATACCTGATATTGATGTGCTTTGTCCTTGAGTGCTGCACAGGTTTCTCTGTGATTGAGATAGCACTGTTGTTGTCTATGTGAATAGGAGTCTCCTTGAAGTTTAACCCATAGTCTAGCATTTGATTCTGAATCCAAAGTACTTGAGCACAGCAGCTTGCAGCAACAATGTATTCAGCTTCAGCAGTTGATGCAGAGACACAGGATTGTTTCTTGCATTGCCATGAGACAACCCTTCCACCAACAAATTGACATCCTCCAGATGTAGACTTTGCAGTCATGTTGCAACCACCATAATCACTATCTATATAGGCATACAGATTGAAGTCAGAATTCTGGGATACCATAGGCCAAGTGTTGATGCACCTTTGAGGTATCTTAGAATCCTCTTGACAGTGATAAGGTGAGACATCTTAGGGTTGGCTTGATATCTTGCACAAATACATGTAGCAAACATGATATCAGGCCTGCTAGCAGTAAGATACATAAGAGACCCAATCATAGCCCTATATAAATGCTCATCTACACACTCCCCCTCAAGATCAGGACCAAGAGAGTGGTTTTGGCTATGGATGTCTTAGCAATCTTACAATCAGTCATATTAAACCTCTTGAGTATGTCCTGAACATACTTTGACTGACTTATGACGATGCCATCTTCAACTTGCTTCACTTGAATTCCCAGAAAGAAATTGAGTTCCCCCATGGCACTCATTTCAAATCTGTCTTTCATCAGCTCCTCAAAGTCTTTGCATAGCTTTGGATTAGTTGAACCAAAGATGATGTCATCCACATATACTTGAACTAGCAATATGTCTTTTCCTTGTCCTTTTATGAAGAGAGTTCCATCTATAGTACCCCTCCTGTATCCATGTTTACAGAGATACTCAGACAGTGCCTCATACCACTTCCTGGGTGCTTAATCCAGCCTATAGAGAGCTTTGTCAAGCTTGTAGATATAATCAGGATGATCAGGATCTACAAAACCAGGTGGCTGTTTGACATAAACCTCTTCATTTATCACTCCATACAAAAAGGCACACTTCACATCAAGTTGAAAGACCTTGAAGTTCTTGGATGCAGCAAATGCCAGGAATATCCTAACAGCTTCTAATCTTGCCACTAGAGCAAAGACATCAGTGTAGTCAATCCCTTCTTCTTGTGTGTATCCTTGAACAACCAGTCTAGCTTTGTTCTTGATGATGATGCCTCTATCATCTTTCTTGTTCCTAAACACCCATTTGGTTCCAATGATAGTCTTCCCAGAAGGAAGAGGACAAAGGTTCCAAACTTTCTGCCTTTTGAATTGAAGCAACTCTTGTTGCATAGCTTCAACCCAACTTCCATCCTTTAGTGCTTCATCAACTTTCTTTGGCTCTATCTGGGATAGAAAATAAGAGTGAAGACAAACATTTGCTTCATGAGTTTGTCCTCTTGTCTTTACCCCTGAGATAACATCTCCAATGATGTTTGTGGTAGGGTGAGACTTGTGGATCCTAAGCTGAGGGATCACAGCAAGTTGTTGAGAAAGATCTAAATTTGAAAAATTTAGATCTGGCATAGATGTTTCTCCCACCACATCAGCACACTTTTCAAGTGAAACTTGATCCAAGCAGTGTGTGATCATTGATGTTCTCATCTATGGTGTGGTTAGTGGAATCAAGAAATTCTTGGTCACTGTCACCATCACCATTGTTGTCTTCCACAGTTGAGGTGTTCTTATCTGGTTGTAGAGCCTCTGGGCTAGAATTTGAAGGCATACCAGATGTATCAGCTGAATTTGTCATTGTTGGGCTAACAGAAACCTCATTTGCAAAAGTGGTTCCAACTGGAGCTGAAGATATATGTCTTGAAGATCTTCCTAGCTCAAATCTTGGATCAGGATCATTTGTATTTAAATTTTTTGCAGATCCTAAAACATTCTCACAAGATTTGTTGAAAACAGTTGGTAACCAAATCAAGATCAAACAACCAATCCGGACCAGAACCAGCAACACAAGGTGTGTGTCATTGAAAGTCACATTGGCTGACTCCTCAAAATTCTAGTTCTGAGATTGTACACTCTATAAGCCTTAGCTTGGGAAGAGTATCCAATAAAGTGTCCATCATCTGATTTCTCAGCAACTTGGCAATTTGATCTTTGGTATTCAAGATGGTACAAGGACATCCAAATGACCTAAGAAAACCAATGAAAGGTATCCTCTTGTGCAAAGTTCATAAGGAGTTTTGCCATGAGTCTTAACTACTAAAACTCTGTTCTGCATAGCAGGCAGTGTTGACTGCCTCTGCCCAGAAGTGATAGGCAGTTTAGAGTCAGACAGCATGGTTCTTGTAGCTTCAATTAGTGTCCTGTTTCTCCTCTCAGCAACACCATTTTGAGGAGTCCTGGGAGCACTAAATTGTCTTGGAATACCTTTTTCATCATAGAATGTATCAAGGATATGGTTCTTAAATTCGGTTCCTTGATCACATCTTATGATCTTGACCTTGTGATCAGATTGATTCTCAATCTTTAAGATGAAATTCTTCAGAATCTCAGGAGTCTCATCCTTAGTTCTAAGGAAGAAAACCCAAGTGAACCTTGTAAAGTCATCTGTGATCACTAGATAGTATAAGGTCCTCCTAAACTCATTACACTGGTGGGGCAAAGAGATCCATATGTAACAGTGTAGGGGTGTAGTGATGGAGTTCTTTTCCTTAGGCTTGTGAGATACCTTATGTTGCTTCCCTTTCAGGCATGCAACACAGTGGTCATCACTTCTAAACTCTTTCTTTGGCATTCCAGTTACCAAATCATGCTTAATTAGTTTATTCATGTTTTAAAGTTACATGGCACATTCTTTTATGCCATAGGAAAGACTCATCACTGTTGGCTTTAGATAGAAAGCATGAAACTTCTCTAGAGGGAGAGGTTTCTTGCAAATCCATCTTGTACATGTTTCCTTTCCTGGGGCTCTAAGCAGGATATGCTCATGAGGAATGACCACACCAGGCTTAAGAACAATGCACTCATGCTCAGTAAAGAGCATGTTATGACTCTGATCACAAAATGAGATACACTCAGAAGATTGTATCCAAGCTCCTTTGCAAAGTTTACCTTTTCTATGCTGAGCTTACCATTTGTGACCTTGCCCCTTCCAAAAATGTACCTGCCTTCATCTCCTCCAAAAGCAACTGGTCCTCCATCAATCCTTTCAAAGTTCTAGAGTAGTGACCTATTGCCTGTCATGTGCCTGGAGCAGCCACTGTCTATGATCCAGACATTTCTGTCTGTCTTCAGCTGTCCCTGCACAAAGAGAATGATTAGTTACATCTGGAAACCCAAGCCTTGCTTGTCTTGGGCTCATTTGCAGAAGGTAATTCAACAGTAATAGATCCTATGGTTGTACTAAGAGGATCTTGAGCTGTTGTTGATGGAGAAATCTCAGTCACTTGGTCTTTCTTAGACGTCCACACCACCTTTGGAGTCTTGGACTTGACATTCAAAACTTAGAAGCTTTTGGACTTCAGAAGTTTTGATGACTGACCTTCGGAAGATTCTGCAACACTGCAGCAGACTCAGTGCTTCGGAAGATCCTTTCTTCCGAGACCAAATATTCTTCCCGAAGAGAATTTTCCACTTCCCTTCTTGTTAGATTTGGAACTTCCAAGGAAACAGGTTTTCCTTCCAAAGCTTGAATCTTCTTAGAACTCTTGAAGCCTTTGTTTTGGCCATATGGACAGTACCTTTAGGATTGAAGGGACAATCCTTGGCAATGTGAGTGGTGCTGTCACACATAACACAATTCATCTTCTTCTTCACAAGAGCCTTTTCTTGAGAGTAAGACTGTCTTTGGTCACTTCCTTCTCCACCTTCATCTTGCAGATGCTGAGACAGTCCTCTTGGGCTGAGGACTGTGCTTGGAGTTTGATGGTCCAGGCTGTGCAGCAGTGGTACACAGCAGATCAGTCTTCTTCTTGCTACTGAGATGAGTTGAGAACAAGAACCAGAACTCTTAGCAAAGAGTTTTGGTTATGTCTTCAGTCCCTACCACTTTAAACCCTGCAGAAATAAAAACTTGTTTCTGCTTAGAGTCAAAAGTAGCCTTGATCTCTTGAGCCCTTGCCTTTCTTTTGCTCTTTCTGATCAAGTTCTTTCTCATGGACTTGGTCATCACAGTCTTCACTTTCTCCTCAGAAGGATAGTGGCCCTTCTTGGAATCCTCCTCTTCACTCTTTGTAGAGGGATTCTTCACTATCTCTTCTTCATCCTCCTCACTCATAGGATCTATGAGAGGAAGCTCATCTCACAAGTTCCACACCTAGGAGATCTTACTGACAAGATTGTGTGTGGAGGAGCTATCTCATTGGATCCCAGTCCCTGCCTGTTTTGATAGCACACTTTGTTGTGCAGGATGAGGATATCATGTTCTTGAAGGTCTCTTCTTCAAGAACACTCTTTTCTGCCCTGGCTTTGCTGATCACAAGCTCAGCCTGGCACTCAGTTAACTTGGTTATGAGATCTTTAATTTGAGTCCTAAAATCTGTGTGTTCATGTTTAGAACTGAAATGGTTTTCTCTAAGTCCTCTATTTTCAGCTTATAATCATTTTCAGACTTTCTAAAATCAGATTTTAAAATGTTTAAGGACTCAACATCAGATCTCAGTTCCAAGTTATAGGACCTGTACCTGTTAACTTTAGCAATGCATTCAGGAGTACAGAGATGTTCCAATACCTTGGCTTCATCATGATCTGCCATCAGTGCTTGGTTTGGAGAAGCATCTTCCACCTGAAAGCTCCAGTCAAAGCCTCCTTCTTCAACAACAACAGCAGCTTGCTGCTTTGACTTCTCATTATGGAGAGCTTTGTCAGTGTAGTTTGGTCTGGATTGTGTTTGGCCACCATTTGTTCTAGGTGCCTTACACTCTCTGGCAAAGTGGCCCATCAAGTTACAGTTGTAACACTTGACTTTGCCTTTGTCCAGTCCAAACTTTCCACTGGTTGCATTGCTTGGAAACTTCCTTCCAGTCCTCTTGTAGAACTTCTTGGCTCTGTGAGTGAGAAGAGCCATCTGCTGGACTATTTCCATGTATTCCAGATCATCTGGATGGATACAGTCCAGGTCTTCAAGAGTGAAAGAGAGTTGCCACAGCTTTCATCAGAAGACACAAAAGCTTGAGAAGAGCTTGTCTCTTGGAATGGGCTTCCTTGAGTGTAGTTCTCCTTTGGTGTCTCTGGAAGGTGATGAAAGGACCCTTGGGTGAGTTGTCAGGGTAGCATAAGAGATGATGTTTGGGTTCTATGCTATCCCTTTCAACCACATGTAGGGCTGAACCCATTTGATTGTTGGAGTTTCCAGATGAACTTGCATGTTCATCTCCATCTGGTAGCCACTGAGAATCCCATATAACTCTGTCAGAGTAAGAGTTTTGAGATTTTCAGTTCTCTTGATCACCACACAGTAGTGTGTCCATGCCTAGGAAGTGAGGACATGAACTTCCTTACAATGTCTCTGTTTTCAAGAGAAACTCCTCCATCCACAAGGGTATCCACAATCTCAACATACCTGAAGTACTGCTGAGTCATGGTCTCACCTGTTTTGAAGGTGAAGTTTTCAAACTGCTGCTTCAGGAGATCCTTCTTGTTCTCCTTGGCTTCAGAAGAACCCTCATACATCAGTTTCAGTGCATCCCACACTGCTTGGCTGTTTTGCACTTCTTGAAACCTCTGTACACAGAGTTTGGAAGGGCATTTGAAGAGTCATGGCTTTTCTGTCTATCTCTACTCTCTTCCTATCTTCATCAGAGTAGTTAGCCACATCTTTGGGGATCATACCAGCACCAGTAGCAGAAGGTGTGCTGGGTATGAAAGGTCCATTCTCAATAGACTCCCACATTCTTGAATCAAGAGACCTGATGAAACCTTCCATTCTTAAACACCAGGTGTCAAACTCATCAAGAGTGATCAGTGGGGACTTGTTCATGGTTCCAGTTTCCATATCAGTTTTGGAAATGGCTGCCATTTGAAAAGTTTAGTATTTTGTGTGTGAGGGATCTTAAGATGGTGAGATCTTATATCAAGAGCCTGGAAAGCTCTGATACCAAATGCAGGATCGTTGAAGGGTATAAGTTACAACACAACAACACAAGAAGAAGATAAACTAAACTTAGATCAAATAGTAAACTGGATTAACCAAGTAGTGACACTAAGAACACAAGTAATATAAGAGACAGAACACAAAGAACACAAGTGTTTGGTTTTTAAGAATGCAGTATATTGCCTTCTCTTTGTTCTATAACAAGTGTTACAAAAGCATATTCAAAAGATACAAGAACATGAGATACTTATACAACATCCTACAGCCGGCTATACTTTGAAAGCCAGCTGGATACAATTGACTAGACACACACAAATCAATTGTAGAGTCAAAAGGCAGATTGCCTTTTGACTAGTGACTATGACATGCCATAGCTCACATCCTTATCTATTACAAAAAGGATAAAGTACATAAAGTAGAAAGTTACAGACTCAAGACCTCAATGTACAGTTACCAAAAGCATGGACCTTTTCACCAAACCATGTTAGTTGGTGTCTAGCTTTATGGAACAGTACATCAGATAAAGCATGTTACTAAAGTCTTCGGAAGAAATCTGTCTTCATGAACTTGAAGCTTCGGAAGACTTTGTCTCTGAGGCTTCGGAAGACTTCATCTTTGGCTTCAGAAGATGTTGGTATTGGCTTCGGAAGATTTCACACTTAGAGTATTTCTATTGCACATGTGAAACTTCCGAAGCATTCTACTTCAATGCACTTGTGCAGCATGCAGGAAAGACTAAAGATGTTTAGGTTGCATCAGCCTCTTCATTAATCTCTACAAGGGTGTTGAACCAATATGGCTTACCAACTTGTTTAGCTAAAGATGTTTATACTTTATACAAGTGGGCCATTGTTTCTATGACTCACAAGAATTGTACAAGCTTTACAATTCCAAAAGTGTACAACTCCCTGTTTTGCTTTTTGAGATAAATACAAGGATTTCTAGATTAGCTAAGTACAAGAGTTTGAGGAAATTATGAAGATGTTAGACAATAATAGATCTAGTCCAAGGGTAGTTTGTTGAAACATATATATACCTAGATCCTGATCTCAATGTAATATGTCTTGAATGTCTTACACTATGTAATATTGGGTACTTAATGAAATGAGAATTTTTGATTGTGACTTGTAATGTTTAATTTTCATTATGAGTTGTTTAACGCATATTGACTTGATTATATAGGTTTGTGGTTGATTGAATTAATGTAAATAACATTATGATATTTAATACATTCAAACTTAACAACATGAAGTTATCATGCGAATGGCCATGCAAATGAACCATACGCATGAACAACTTCATGCGAATGACTCAGTCGCACGACTGAACCAGGAGACTGGATCAGTCGTATGATTGTCACATAAGAATGGCTCAATCGCACGACTGAACACTCAGTCGGGCGAATGGACCAACCGTATGACTCAATCGCATGACTGAACCATGTTAATGGTTTAGTCGCCCGAATGAGCAACCCTAACCTATAAATACTGCTTAACTCGTGGAAAAACGTAAGCATTCAATCCATTTCGACTCCAGACGTACCCTAGCCGTCCAGAAGCCTCTAAGTTCGTACTCCAAGTTCATAGAATGTTGTAGATTGATTCCTAATCGATTCTTGACGTTAGATTCAATACACAATTGTGTCTACGTGCGTTCTCACTGATTGGATCGCCAATCAAATAAGATTCCGCACTATTTGGTTTGGTTTACACGTTAATCAGTAGGTATTTCTTTCAAATACCAGATCCTAACAATTGGTATCAGAGCTGGTTACCGCTGAAATGATCTAACAGTCATTCTAGCAACCCGAGCTCTTGATTTTTGATCAATTTCAGATCTTGATGTTAAATCCACTTCGTGTTCTTCGTGTTTTACTCAGATTTGGTTACGTGTGTAGTTTCTATGTTAAAAATCGAACTCGAACCACGTTCTAATCACCCCTGCGAATCTTATGATGTCTATGTTGGTTCGTTTCATGTAAAATTCATAAGATTAGGGTTTTGGGCAGCCCTGGAGGCTGCAGATCTTAAAATCTGCATGCAGACCCATTCATACGACTGGGCCATGCGAATGGACCATTCGTACGACTGGACCATGTGAATGGACCATTCGTATCACTGGACCTGTCGTATGTTCAATCGTGCGACTGGACCAGTCGTATGTTCAATCGCACGAATGAGCCATCCGCATTTGTTCCAGACCAAAAAAGGGTCTGGAACTACTTCTTGCACAGATTTGAGGATGGGCAAAGCATATTCACCCTGAGGTTCTTTTGTCAATTAAGTTCGATGTATACCCCATGATTTGTCGGACTTCCAGAATAGGCGAATGTATTTGGAATACGAAAGAGAAAAGAGAAGATGTCACCAGTCAGTGCTGATTTTGTGAGGTAGTCAGGAGCATCTGACTACTTATGGGCCAATCAAGTTATATTTATCCACACAAAGAGGATTCTCATTCTTAGGGGGAATCCATGTATAGATAAAGTGAAGACGCAATCAGAAAGTGATGATGTGAGCAGGTTTCTGATGATGAATCTACGTGCATGCTGATTTGTTTGATATTGTCAGCTATGGATTGGAACCTTCAACCTTTTGCCCAATACACCGTATGAAGACGCCAAGAGAGCACAACGTTTATATATTGGGATATGCTGAATGTGAGGGGGAATTTCTGCAGGTGTTGATGTTAATCAGGTTAGCCTGTGTGAAGATTGAAGCAATGGAAAACTGTTTATGTCATTATCTGGAAAAATTAGTCATATGGGGAATCTTGCTGCTGTGATGGTGTTCTGCAAAGTAAACGAAAGCTATTATGCCTAAATTCATTTTCAGGGATACTGTAGCAACCTGACGGATCGGTAACGTTGGCTAATATGGTTGTTCGTTTAATTCTATTGGAAACCAGAGCAAAGATTGACTGAAGATTGTAAGAGGTGTTATCTATTATTCGCAAGCAACGTCCAAAGGGGAATTTGTTGGAGCATATATAGTCATATATAGTGTGTCCGTTGCTTGTTGAATAGTCTAGGATTAATGTAATACACCTGATATGTTGTAAAAACATGAAACTGGGTCATTCACAGGAGCATATGCGAATGAGACTCAGTCGTACAATTAAGCCATGCTCATGGACCAGTCGTGCAACTGAGAGATGCGATTGGGACATTCGTAAGACTGAACCATAAGTATGGTCCAGTCGTACGATTGTACCATACGCATGGTCCAGTCATACGATTGAACCATACGCATGGTCCAATCACACGAATGGGCCCAGTCGCATCTAATATGGGCCGAGGCCTATATATACCAGTTTCAATGTGTAGAGAGTAAGGGTTTTGAGAGGAGTCTGCCTGGAGCCTAGGGCTGCCGGATGAGAGGGGAGATCATGCTTGATCTCCCTTGCCAAGAGTCTTGATTCTTATGTTGTAACGAGCTTATAATCGTTAGGTTTATCAATGAACCCATTCAATTATAGTCCGTGTTATTAATTGTCTCTTGGTTTTGTTGTTGTTTATCCTTCCATCAAGAACACGCTCGGATGTTTACCGATCCAGTCGACTTCACATTTTTAAAGCTCAAGCTCGGCTTGACAAATACTTTTTGAAGCTCAAGCTCGGTTCGGTTCGGTTATTTGTTTATATATTATTTCTAATATTTTTATAATTAATTATGATATAGATTTATAATTATATATTTTATATATAACGTTATGCATGTTATCTAATTGTTTTTTTATCATAGCTTTATGTATAATAAATATTGTTTATATAATATATTTAATAAATTAAATAAAAATATGTAAATAAAAAGCCCGTTTAAGCTTGCGAGCTTGCTCAAGCTAGATATGTGAAACTCGGGCTCGGACTCGATAATTAATGAGCTTTCTTTAAGCTCGAGCTCGACTCGAACTCGATAAATAAATGAGCTTTTTTTAAGCTCGAGCTCGGCTCGATAAAGCTCAGCTCGTTTCTAGCCTTTTTCGATCCGATCTCGAGTGCTTGCGAGCGGCTCGGCTCATTTGCACCACTAGTTTTCTCAAACCTTTAAGATTGTCCTTACCAGCGGGATCTTCTCCAGTGTAATAAATGTAACTTTTGGAACACAATAGGTTTTTCATAACTTGTATTGGAGTTTTACTGACCGATGTTGTCACACCCCAACCGGCGACTGAATATGTCAGGGCGTGTAGATTGTCCATAACACATATCACTATTAAAGTGATAATTTATTTAATCAACCCAATTGCATAAGTCTTACCAAGAATCCATAAATTGTTCAAACAAACATACCATAAAATAAATTAAAATTGATTTATTTATTAGGTCCACAAGCATCCTAAGTGTCATAAACTTGAAAGTATCTTAGGCGGCATTTCTTGCGACATGTATAAATAAAGGTCAACTATAAGTTGGTGAATAAACATATGTGTTGTTTCATATAACAGGTTTAAAACATGATTCAATAGTCAAAGTATGAATTCAAGCAAGTATGACTAAGCCAAATGCATTGATCAAATCTTTGTTGAAAAGCGTCCCTAACCAACGAGTTGGACTAAGAATATCGATTTCGATACCCAAATGTCATCTACAACGTCCCGTCTGGCGGGTGTCAAACCAATAGCGCTATCATCGTCACCTTAGGCTTTAGAAAGTTAACAATCTCATGCTAGCAAATAAGTAAGAAAGATTGACCACCACATAAAAGATTAATCCAACAAGTTTATCATAAATGCCTAAAATACACACAAGACTTAATTGAATTGTATGATTTGTAAGAAAGATTTATAATTGAATACATATACATGTCACATCCTAAAACATGAAAGGAAAAGGGACTATGGATACTCATATTAATGGTTAAGAATTAGTTGGACTTATGACTTGATTAATGGAAATGGTGAAAACCTAAATTAGTATGATTATATGCATTAGAACTTATGTTTAAGGTTATGATTATGAGTATTGACCATAGTAATAAAGGAATCAAATGCAAAGGAAAAGGAAGGTTGTTGCAACATCAAAACAGATTTAGATAGATTCATTGTTATAATTTCATGTGATAATTAAAACCTCAACTTTTAAGTGAAAATTCTGAAAATCTCCAGTCTATTAGGATGTTAGGAATTTAGAAATGTTTTTCAAATTCAGATCGAAAGCTTATCAAAACAGCAGTGCAAAGCAGAAGGTGCAAATATGCGCACTTACTTTGTAGAGGCTATTGCAGAGACGTCTAATAAAATTTAAAGTCATGTGAACTATGGTTAGAAAGATAACGTGATTAACTTAGTAATGGAGTCAGAATTTGTAAATGTTTGATTTATTATACCATTAATGGCCATTTCAAGTTGTAACATATTCTGTTCAAAATTAACGGTAGCACTTACGTGTAAGGGTTTAAAAATAATAAAAGCATATAATAATTTTTTTGGGAATATATATGATAATAGGATGGTTATAATTGAATAAAAACACATAAGAAGTTTGATTATAAAGTTGTTTAGAATTATTTAGAAATTGAAAGAGTAATAAGAACAATAAAACTAAGAATATAATTGCTAGCTTAAGAACGACAAACGGATTTGAAACTTCTAAAGGCTTGAATGGAGGATTGGAGTTAAAATTTTCTTTATATTATTTAGAAGGAGAACTCTCTTGTAAATTAAGAATAAAAGTTGGTGTAAGAAAATTATGAGATAAAGTGTAGTATTTATAGGTAGGAAAATAGGGGTTATGAACGAGATATCTTAATGAGCTAACTAAGATTTGAGAGGTTATGAAGGAATTATAAATAAGTCAAAAAAGAGAGAGTTTTAGTCTTCAAATTTTATTAAAATGGTAGAATGTTTATAAAAACTAATTTATATAAAAAGTTTGTATTAAAGTTGTATAATTAGAGATTTATTTGGAGGATTCTAAAGACTTTAAAATAGTTAGTATTTCTTTTTATAAAACTATAATAACTATAAACTTTTATAAAAATATTATGACTAATACTTTCTATAAAATTAAGGATGGATGTACACAAAGTTTAGTTTTTTATATAATATCACATGTTTACTTTTATAAGAAGTTAATAACTTTATAATAGAGTAAATTATCATTTGCATCCCTAACGTTTGTTCATTTTAACCATTTGCATCCCTAGGGTTTGAAAATTACCATCTGCCCCCTGACGTTTCATTTTTATTTTCATTTGAGTCCAACACACTAACGACGTTAGATTTTTCAGTTAAATTTAATAAAATGATAAAAATACCCTTATTTAATACCCCCTGTCACACCCCAACCTTGACGGCGGAAACGTCGAGATGTGAGGGTTAAGATTGTTCACAGCCACATAACGCTATATTAAATTGTAAATATTATTATCATAAGTCTTGAAATAAAAATACAATCATAATTCCCAAACAAGTAATAAGTTCGAATGCAACAAACATAAAGTAAACTTTTATTTCATTTACTAGGTCCAAATCCTAGATTATACCATGCTTCAAAAGATCACTTTAAGCTTGAGGTTGACCTGAAACATGATGAAAATAAGAGTCAACTAAAAATAGTTGGTGAGTTTCCAAGGTTTTCATACATAATATGAAAAAGAAAGTTACAAGTAGCAATTCATGTCATAGGTTATAAGCTAGTATGGTTATAGAACACATATCGTTACCACAAACCTCGACTTGATTACAAGTATAAAGATTGGCTAAGTGTATTTGGTTTCCTAGTGCACAAGCATACGGCTCCTAGGAGTCGGCAATACATCGACTTTAGCACCAATAGGCTTGTCAGGCCCAAAGATCTAAGACGTCGCCAGGCTAGCAATAGTTAATGATTGTAACAAAACTATGTATCTCATATAAACACTTACAATACCCAAATAACCATGACATGATAATAAGATGAATTGCATGTGCTTACAAGTCTCAAACGTTAATAAGTGTACAATGTATAGATAATCATGTTTCACCCCAAAGTAGTGTGAAATAAAAATAAAATGGGGCAAGGAAAACTCACATGATAATAAATATATAATGGCGATTAATAAGAAATAATATATGCCGCTCCAAGGTAAAACGTCACAGACACCTAAACATATAAATGTTCAAGATTTAGGTTAATGAGGTTTATCATTTAAACATGGACTAGGTTCCTTAGGATTTAAGAGAGTTTTTGTAAGCCCATTTTAGTTATTAATTATATATTATATATATATATATATATATATATCTATAATATATATATATATATATATATATATATATATATATATATGTATTTATTATTTTGCAAAATAAGGAAATATTCTTACAAAATTTTAATTTCATTGTTATTGGTTTGAGTATCATATAACTTTAATCGAATAAGATGTACGATTTATTAATGATTCAAGTAAAAATTAAATTTTACATAAACTCATTCGTATAACAATCTAATTTTTTTTATAGAAATATTAATTATTACATTTGTGAATAATTTTATATTAAAATATTACAAAGTTTTACAAGAATAAATTTCTAAGAAATAATTAGATGACTTTAAAATATTTAGGGTTTATAAAATTCATTTTTATAATTATTATAAATTTTTTATAAATAATTTCAAGCCAAAAGGCTTTTAAAAAAATTACATGAGGTGCCCGGGTTCGAACCCGTGACCTCATGTTTGGGGAAACATTGACTTAACCAGTGAACCAGGCTTCCAGCCGCGATTATAACCTGGTTTTAATTCTTAAAACCATTGCGAATGAAAAACCCCAATTCCCATATGAACCCTAGAACGATGTTCGATCAAATTGAAGATCAATTCGAGTTTGTTAGCCAAATTAATCATAGGGCTTTTGTTCATTAAGAAGAACCGAGGGTGATGATGTGATTTACTCACTTGATTAAGGTCGAATCGATGCTAAGAACAACCGAGAACAAGTCGCGACCGTGAGTGCAAAAATTCAAGTAATCTTCAATGATGTTCAAATCAAAGGTGCAGATAGCACGTGTGATGGTCTGGACTCAAAGCCCTCTGTCAATTTTGATCTTTGAACACAATAGGGTGGTGTTCGACTAGTGTGCAGGTCGCGATGAGGATGATGCTTAAATTCGTTGTTTGTGTTTGATTCAGGTGAAATTGAAGGGTGTAATCGATTGGAGATAGACAGATGATTGTTTGTACTCAGTTAATTCGATTATTATTGTGTTTTAATGACAAAACGGTCATGAGTTAAAAGAGTTTCGGTTATATGATCGAATTGACTTGGTAATCGATGTATAACTCGATTATTAAGTGCATTCAAGTTCGAAGCACATATGCGAAGCGATTCGGATAAAGTTCGGCTACGAACTAACCGTTTTTTTTATGTTTTAGACTCGCCGGACTTTGGCCGGAGTGTGGCCGGAGTCGCGGCCGGAATTACGGGAAAGGGCGGGGGTTTGGGTTGAAAGTTTGAAATGTTACACATTGGCCCCTTTTAGTTTAATAGTTATCATTTCATGCTTAAAAGTTCTATATTAAGTTTCCAAATTGACAAATACAACCCCCAAACTTAATTTAAGTTTATGTTTTAAACATGGTTAAGTTTAATAACCCTCATAAATTATAAGTAACCTATTAAAAGTAATCTTATTATTACTAATACTATTATGATTATTATTATCATAATTATATTCTATTTAATTTAACATTATTAGCTTCAAATTAAGGATTTAAAAGACATACCAAGCATAAGAATCCCATAAATTTCATAATGGCACAAGTAGTCCTTACAAGAACTTTAAGAAGATTAACTTTTACTTTAACAAAAATACGAGATGTACACCCCCCATCTACTCACACCCCACCCCTTTCATCTTCTCTCTATGTCTCTCTCTCTTCTCCCTCTTTATGTCCATCACCACTACCACCGCGGTTGCCGCACCACCACCGTCGTCGCACCGCCGCTGTCGTCGCACCACCACCACACCTCAATGACCAGTAGAACCACAACCACCCATATTTTTTTTTCTTCTCTTCTCTTCTTTTCTTTGTGTGTGTGTGTGATTGGTAGACCACAACCACCCAGATGTGAAATTATTGTTCTAAAGAAGCAGGTCTAGTGGTGGTAGGGTGAAACATGGTGACGGCCAAGGGTGTTTTGGCAAAAATCACAAATTTAGTAGTGATTATCGGCTATGGTGGTGGAGATAAGGGTTTGGGTGGTGGTGATGGGTGGTTGTGATGGGGGCTACAATGGTGGCGATGAGTGGCTACAGTGGTGGTGATGGGGGGCTGCAGTGGTGGTGATGGGTGGTTGCGGTTGTGGTGATGCGTGGTTGCGGTTGTGGTGATGGGGGGCTGCAATAGTGGTGATGGGGCTGTGGAGGTGGTGATAGGACTACAGTGGTCGTAGTGAGGACTACGATGGTGGTGATGGTGATGGGTGGCTGCAGTTGTGGTGGTGGCGATGGGGCTGCGGTGATGGTGATGGGGCTGCGGTGGTGGTGGTGATGGGGGCTGCGGTGGTGGTGGTGATGGGGCTGCGGTGGTGATGGTGATGGTGATGGGTAGCTGTGGTGGTGGTGATGGGGCTGCGGTGGTGATGGTGATGGTGATGGGTAGCTGCGGTGGTGGTGATGGGGCTGGGGAGGTGGTGATGGGGCTGCGGTGGTGGTGATGGGATTGTGGTGGTGGTGATGGGGTTGCGGTGGTGGTGATGGGGCTGCGGTGGTGGTGATGAGATCTGTGAAAGTGATGATGGTTAGTTGTCATGATAGTGATAAAGGGTAGTTTAGTCTTTTTACAATAATTTAACAGGAAAACTAACAGTGTTAGTCATCTGTACTCAAATGGAAATAAAAATAAAACAACATAGACTCAAATGAGGATAACATGAAACGTTAGGAGTCAGATGACAATTTTGAAATCATAGAGATGCAAATAGTTAAAATAAACAAACGTTAGGGATGCAAATGGTAAATTACTCTTAATAATAATATGAACTTTAGAATTTAATAAATATATACGAAATTTACCATATTACTAATTTAGGCTTCAATCCATCGTCATCATTAAGTTATAGCATAAATAATGTTATAAAACAAAGATTAGTCATACTAAGAGCATTTATAGTATGTTCTTTATCTTTATCTATATAATTACACTAAAAATCACTACATTTTCTCTCTCTTTCTCAATTGAATAATACTTTTTATACATTTATCATTACTTTTTTCTCTCTCTTTCACTCACAACCATTTTAAAAATATTAAAAAAATTATAAGGATTGAACAGTGATCCTTCAAATATATCAATACACAATAACATTTTCTCTCTTCTTCACTCACAACCACTCAAAATCATCCATATAATATATCAAACACACTTACATAATTTTAAGGACTCCACTGTGAATGCTCTAACAAATATAGCTATTATAGAAGCTTGTGTATAGTATGTATAAGACTATAAGTTATCTTGTATAATAGTATGTATGATAAAACAAATAATATAACATAGAATTTAGAAAATTTTAATTCATAAAAAATAGATCGAGTTACAAATATGGATAGATACCGGGGGTTATAGATGTGATGATTAGTAGTCTGTCATCTAAAAAGTCATATGTTATGTATAGACCTATACAAAGTGTATCTTGTTTATTGAATGATCGATTTGACCCAACATCTCATGATTTGAAATGATGGTGTTATACATCACGTATTCACGAATGTGTAAATCTATCATGTTAGATGTGTTAATGATAGGATCCAATCTTGTAGTTAGCTTTTTCAATCCCTTCATAGTTTGTGTCTGAATTGACTATCAAGTTTTTGTAAGAATCTGTGTACAATGCATTTTGTTCAAAATGATAAGGTTCAATAAAAGTAAAATTACTAATGTTTCGTGTTATTAAAGACGAAGACACTATGAGTCATGTTTAACGTGAGGAAGCAACGACTCTACATTAATTTTCATGATTTATGTGACTCAAGCTAACATGAATTTGTCTATGGTACCTTATGATAAACCACCAATGTGTTTTTAAGCATTGGTTATGGATAAAATGAGAATTTCATATTTAAATATGTTTAGGTTTAGATTAATCCTATATTAAAGAAATTAAAAAACTGGTTGAAATGAATGGTCGATTTGTACCTAGACATTATGTAGAGGAAACATGCATGATTGATGATTATATGCAACTATTGTCACGAATCATTGGCCGTGGGGGGTATCAAATGTTTCTTGATGTTATTAAATGATGTAACGTTGTAAAATAACTATGGTAACAATCACGTAGTACATGAGTTCAATAATAAAAATTTTAATGGTTATGAGTGAAGGCTTTGACTTTATAACAATATCTTTTATGATAAAAATTATGTATAAAATAATATTTTATAATAAAACTTTCTTTAAAAATAAACTATTTTTTCAAACATTTTGTTTTTAAATAATCTATTTTGAAAAAAAAAAGTTTTTTCATAAAAATCCAGTGTTGTACAAAAACTCCGTTTTTTAATTATATTCATCCTATAATTTCTTTTTCTTTTTAGAAAACTTCATATTTTTATAAAAAAATATTTTTTTAAGATCAGTTTTAAAGTGTACTATATTTTCAAAAACAAGGTTTTATAAAAAGGTGGTTTAAAGAATGAAATGGAGGAGTGATTAGAGGGTTTATAAATTAGACCTTAAAAGCAGTAACAACCACCCAATATTTTACTTATTGCAGGTGCTTTTCATATTTCTTTGATTTTTTCTTATTTTTAAATTCTTTTACTTTATCATATTCTTTATAAAATGTTTTTCTTGAGCGTTTTTTTTCGTTTCAATGTTACGCGCTATTACATTGTAACACGTTATACATAATATCTTTTCTATCTATACTAAATCACCACAACTTTACACGTTTCTTTTATGTACCTAATCTTATTTTTATCTTAGAGTAATTTTTCATGTCAATATTAAGTAATCTTACGCCGCAACGTACAATGTATAATACACTTCCCTATCTATATATATCGAACGGACGTAACTTCATACATTTCTCTAAGTACTTAATCACATTAATATTATCATCGCAACACACGTAACGAAGTTATTAACGCTTAATTTCTAGTACTTTTACCTTGAAATATAAGATAAGGGTAAATTTACCAACTTTAATGTGAATGTTCTTGGTAATGCTGTGATAGATTTCACCTAGGATGATTTTCTTTTTTTCTACTTTTAAGACAGAATATCTGCTTACATGTAAAAAAGAACAAATATTTTTATTAATCCAGAGAGATAAAACAAAATAAATAATCAACTTACAGGGTTTTTTTGGTGTTTTGTGTTGTTTACCTTGGATGCCGACGCCAAAGGCAAAGGCAAAGGCAAGCCCTACATCTTGATGTACTACCCAACAAACTTCATTACCCCTCACCCTCCCATGCCCATCCTTTATTATCATTTTGTTTTCCTAAAAATAAAACATCACAAAAACTCACAGCATTTGTCATTAATGTAGCTAAGCTTGCTTAATTGATTAGATAAATGATAATTAATAATCATATTAATCTTCCTTTCTATATAATATAACTACCAACACTGCATTGCCCTCTTCAAGATTCATGTGGATTCTTAAAGCTCTTAATTTAGGATATACTTGTTTGTCATTTCTTAATAAGATAATATACAACTTTTTTATTTAAATTATAGATTAGGATCATAAGTTCCAGCAAACTTTTTCTAAACAAATTATTTAACCACGCTCTCACTGATATTTACTTTGTGTTTTGGTTAAAGCTGTTTGTTTTGGAAATAAGCAAAGTTAACAATTCTTCTCTTTTTAACTATTTTGTTGTGTGGTGATTTTATAAATAAACATAAAATAAAATAAAGAGTGTTTTTCTCGGTAAAAAACTTGTTTTAATCGGTATATTTTCATTGTCTGTATCAATAATATAAAACATCCACTTTTATACAATAAAATGAAAATCTTCTCATATGAAATTTTTGCGAGAAATGAGAATTCATTTGTTTCCTTATGGTACACTAAAACAGGGTGATTAGGGTTGAAAACAAATCAAACGAACACGAACGAGATATTGTTCGTGTTCGTTTATTAAAAAAATGAACATGTTTAAAAACTGTTTACGAATACTTACCAAACACAACAAAGGCAATTAGGCAAAAAAACCTAAACAAATATTCATATAAATAAATAAATAAAACAAATACAAAATGATTATATGTTTATCGTAAAATAAAATTTGATTTTTCATCATAAACATTACATAGAAACTACCAAAAATAAATTAATATCCAAAAATACTTTTGATATAATTTTTATAAACGAATACATTAACGAACACGCTATCGAACGCTCACAGACATAAATGAACTGATGTGGCTTGTGTTCATGTTCGTTCGCTTAGCTAAACGAACGGAATTTTCTTGTTCGTGTTTGTTTGCTTATTAAATGAACTTCCCGACAAACGATTCACGAATCGTTTCCTGAACGTTCTGTTTGCTTGTAGCTCTGGAGGTAATGGTTTAAGCTCAGGGTCATTAAGATTTCAGATTCAAATTTGAGTTGATGAAATTTTCCTACAATGATGATTTTTTCTTTTTAAAGATGTTCAAAATTAATACGAAGAGTTCGCATTTCATGTAAGAAAAGATTACTAGAGCTTGCTTTACGGTAGTTTTTAGGCGCCATTATAAAAAAGAGCTAAAAAGAAAACAATAATAAACATATGTACCGTACAAGTAACCAATGCGCTCGAGGCACGATTCTGTTGGTAGCCCTTTTCCGTCGTCGTTAATTTCTGAATCCCCCACGGACTCCATTATCACCACATTCACCTCCACACACACACAAACACACAAACACACAAACACACTCTCTCTCCCCCTCTAGAAAACACACACACACACACACACACACACACACTCTTCAGCTTCACGCACTCACCACTTTCTTCAATCAAGAAAATTTTCATCTTTCTGCAATTTCATACCCAAATTCACCCACACAATCACCCTTTTCTTCTTCTTCTTCTTCTTTATCACCACCACTTTACTGTATCTCAAACATGGGTAGCAGAATCCCATCGCACCAGCTCAGCAATGGCCTTTACGTATCGGGTCGACCCGAACACCACAAAGAACGCCAACCCACAATCGTCTCTCGAGCCATACCCTACACCGGCGGCGACGTCAAGAAGTCCGGCGAACTCGGCAAAATGTTCGACATACCCGTCTCCGACCACCCACCTCCGCTCCTCAAATCCCACCGTGCCTCATCTTCTTCCCAACACAGCAGCGGATCCTTCAGATCCGGCCCCAATTCCGGCTCCGGACCCATACCAAAACGAACATCCGGGTCGGGACCCATTTCGGGCCTTCATCCCACCGGTCTGCTGACATCGGGTCCTCTCGGGTCGAGCGTCGGCGGAGATCCGGCCAGCTGGAGCCACCGACAAAGGGGAAGACGGTGTACGGCCCCGCCGTTACTACTTTAGGGTTTGATGATGTGAGGTTAGGGTTTAAGGTTTCGAAGACGCTAATGTGGATGATGGTGGTGATGGCGGTGATTGGTTGATGGTGGGGACGTTCTTGATGGTGGCGGTGAAGAAGCCGGTGATTCTTGTGGCGGTGGTTGCGGTGGTGGTGCTCGCCGGAGTTGTTATACTGTGGAATTGTGCTTTGAGGAAGACGAGATTCTTGTCGTTTTTACGAAAGTACCCTGATGCTGAGCTTAGAGGTGCTGTTGATGGCCAATTCGTCAAGGTCACTGGGGTAATCTTGCATTCACACTCACTCTTTCTATATATGATTCAATTATTGAAAACTTTCTATATCAGAAGGTGATTGACGAACACCCTTTATGGAAAGTACAATTTTTTTATGCGTTATATACATGCTATCATCAGCAAAACTGATTCTTTTCTTCATATGAATGAATGAATGAATATTATTATTTTTATTGATTTAGGCTTGAATCTTGAATTGTGTTAGATGAGATGGGTCAATCAACTTGTTATATAAAATTGATTGGTACTTTCTTTCTTACTTTCTTTAAATGGTATTGTTTTGGGTAGTAGATTGAATCTTGAAGTGCCTATATTTTAATGAATTATAGCTGTTTTTGATCTGATTTACGTATGAGCAATCGACTGTCCAGTTTCCAACTACGGATATGATATTATCTGCTGGTTTTCTTGTCAGAGAGATCAAGTTTTCTTATTTCTATTTTTGCATTTTGTTTCAACTTTCAACAGCAAATTTTTTACTTTTAAATATCATCTAACCTTGCACTTATCAAGGGTTTTAACTCGCATCATATATATAAGGTAATCACGAGTGCAATTAGGCTATAAGACATGAGTTTTTTTCTTTTTATAAGTAATTATATGTTTGTTTCTTGATCCCAATATCAAGTTAGCTATGAAGAGATGACATTATGTATGTTGCTTTGGGGTAACTTGCTACATTCTCCTTCATTCTTGTTTGCAAACTTTGTCGATTTAATTCAATTTTATTGTTGGACTCCCCTTGTTTGGATGTGTTGGCAAGAACAATACTGCAATTCTACTGTTTGCATATTACATTGGTTGTTTAGAAATGGATGAAATGCTAATCACTTTCCATTGTTTTGGCTACTTATTATATAAATTCTGGAATGTTTGCAGATTGTCACATGTGGTAGTATACCTCTTGAATCATCCTTCCAGAAAGTACCAAGGTGTGTTTATGTTTCTACAGAATTGTATGAATACAAAGGGTGGGGTGGAAAATCAGCAAATCCAAAGCATCGTTGCTTCTCTTGGGGATGCAGGAATTCTGAGGTTAGTTCAACCTCTCACAGAATCAGCTATCATCTACAGTTTGGTTCTCTAAGTAAATCACTCTTGCTAATTAAAAAAGTTTGAGATCCAAATAGCACATACAAGTTAAAATTTAGGCCAATGTAGCCTTTGAAAAGGTAAACAAATTTAAAATATGTGGATACAATATCAACAGATACCAATTGTGATGTTGGCTTACATGATAGCAACACAAGTTCTCAAGTTTATATTTAGACGTAAAAAAGAAATTATAGATCGTTCTCAAAATAAAGAAACTTGAAAGCTTGTTATTAAATATATACCATAACATTATAAATCACAAAAGCCAAAATTTTGGTTTATTCTGTAAGAGGTAGTGTTTATTGATGTTTTTAAGAGGCGGCTTGGTTTCTTACTTGCTCCTGTTTATCTTAATTTGTATTATATCCTTTTTTTTAAATTCCTTTTCATAATTCTATGGTATATTACGTACATTCCTTTGGCCCTTCAGGGTTTAGTTACGAACACATTGTTTCCTTTGAATTCCAGAAATACGTGGCTGATTTTTACATATCGGACTTCCAATCTGGGTTAAGGGCTGTTGTGAAAGCAGGTTATGGCGCCAAAGTAGCTCCTTTTGTTAAAGAAACAACTGTGGTTGACATAACCAAGGAAAAGCTTGATTCATCTCCTAGTTTTGTAAGCTGGCTTGCAGATCGCAGCCTGTCATCTGATGATCGTGTTATGCGTCTTAAAGAAGGGTGAGTTTCATAAACGCGCATTGATTAATATATAAAACCCATTACCATATCAAAGAATGTGCCTTTTATGCTTTTTCAGATACATCAAAGAAGGGAGTACAGTTAGTGTGATGGGGGTGGTAAGGCGACATGATAATGTGCTAATGATCGTTCCGCCAACAGACCCGATTTCCTCAGGCTGCCAGTGGACTTGTGGTCTTTTCCCTACCTACGTCGAAGGTCTTGTGGTGACTTGTGATGAAAGTCAAAATGCCGATGTCATACCTGTCTAAAGCTAAAAACTCGCCATGGAAGCGAGCTAATGAGAGCTGCGCCTTCACTCCTAGGTTATCCAAGCGTGATGATTGGAGCAGATAACCTTAGTCAAGTATTAAGTTATGTATAGATGCTGGAGAAGAAGTCACTTATAAATATGGATCACTGTGTATTTATTTGTTTTGTTAGTTAGTTAGTAAGTCAGTAATATGTATTTTCTTGATGGTTATAATGAAGATGCATCACCAATCAGCCAAACCAAGGGCTTGTTGGCTGTAATGGTTTGATGGTGTCATTACAAGTTGTATTGAATGAAAAGTTACGAAATCTGCAACAGATGATGTGCACCTTTTAATTTATCATAAAAACTGCAAAAGCTGAGAGTTTTGATTAATTTATTTGTTTTGAATTTTTTAATATATAATAATACTTTTAAATACGCATTTGATTATGCAAGTACTAGGATACATACTGATTGGGGTTTAAAATCTGAAGGCTCCAAAGCTATATTATATTATATTTGTCGCTTTTTGCTTAATGTAGTGAACAATAATATAATAATGTGTATTGGTCCATGACATGAATTTCATATCCATCCTTGGGTCATTTCTTAGCTAGGTCATTTGTCAACACTAGTTGCATTCGTCTTTAATGTTGAATCAATAATTCCTTTTTATGGGAACTTCTGAGTATATACTGTGTATATATATAGTCTTTGTTTGTTTCACTAAACTAGTTCACGGTAATGTTGGTATTTTTTTCTACAAGAATGCATGATTTGATTAAAGCAACTCAATTGAGTTCAAACTCAACATTTAATGTATATTTGAAAATCAATTCCATTTTTTTAATTGAGTTAGAACGTGGTTTTTCTTCCTTAAGGTTTTACTAAAATTTTATTTGAGTTCAAAAGTTTAAATTTTTTCATTTACATCCAAATGTTTCACAAAAATTGTAATTTGAGTCCATTTAACTACTTCTAATTAACACCGTTTACTTTTTCTGTTAAGTTTCTTACATTAAAGATATTTTTGTCAAAACAATTAAAATAATAAAAAATTAACTCTATGTGAGGAATTATATACGTTAGCCTTGTTTGGTAATCACCATTACGATTTGAATCCACCTATTTATATAAAATAAAGTATAATGATAATCACCTAAAGTTATATAAATAAACAGACAAGTCATATGACACAAATCATTTGAATCATAATCATAAAAGACAAATCATCATAAAAGTATAAAAAAACAATAAACAATATGAGATTAGCAGTCCTCGAATAATAATCATAAAAATATCAATCATCGTAATCAAAATTAAACTCTAAGCCAAATAATCTATTATTTAACAATATGGGAAAAAATAATATGACTACTAAACAAAAATACATTAACAAAACAAAACAACAAATGACAATCATGGATTCAAATCATAACTTTAATTATTAAAAGAGACTATGCGCATAAAACTTTTCACATTACCTGGTTGTTTAGTCAAAATGATTACAAAATAATAAACTAGTTCACGCGAAAAGTTTTATGCGTTCGGTCTCTTTTGGTAATTATAGTTTCTTAAGTTTCGTTAAATGCGTGAGCTGGTTGATTTATATATCTTTTAGTGGTTTATATTTTATGAAGTTTGAAATGAGTATTTTTAGGTGGTTGTCATTATATTTTATTTAATCTAATAAGTGGATTAAATCTCAATGGTGATTATCAAACGAGACAGAACGCATAAAACTGCTCACTATTTTTTATTTTGTAAATGTTTTGACAAAAACACCCCTTATATAAGAAAGTTAACGGAAAATGTTAATGACATTAATTACAAGTAGTTAAATGGATTCAAATGATAATTTTTGTGAAACATTTGGATGCAAACGATAAAAATTTAAACTTTTAGACTCAGATGACAATTTCTATGAAACCTCAGGGATGAAAACCGCATTTAACTCTTTTTAATTTAAGAAGGAATTGAAAGTTAAATTAATTAATATGTAATTAGTATTAATACCCATGCATTTCATATAATAGTAGAAGGGTGCCAACGCAATGCGACAGTGCGACATTTTACACTTGACACATGTTTCTAATTTTTGTTATTCTTGTAGTACTTTTACAAAAGTCTATTTTTTATAAGCTAAAATCTAAAACAACAAATAAATAGGTTTTGCATGACAATGTATACATTTATGTATTAAATTATTATACTTCATAAAATACAAATCGGTTGAGCAAAAAGTTTACACAAAAATATTTAAAAGATACACAGGTTACAGTTATAGCCTCAAAAATTTTTGAAACATGATAGATTAAAAAATATAACTGAAACTTTTATGTAAATTACAGTAAGTGTAATGTTATTATATAACTAATTGTAAGAGTTATAATCGGCAAGTAATATTAAAAATACTATTTTACTCTAAGAATTATTATATCTTATGCATTAAGTAAAATAATTATTAATTTTATGGTATCTTAAAATAATTCTCTCATATGCTTTATATATAGTATAGATTAATATTTAAATATGTTTTTTATTCACTATTACCTCATAATATAAAAAATATTATATAGAAAGAAAATAGCTTTACTTATTGGTAATTTAAATTTGTTGAATTTTTACATAAGTGTTAATATAATGGTTTAAAGTTGTTTGTTTACTAGCTATTACCTCGTAATTTAAACTTTATTTAATCAAAAAAAAAAATAACTTCACTTATTAGTAATCAAAATTGTACATGTTTCATCTAATAATTGGTTACTAAATCCCTAAAATAATGGATAGAGTTGAATAATTGGTTCCTAAATTCTTAAATAATGCAGATTTAAAATTTCAAATAATTCTAATTTGTTAAACTTTTTATGTAAGTGTATGGTTATTATATAAGTAATTGTAAGGGGTTTTAATCTGCACATATTGATTAATTATTATTTTACCTTTAAAAATAATTGTATCTTACACATTGAGTAAAGTGTTGTTAATTTTAGGTATCTTAATATACCCCTCATAAATACTTTATATATGGTATAGATAATAACTCTTACTCACATATTTTTAAGTAACGGGCTGTGAATGCTCTAGTATAATTAAATTATAGCATTCAAAACTTTATACGATTAAGACAAAACACGGTAGTGCAGCCAAAACGTGAAATTGTGGAAAAAACTAATGTTATAATGTCATTGCAAACGTCTAAAACCTTTATGTAAAAAACAAATCCTTCGCGACTTTATGGAATAAATACGAAGTCGTTAAAAATTTTCACGTTGGAGCATTAATAAGATTATAAAACATTTTATAAAACATATATTAAGTTGTAGGAAGAAAAGAAGAAAGTATAGAAACATCAAACATTTTAATCAACTTTAACACCCGATACGTTTATGTTTTCATGACTTATACACTATGACGTGCAACTTCGTTTTGAATAAAATTACATCGAAACATTGATAAAAATAAATAAGTCAGCAATGATAGATTCAATATTTTATAAGCATTAAACTTTAAAAATTATTATAACAAAGAAAAGAAAAGATAAGTGGTAAAACTATAATATATTTTTTTAACGACAAATCTACCTACCACTAAATTATACAAAACTAAATTACATCATGTATAAGGTTGAACCTAAAAAAACTTAAATTGTGTATATGTTTACAATTTAAGAGTAAATTACATAAAATGACTTTTATGTTTGTAATTATTTCACATGTTTTATATACTAAATAACATTTATGTATATTATTTATTTCATTATTGGTCCTTTAATCTAGTTGTCATTAGTTTTCATCATTAAGTTAAGTAACTTGATGATTATATGAGAATATACAAAATTTTCAGGTGAGATATATAACTAAAAAATAAATTGATGTAGTAGGAAAATATTAACGATAAAACCTTGTAACCAACAAGTAAAACTTCAAATACATATTATATGTTTTTATCAGCAATATTTATAAAACTAAATTTTTGAAAAATTATAGTATGATATGTTTTAATAATCTAGAATAAACTTGGTTTATAGAAATTTTAATGCAAGGCATGTGAAGTTTTTTTAGATGTTTTTGTTCAAATTATGGCAACAAAATTAGTTTTGTTGTATAGTATAACTAGTGGGTGATTCATGCGCTTTGTTACAGATTAATTTTGTGTTAAAGTAAGGAAGTCGTTAAGGTATATCAAGAATTTAATAGAACGTTAAGACGCTAAAGATAGGTGCTAGCTAGTAAACGCAAAAGTAAATTTAAAATAAATAATTATAGATCTATTTGTAGTAAGTGTGGCCATAAACTACATAATTGCATACCTTGCACATGCCAATGATAGAGTTTAATTTAGATTGTTAAGTGTTTTAAATTGCTTTTTATTTTGTATTGTCTTGTATTTATGATTAGAAACAATTATGTTTTTGGTTATGTGTTTTGAAATACTTATCAATGTTATTGCAATGATATTGTTATGAATGAGTTTGTAAATTACTAAAATATATTATAATTTTATCTTATATTACACGTTAAATTTGTTATTAACATAAATCATATGCTGCATTTAGTTTTTATAAAACTAGCATTAAAGAAAAGTGATTCTAAAAACATATATAATTTTTTAAGGTGTTACCTGTCGATTTCAACAGTTTGCTAGTCATTTTTTTTGGATATGTCGCATTGAAGATTTTTACACATGTGTATCATACGATAAAATGTGATCTAACTTAACAACACAAACTAATAACAGTTAGACTAAAAAATATCAAATATGAAACAAAACATGTACATAAAAATTACCTAGTATAATTAGTAAAGATAAAATTTATAAAAAAATTAATTATAAAGATAATGATCTTATCTTAATTTACTCACAATTTAATTAGTAAACGACTATCAATTCGCTTAATAATGAAATTTGGTGAGTGGGCACCACTTCTTTGACCTTTCACGAGGCGCTATTCCATAATTCAAATTAATTCGTAATAACGACTATCAATTCGCTTAATAATGAATTTCAAAAGCCTATTTAGTCTTATTCTCATTTTTAACTTCAAGAAAATGGATTTTGAAGAAATTACAAAATGTGTAAAATGTAACAGAAAAAAAGCGCAAAACATGCGAATTCAAAATTTCAAACCCCAAACGTTTATCAAAAGCCCTATATTCAACACTATAAAACTCGATTGATATATCGTAAAAGAAAGTTGTTAGCTTTTGAAAGAAATGGTGACTGTATCAGCTTCGATTGCTTCTTGTTCAAAGGCTCATCAAAAGATCTATCAACAATGGTTCAACTACGTCGATTCAGGTTATAATTTCCTACTATCTAATCAAAATATCAAGTCTATGCTTGTGGCTGTTTAAATTTGTATTTAATTTCACAAATCCTATGAATCAGAATCCCATAGTGGTTGAGTTTGTGCATTAGGTCGAAGATTTTACAATCCACACACTTATCTTTACTGATTGCATACTTATGTTTTTGTGCAGATGGTGATGGTAGGATAACAGGGGACGATGCCACCGTGTTCTTTGCTAAATCCAATATAGAAAAACCTCAGCTTAAGCAGGTGAAGGGATAATTTTGCTTGGCTTTACTCTTGAAATTTCCAAATTACGTTTGCTCACCACATAACATTGATATGATTGATGCTAAAATTGGATGATACAGGTAATGAACTTCTGAAAATGGTGACACTAAGGTTTTGTATCATAGTGGATTCAAAACTTTCAGCAACTTGGTGTTTTCGATATTAAGAAGCTTGATACTTGCATTATTTCCCATGTTGTTGTTTATCTGGTCTGATCATGAAAATAATGTGATGTTGATGATACAGTTAATTCTCCTAAGCTTACTGATGTTTTATTGTAAGAAATGATCTGTGTGACTGTGCTAGAAAGTGTATCCCTGTCATGAAGAATGTAATCCATATAATGCAGTATTACACTGTCAATGTAGTGCCACAATCTGAAATTTGCAAGGTTTAAGAAGTTATTATTGATTTATTGAAAGAGGTAGCCTTTGATGAAAATTCTTTTTTTCTTTTTTCAATATCCATGTGTGAAGAATTGTTCAACTATTTGAAAATTTACAATTTCTGACATTTATTATTAATTTGCTATAGAGTAGTCCCTGTACTGCAACCTTTTGAGTAGTTTTAACATACACTGATGCTGGAACTTGATAACTTAACCAGTACTGGTTAAAAAAGAAAATGTAATTGTTGTGAACATATTTCTCTTTGAAGAGCTTCATGCCTTCAACCCTTCATCAGCTTAAACTTATATCATGTGGCTATCTGTTGTGTATATACATTCATTTACTCAAGCAACCAAATGTATTGATGCCTTGATGGTGCTGTCAAATTCAGTTAAATAACTGTTTTGGTTAATTTCCTCTAAATTATGCTATCTTTAAAAGATGACTATTTTCAAAGTCCAAGATTTTGTTCATTGATTGTCATTGTTGTACTTTTGAAGGTCTGGGCAATTGCAGATTCTAAGCGTCAAGGATTTTTGGGCTTTACAGAGTTCATAACTGCTATGCAGGCACACATGATATTCCTTTTGCCTTTTCTTCTTTTTATTGCAATCTTCAGATTACTGTCTTATTGGACTCTGATGTTATGTTTTTATTTGACAATAGTTGCTCTCTCTAGCACAAGCTGGACATGAACTAAATGCAGATTTACTTAGAACTACAGGTATGATAATGAGTTTATAATTATACTAATTAGTTCTACTCATTTGATAACAATTGTTGAGGTTAATATCTTTGTTAGAATATATTAATCTGTACTGGTAAATAGATGGGGAAATGCCATATTGATGTTGCTATAAATGTTTAATATCATTTTCTTTGTTTATTGGTAGCTAATGTGGATCTTTTAGAACCTCCGGTGATGGATGGTTTGGATTTGCTTTTGTTGGTAAGCATCCCCTTCTATATAAATACTTATTACTATATATCATGTTATAGAACTCTTTCTTGTATTGATGGTTTTTGTCTTCTGCCACCTCTAGAAGCATAATGGTTCTAGAAACAATGGTGTCCCTGAAACAAATGGTTAGTTTCCACTTTCCACTCTCATTTATATTGTAAACTTCAAAAATCATTTTTAATAACTTATTTAGTTCAATGTTATGAAGGTGTTTTGGCAGTTCATAAGGCCTCACCAAAGAATTTATTTACTTCAAGACTTAGTAAGAAGGTAGATTATGCTATTTTGCTCTTATAATTACTTTTGCTGTATGTGTGTTTTTATTATTATTAACAATTGAGGATGCCTCCCTTTTCTTTTCTTCTTTTTAGACATCTTGTCACACATCTCTTGGTAAAGTCACATCTATAGTTGATGGGTTGAAGAAATTGTACAACGAAAAGCTAAAGCCATTGGAAGTTGCTTACCGTTACAGTGATTTTGCATCTCCTCTATTGGTGAGAGATTTCCAAAAATATTTTTCCCTTCGGTTTATTTTAAGTTCATGTTAAGTCTTTTCTTGTTCTCCTCTTCTTCTTTTCATGTTTTGTTTGCATCAACTTGATATATTCAATTCTCTATCAGTCCTTGTACACATTTGTCTTAAGTGTTTTGATCATCATATGCAGACTAATATTGACTTCGATGCAAAACCTATGGTAATGCTTCTGGGTCAGTACTCAACTGGGAAGACAACATTTATTAAGCATCTTCTTAAAAGTAACTACCCAGGTGAGTAACTTTTTATAGTTATCAATGTGGTATTTCTCTGTGTACAACCTTTTCACAGACAGAACACCACAAACACCATAAGCTTTGTTATATGGACAGGAGCTCACATTGGACCTGAACCCACAACAGACAGATTTATTGTTGTTATGGTAATATCATCATTTTCTCTGTGTGGTTGCATTTGTCTGATGTATGTTTGTGTGACCGCATGATATGCATATTATACTCATGCTTGCTGTGTAGGGAGGACCTGATGAGAGAAGTGTACCTGGAAACACTATTGCTGTACAGGCAGATATGCCTTTCAATTCCCTCACTACTTTTGGTGGGGCATTCCTATCAAAATTCGAGTGTTCTCAAATGCCACATCCTGTAAGCTCATAATTTGGGTTCCACCAAGTGTTCGTCATGGCATTTAAATGTACGTTAATCAGTTAAACCAACATTGTTTCTTATTTATGACAGCTTCTGGAGCATATCACATTTGTTGACACTCCTGGGGTTCTATCAGGAGAGAAACAGCGAACACAAAGAAGTTATGACTTCACTGGGGTGATAAAGTGGTTTGCAGAAAAATGTGATCTTATTCTTCTTCTGTTTGACCCTCACAAACTAGATATAAGTGATGAATTCAAGCGCGTGATATCTTCTTTGCATGGTCAAGATGATAAGATTCGTGTTGTCCTTAATAAGGCAGATCAAGTTGATACTCAACAAGTAAGAATCAAAAGCAAATGTGAATTTGCCATATTTTTAACCTTTTTTTAATTGAAGCTCTCACAATCTGATCAGTTGATGCATTTAATGTAAGTGTGTAACATACTTGCTTGTTCCTTGAAGCTGATGCGAGTTTACGGTGCATTGATGTGGTCACTTGGAAAAGTACTCAACACACCTGAAGTGACTCGTGTTTACGTTGGGTATGCTTTTCTTCCATTTCATGCTCCCTTTCCTGCTAATCATTGCTTTCTTATTATATCCTAAGGACCTCAGGTTTTGTGGGTAGGGTGGGTTTTTCTGGCATAGTTACTAATATTGCCCATGGCAATGACCTCAAGCTGGAAGTTATCAAATATATTGAAAAGTTGAATATATGCTCCATTCATTCTAGTTGAAAGTCATTTGTTTGACATCTGAAGTCAAAGTAGGACAACAAATGCCATGTGGAGGAAGTAGTTTAGGTCCATGAGATTCTCCAATTTTCTAGGGTCACTTCAGATATGTTGTTTCAATGGGATGAAACATGGTCTGAAAAATTTCATCATAGAATGTTTTTAATCTATTCTTTCGTCTTCTTTCTATATTCAATTTGTTGAAAAGATTATGTAAACAGATCATTTAATGACAAACCACTCAATGAAGAATCACTTGA
The DNA here is from genome assembly GCA_025506515.1 of Flaveria trinervia. NCBI lineage: Eukaryota > Viridiplantae > Streptophyta > Magnoliopsida > Asterales > Asteraceae > Flaveria > Flaveria trinervia. Next base: position 81,685,521 of record CM046452.1, on the reverse strand, counting down.
TTCCATGGGCAAGGAGCTTTTTGAAAAAGAACAGGACGACCTCCTTGTTGACTTGATGGACATTCCAAAGAAGGCTTGTGATCGCCAGGTATGCTTAGCTTGTACAATAATTTGAATAGGTTTTGGATGAAAATCTAAGACGAAACAATGTTTGTTTGCAGATCAATGAATTTGTTAAACGCGCTCGAGCTGCAAAGATACATGCCTACATAATCAGCCAGTTGAAAAAAGAGATGCCTGCCATGATGGGTAAATCTAAAGCTCAACAGAAGCTCATGAAGAATCTTGAAGATGTTTTTGCCAAGGTTTTTATTCTTCTCATTTTCTGAAATAATCCAATGCAGATGAACTTCGTTTCATAAATGTTACCATTTGTTTTACTGATCATAATATTCATTTCTCTTGTCATAGTTAAAACTCATAAGTCATCTTGATTTCTATTAGCATTATAATTTTTTTTGCTTGAAAATGTAAAACACAGGTTCAAAAGGAGTTTCATCTGCCAGGGGGTGATTTCCCGGATGTGGAGCACTTTAGGCAAGTTCTTGGAGCGTACAACATCGATAAGTTTGAGAAGCTGAAGCCGAAGATGATTCAAGCTGTGGATGACATGCTAGGATATGACATCCCAGACCTCTTGAAAAACTTCAGAAATCCTTATGAATAGAGAAAGAGGTGTGTCCTTTGAAATATTATGGTGGATTTCTTATCCATTGTGTTTCAATTCAATGTATTGGAACAAGACGTCTGTCTATGCTACTCTTCTAGAATGAATGCTTAAAAGTTTTCCATTTTTCGTGACAATGGAAGTACCATGGGAAATTAAATGGTTCTGTTCTTTGCTCCGCAACCTACACGTTATTCGAAACCTACACATAAAAATTTATCAACTTTAGTACTAATTTCTGGTTGTTTGGTATGATGTTAGCCAAAAGAACAAGTTTAACAATATACAAGGGATCACAACATTTACAGTGAATTTTTTATTTTCGCTGTAAGTACGTGTCTTATATTACTAGAGATGGTTGGTAGTGGTTGTGAGTGAATAATAGAGAATATTTACAGGGGTTTTACTATGATTCCTTATATTTGAGGAAATATGAGAATCACGGTATAACCCTCATAAATTTTTTAATATTTTAAATATGATTGTGAGTGAATAAGAAAAATAATAAAAATATTATATAATTGAAAGAAAGTAAAAATTAATGTTTTTAGTGTAAATATAAAAATGGAGATGAAAATGCTACTGTAAATGTTTTAAGCTCACCAAATGCAAATTATTACGGGCTAAATAAAAAACGACCATTACTTTTTTTGATCTAAAAAATTTAAAACTAGAAGAAAAAGCTACAATTATAATGGTCATTGTTTTTAACTCTATTAAATTTAGAAAAGAATAGTGTAGTTAACAAACCAACAAACATACTAGATGAAAATTTCACTCAATGAGCAAGTACGGTCTATGGATGATAAGTTGATGGTAAATCTTATTTTTATTTAATTTAATAGAAATGTTAAATTTAAGAGAGGACCACAACTCAAAATTTTAAACATTTGTGTAGTTAAAAAGTATGAAATAATAACATATATGAACATATATGAGTTTTAAGTTTTTGTGTACATAACTCTTCCTTTCTATGCCTAACTTGATTATTGTTTGTCAGTTTCAGCATCTCATGAATCGAGTTCTATCTGTTGACACACATAAACATGTAGGAAACACAAACTTTAAAAATATAAAGTCATCTTAAAAAATAAATGATTTAGATCTATTCTTCTTGTAATAATTTGGATAGTTTTATTAGGGTTTTTCCATAATTTATTTTTTCAATTTAGACAATTCACTAATTTTAAGAAAATTTAGCAAAAGATAATTCCAAAAGGTTACATTTTGATGTGTATTTATGATATACAAACGACTTGTGGACTTGAGACAAGCAAGCAATTAATTATATATAATTTTACAACTTTAATAAACAGTTATTTAATGGGATTTAAAAATCAACATTTCATTTTTTTAATAGTCAGATATTTGGTCCTGGTTAGCCAATGCCTATTTTTTCGGTTACTAATATCAATAAGCTATCCCCATCCCAAGCTTCCTCTTTGTTTTTCCGTTTCTCTACAAAGAAAATCAAAGATGTTGTTTGAGATTGCGGCTCAGATGAAGCTCTAGGGCCCAACGGATTTAAGTTTTCTTTCATTAAGCATTTATAAAAGTTATTCGAATGTGTCACATCTCGGCGAAAGCGTGAAATGCTCTGGATGCGACTCGCTTGTTCAGAACACATTGATAAAAAAAAAAAATAATTTAACACATTAGAACATGCCATAACATAATATATCACGTAATCATAGATAATTTGAAGTTAAGATTACATCATATCATAAGTAGTCAATATTTGACATAATATAACTCTACTACAAAACATAATATCTAACTGTTACATCTACTGAGACGATAGAAATGAACGTCCATCGATACACTGAGATCGTAGAGGTTAACAGTCAGATTTACACAAACTTTCCCTATTATTTCTCCCAGCCGTTATACACATTAAAAGAGAACATTATGCTTTTAGACATGATGATTTTTTAAAAAAGCATACTCAAAATAATCAACATACTCAAAAAATCAACAAAGAGTTGGTGAGATCATAGGTTTGATATCATAACAAAACACATATATTGATGCAACATAATTACAACCAAACCTGCTTATAAATAGATGATTTATAATTGTCATAATATAAATCACAAATCAGATAATATAGCATCACACACTCATCTTGTTGGTGCAGGAAATAATTTCCTAAGTAGCGCTACCTATATTATGAGACGGTTTCACATCCGAATTAATGGTTGTATCGTAATGACAGTAAAACACAAAACCTTATACATATGCATCAATTTTAAAACAGTACGCTTTTACCCCCAAAAACTTTATAAATACAAAATAGGATTATGAATTTCACCTTTTACTCTGGTGAATTTCCTATACAAATATTTACAAACAATTAAAATTTCTTCAAAATTTTCAGCATCTTAGATGAAAATATCAATATAGCAGCTATACTCATTTGTATGTCACGAAACTTTTACGGTATGTATATACAAACATCTAATAAAGTATGTCAAAATTTCATAAGTTAATTATTTACAGATTATTTTCTAGAAATTTTGTGATATTTGAATAAATTAGCAAAAATTAACATTGAAAAAAGCTGCTTATATGGTGGTTGGAATTAATCAGATGTAGATCCAATATATGGAAGTAATGATAGGCTGTCAAAGTGGTAAATTTCCTTTTTCTTACATTGGCTTACCGATTAGTAGAAACATGAACTTGCAAAAAAGATTCGGGAGCTGATTATCGAGATGTTTAAAAGAAGATTATCAAATTGGAAAGGAAGACTATTATCAATGGGGTCAGGTAACTCTTATAAAAGTTGTCCTTGATAGTAATTCCAATTATTTTCTTTTGTTTCGTGCTCCAAAAAATGTTCTTAAATTCTAAAATACCTTGGAAGATCAAGAGGAATTTCTTATGGTTCACGTCAAATGAGAAAAGAATAAGTCATCGGGTGAGATGGAAAAAAAGTTGTAGCTCCCAAAGAATTCAGGGGGCTCGGCAATGGATCGCTTAAAGCTGTTAATCTTGTCCTTTTGGTTAAATGGGTTCGGATTTTTAAAGTAGAGAAAAACAACCTATGAAAAAAGATTATATTTACAATTCATCAGAAACCAAAGAATGTTGGTCAGTGCATTCCTTTGAAAAAAGACCTTATGGGCATTGGAAAGCAATGGGTAAAACCAGGAAGGAATCCCTTCGATTCGACATTGATATTGAAACGACTGTCAAAGTCTTCCCAGACCCTCTGTTACTCACTCATTCCCAAACCTCTACAAATTCGAAAAGTCAAAACACATCATGTTAGATAATGTCGATCCTCAGATGACATTTCTTGGTCATGGACATGGATTCGTCCATCGATGAACCGTTAGAAAGAAATGAATTGGATACATACTTAGCTCTCATTAATAGTCAAACATTGCCTAGCCCAAGCAATAATTTGTTGGACTTGTGGTCGTGTTTTGATGTATTGGATGGAAAGATCTTGTTGGAATAGTTGGGTGCCGTAAAAAGATAATACATTGATTTGGAGAGCTAGTCTTGGGAAAATTCCAACTCAGGTCGCTCTTAAGAGAAGAGAAATTATCATTCAATCAAATGAATGCATTTTATGTGGGGATTTTCCTAAGATTTTCGTCCTACCAATTTGCAAATAACTTATGGGCAAATTGTTGGGTTTTTGCTGCACATTCCCCCAATATTTGCATTTCTTTCAAGGCATTGATTAAAATTCATGATCTTATTACCTATAATTTATAATCATACGTAATTTTAATCATATTCATCTAAAAAATATTATTTTATAATTAATAAAATTTTGTTTTATTTTATTTGATATTTTATCTATTCAATCCATGTAATACATGAATTAAAAAAAAAACTCATTAACGTAAGACATGACTTAAAATTAATATTCATGAAGAAACAATAGGCTATTTTAATATTGATTTATACCTAAAAATACAATTATTAGTTTCAATAGTAAAATAGATGCTGAAATATTGTGAAATATGTAATAACCGTGGTGACCACTAATAACCATATAAAAGCATTCTATAAAAGGTTTTTTATGTGAATCTGTGTCTTATATTACGAGGGATGTTTGTGTGTTGTTATACGTGAATAACAGATAAAATTTATGAAGATTATACCGTATTCCTCAGATGCAACCCCTATAAAATTATTAACATCTTTGAAAATGATAAAAAGAAAATATATAATAATAAATATGTAAAAGTATATTATTAATTAAGAAAAAAAATATTTTAATATAAATATAAAAATAAAAATAAGAAAACTAGTATGAACTCTTTGGTCTCTTGCATCGTATTAGGTGGAAACCTCAATTGTTGACCTTAAAAGGAAAAGAAATGCCATAATGGGGACTCTTTCACACTGTGGAAGAGGTTGGTTGTTGAAAAACATCGAAACAATGGAGAAATCGAAGATTGGAAGAAGATTTGAGGGGAAAGTGGCGATCGTTACAGCTTCAACTCAAGGCATAGGTTTCAGTATTGCTCAACGCCTAGGTCTTGAAGGTGCCTCTGTTGTCATCTCTTCTCGCAGACAGGTTCTTCTTCACTCATCTTCTGCCCTAATTACATGAATAATTCTTTTTGTTTTTCCTTCTAAGTTTAATTGAATTATGTATTATTTAACTTCGAATCACTTTATTTTTTTTATAATCCCCGGTTGTTCAGTCCTGTAGTATATACTTTCATGGATTTTGATGATCATCTCCGTTGGTTGCTTGACTTTTTGCTGAAAAGATTACTCCTTTACCCCTTAAGATCATTGCAATAGTTAATAATATTGATTTGGGTATTGGGTGACCCTTAGTTAAAATGCAATTTTTTGTTGGGTTAAGTAATCTTTGGGTATTGGCATGTTAAATGGTTACTGCGATCAGGGTTTCTCTGCGTGTTGATAATCTTGTGATGCAAATCATTAGTACTAATTTAGTTAACACCTAATGAATTGACATTCTAACTTTTGAGAAAAGAAAACGTTGCAAATTTCATGGAACACATTATAATAAAGGCAAGTATTTCAATTCTGTTGGGATGAGGGGGTTAGTTTTGATCATAAGAGTTTGCTATATCTTCATATAGGTATTTGTATATGGTCTTACAGAATACTTACTTGGGCATGATAATGATCAATATTTCTTCAACTTATTCAATTTGATTACTTTCATATAACTGAAAGTTTTACTTTTTGGGATTACTTGATCCTGTTCTGCTTAAAAATCACCAGTCTCGACCATTGAACTAGTTTTAATAATATCACCAAAATACTAGTTTTCAGTTTGATTTCAAAGATATAATCATTTTTCAGAGAAACGTTGACGAGGCAGTGAAAAAGCTCAAAGCACAAGGGATTGAAGTGTTGGGGTTGGTATGCCATGTTTCCAATGCTCAACAAAGAAAGAATCTCATTGAACAGACAGTTCAGGTGAGAACGATTTTGACCTCCAGCTGTTAGTTGGCTTGCTCAACCAGAGTGTTTGGACTATACATATTATGTATCTTTTAGAGATATCTGTATATGTATGGCTTTTGATCGTTCATATTATCCATGTGGTCATTGTCAAGACTGTATGTGTAGTATCTCTTCTCTTCACTTGGCATCAAATAGAGATGTTCTATTTAAACATAGAGGATCTATAGTTTCTCATGACCATCAGGTAGGTAATAAGTATTTTCATATTCGTATTTTGGTCTGGAGATTGATGTACTTTTAGTTGTTATAAACATCTGTCCCATTTATACCTTTGCAACGGAAACGATCATCTCTAGCCCATTTGCTATTGAGTAAAAAAATTTTTATACCACTAGAATGGTTTCTTTGGCTATCCTATGTCATGTTCGGACCATCTTCCCCGGTGCTCCTATTGTTATTGTTCGTCGAATATATATGGGATATGACAACTCATCCTTTATTATAGTCATATTATTGTTAAGAGTTAAGACTTGATATTTCTTTGTTACAAGGTGTTAAATGCTCTTTTTGTTTTGTTTAAGTCAAGTACCAGCTAAAATGCATTTGTACTGTAATCTATAAGTACTCAAATTTGACAATTATTGCTCTTATTAAATTTCGTATATAATGAATACTAATTGTTGCCTAGTTGGACCTATATTCTTTTTATCAAGATTTTCTCTAGCGACGATCTTAGGCCTAAGCTTCAATGTTAAAGCTTCAGTTTTGTTTCTTGTTTTTCTCTTACTTATTTCTATTTCTATACACATATGGTTCATTCAAAGTTGGTTATGTCTCTTCGTCTAATAATCTTTACCGTATATGAACATAGAAATATGGGAAAATAGATGTAGTAGTGTCCAATGCCGCTGCAAATCCATCAGTTGACGCCATTCTCGACAGCGAGGAATCAGCCCTTGACAAGATTTGGGAAATTAATGTCAAAACCTCTATATTGCTTCTCAAGGTAAACTGCCTTTTACTAGGATTTTCAACTAGGAAATTAAGGGCTATGTTCAGATTTGGTATGGTTACTCACTCTTTTTTTTTTTACATCGATCATCCTGCCAAAATGGCAGTATGCATAGCCCCAAAAATGCCATACATTTCCCTAAAAATCAGTCTCTTTTCTTTTAGGAACAAAAGGTGTGGTTTCATGACTTCTAAGTTTTCTTTTCAACGTTCAAATGATTTGGCAGGATGCATCTCCTCACTTAACCAAAGATTCGTCTATTGTTTTCATATCTTCTATCAGCGCCTTCCAACCTCCGCCTGCCATGGCCATGTATGGTGTCACTAAGACCGCTCTTCTGGTCTTACCAAGGTATTTGATATTCTCACTGTCATTGATGATCGACATCAACCACTTAAATCCGGATTGTAGGCCACATGTAAGATCCATCACCGTATCTTTGTTTGTATTGATTTGGGCACTTGTTAATCTTTTTGTAGGCGCTTGCAACTGAGATGGCCCCAAATACTCGTGTGAACTGTGTTGCACCAGGGACGGTACCCACACACTTTGCAAGTTTCATCATTGATAATGATAACATTGTAAGCATATTCTACTTCAAGTGCAATTTTTTTAATTTAGGCAAGCTTAAAGTGCATTTTAAAACAATTGTCTTTCAATGGTTAATACATTCCATGAGCTTTGTGAAATTTGTGTTTGACGGAAAGGGACATACATACTGCAGATATAAAAGTACTTTAATGGGGGTTGATAAAACTAAAATAAAATAATCTCGAGGTACCGCATGATTGAGGGACTATGTAGCTTAATAGTTTTAATGCTAAATAGAAAATATTACCCCCTTCATCGTTAAGAAGCGCAACACTTCCTACTTTGTGGTGGTGGAGTCCCAAAAAAGTTCCAACATTTTCTTGACCAGAAAGATTCATTCATGCATTTACATATTTGTTACTTTTTTACTAGCGAACGCACCAGCTCTCTACTCTACACCTACCGTACTCCTAAAATCACCACACCTGCACTCTGTAGGATTTGAACCCCCAACCATTTGGTTGGGAGTACACCACTTTACCACCGACATATCTCCTTTGCTTATTAATGATAGTTGGACGTGGTTGTTTGTTGTCCACACATGCTTGCCCTACCGTTGAGTTGTCGGCAATCCATAATTGAGGTCTCCTTGCTCTGGGGACATGGTGATATACCTCCCTCATGACAGGATGTTTCAGTTATATAATTGGAAGTTATATACTTTTATTAAGGCATGCCAAGGACCTACATGGAAGCCATGGTATGTATGCCCATAACTTGAAATTCTTTTGTAGTGTAATTAATAAAAAAGTTATTGTATTAGCTCACCTAATTTTTAATGAGTTTACCCTGGTTCAAAATGTGAATCTGCCACTTAGGCTTATGATTCACCAAACAAGCATTTCCTCGATGACGCTAATTAATTCGTTTGTGTTGTCAGAGAAACTCGATAATGGAAAAGACCCCACTGAAGAGGCTTGGGACGCCAGAAGATATGGCGGCAGCAGCTGCTTTCTTGGCATCTGATGAAGCTTCATATATAACCGGTGAGACGATTGTGGTTGCTGGAGGAATGACCTCAAGGCTGTAGATCTACTTATTGTTAAACCCTCATCATGCAAGAAGCAAAAGGTTTTAGAAGAAAGAAAGACATGGAGCCATAATACAAATAGTACCAAGTTCTGATATAATCCATGCATTGTGTTTGTGAGAACCACAAGATTGGTGTGGCTTAAATAAATTAAACTCGTGTGAACTGTTGTTAGTAATAAATATATTTCTTCTCCTTCCACGCCCTCTCACATTGGCGGTCCATTGGTGTCCGTGCTCATGAACTTTTGTTTTGGAAGCCGACCTTTGCTTCTTTTTTCTGTCACGACAAAGCTGTCTCAGCCCGCGGACATCCTTTACTCTCGTTGTAGATGCTCTAGTTATTACTTACTAGTACAAAACTGTTGTTAGCCATAATACATCCAAGGGATTGCCTTAACCAACAATACACAACCTCATTTATTCATCGATTTTGAACTTGACCCATATAATTAGTAAACATCATCCAAAAGGCCACCACACCGGCCATCTTATTATAAACAAAACAATCTAGACATTTAGTTGATTGAAGAAACACCATCTTGTATATTATAAAGTTGCATATATCATGTTTATTTTCTTGAAAGGTTTAGGCGAATTTAGGTGTTGACGTTTTTAAACAGAAAATCTTGGATGCAATCACTGTAATTTGACAACATAGACCTGTTAGAACATTGAATTTTAAATTAGAATCAGATTTATTTTTGTGTGTTAGAAATCGAAGAGATAAATTTGGAAAAGTATTTGTTATCAAGTTTTCGGTGTGGAAAGATGATCTAGATGGAGAGATTATTGTAGATTGTCTTTTTTATTCTTTTTCTTTTTTCCTTTAATATTTTCTATTTTTTTTTTTCAATTTCAGTTATTAGAAACTTTTTTATTTTCGTTTTATGTTTTTTTTAGTTCTTTTATTTTTTTTTAATTTCTTTTAGTTTTTTTTAGTTTCTTTTAATTTTTAAGTTTTTTTTTATATTTCAAGTAGATCATAAAAATTACAACATTTAATAACTTTCTTTATTGTTTAAGCACAGGGGTCGAGGTTCATAGGGGGTGGGGGAGAAGGTCACCTCCCATATTTTTTATACGTAAGTAATGTTAAATTTTAATTACTTAATGCAAATTTTTATATAAATATCTAGATCGCCTCCATTCTTAAAAATAATTTCGCCCCTGCTCTTTTTATGAAAATGCTCAAACTCTGCCACTTTTTAAGCAAATACTTTACTAAAAATTAAAACATTTAACAAATTAAAGTTTGAAATGCTAAGTTTGGTTTTGTATTTTGGTTATTTTATTTTTCTAAAATATCGTCATGATGTATACATGTTGATATTTACAACGGAATTTAAGGGGAAACATGATTGAGAAAAATGTCTAAGGGGAAAATTTTCTGTTTAGGTTTGTGAAAATACGAAATATATGCAGCTAAAAGTCTTAGAAAGCCTTTAATTTAGTAAAAGTGTTTTATTAGTTATTAAGTTAGAGTTCATGTATTACATAGGTAGATTAAATAAAACATATTAAAATCATTAGTTTTATAAATATTTTATTTTTTATATGTTATTATCCATTGGTAAAATAAATATATAATAAATATTTAAAAGTTATAACACATAATGAATTAAAATTGTTATTTTATATTAAAGATAAAATCTGGGCTCTGATATACGAACACTCTGTCAAGTGTTATACGGATACCCTTTGAACTTTTTCACGGCTCGTAACGGGCCGTATTGGTTTGGAAAATACCAAATCACGAATTTATAAAATGTTACGGTCCGTATTGATCGTTACGGCCCGTGATGACTTTAATTTATAAGGCCGTAACAAAGCTTATGACCGTAAATAAAATTTTCTATTTTTTAATTTTTGCTTTAAATTTTTATTTTTCTTCAATAAATGTTTTTCATATCTTAAAGTTAATTAGGTTATAGTACTTTTTAGTTTAATATAAATTAATTTATAAAAATTATAAATAAGTATTTTATAAAAGCAAAAAAAAAAATAAAGATAAAAGAATTTGGATTTACTTTAAAGGTATATATAAAAGTAAAAAAATTAAACTTAAAGTTATTATAGGGGTATGTTATTCATACATTTAATTTATTTTATCATTTTTATATCTTTCTATACATACATATAGATACATGAAGAGAGATAAAGATAATAGAGTGTCTTGATAATATAAATGAGTGTTTGTATAACTAAACCTTTATTTTTATAGCCTAATTAATTTTAAAATATAACATGTCCATATTGATTATTGAAAAAATTATATTATCCTTTATATAAATATATTATAAATACATATATTGGTTATCAGTATATTTTTTCTCTCTCTACACACACATATAGAGAGAGAAAAAAAGAGAAAGAATAATGTTCTAATAACATAAATTACTAATGTTTTTATAATTCATTTACAAATATTTCATATAATTAAATACTACATTCACAAATTTATAAAGAACAGAGTGTAAATGCTCCAACTAACACATTTATTTATATAACTTATAAATAAGTGTTTATAAATGTAAAAAATAAACCCAAAAGATATTATTAACTAATAAATCATAAATGAATGAAAAATGTAAAAATATAAAAAAATACAAAAAGTTCAGAATTTTACTTACGGTCATAAAGCTCATTATGACCCTATCATTACGGGTCGTAATGGACAATACGGGTCGTAAAAGATCATGAATTGACTGATTTGATATTTACATACCAATACGGCCGTGAAGACTCTTACGGGCTGTATCGAGGATGTTCAGAATCACTCTGGGTGTTCTATAACAGACCCCTAAAATATTTATGATATCATATAATTTAATATGTATTTATAAATTATTAAAATAAGTACATTTATATTTTGATAGTTTAGTTTACTTATTTACAATAATTATCATTTAATATAAGAGAGACAAAATACATAAATGCAAATATATTTTTTAAGATATTTTAGTTAAAAAAGTCAAATTATTTTTTTTAATTTTCTTATTTATTATGAGAGAAACGAAAAAATGAATTTTTTGATATGCTAAAATGATGACACGGATCTTCAAAAATCTTCTTTTATTATATTTTATAAATTAAATTAGTAAACATGTGTATTACACAGGTTGAATAAATAAAATATTAAATATAATAAAGTTTATTAATTATAAAACGATATATTAAGACATGATATAATTGAGATTATGTATAATAATAAATATAAGAAAAAAACGATAATACATACTTTTTATTTATTTTTGTTTTTTAAAGATAACAAACATTTTGTTTCAAAATAATTTTAAAAAATATTTTTAAAATTTCCTTACCATAACTTTCTATTTTAGTTCTTATTAATAAAAAAATAACTTTAAAAAAACCAACACTAAAATATTACGTAAAAATAGTTTGTCTTAATTTATTAAAAAAACCAATTATAATGTAAAAATAAATAATATTAGTAATTAATGTAGTTATTTAATAGGAGATTGAAACGAGAAAAGTTTGATAAGAAAAAATGTGATACTGACACGTGATACTCTTATTTATTAAGAGATTGAAACGAGAAAAGTTTGATAAGAAAATATGTGATGCTGACATATGATACTATCATTTATTCTTTTATTAGAGTAAAAATATTGATCTGTTTAAATAACTTTTGCAAACTTAGAAAATATTATTCTTTTATATATAAATACGCTTATGTATTTTGAAGTGACTTTTTTTATTTATATTATTTAGGCTTGACATGGTCATAATCAAGCCATCGCAACCTCGCTTATTTTTCTATGATGTTGCTTTAAATTTTAGTTAAATCGATCGGATTTGGCATAAGGTTTAAGAAGAAGAAATACCTGTCGAAACACACATGATTTAGTTTCTTGTTATTTTACAGTTAGTTAAAACGAAACACTTAATGATGTTGGTTAATTTACGATTGCATGTGTAATGTGTTGATTTGCAAACAACGCACCGACTCATTAAATAATAAATAATGAAAAGCAAACCGATGCATTGCATGGCAAACGCAATACACCGACTCACTAAATAATACGCGTGAATTTCTGAACCACATGAAATGTTGAACGTCACATTTCTTTGAAAGGTTGCGATTCAAGCTTAAAGGGGGCTCCAACCCTACAAATAGAAGAACCAATCTCATTTAATTTGAGATTATCCAATCACACCCAAACAATAAGAAAATACTTTCTAAAATGTCTACATTAGTATATTACGGTATGCTGTGATAGGGCTTGGTTGAGTGAAAAGTGTTGTTTTTATGCCATATGGTTTGGTTGAGGAAAAAATATTGCCACATGATAACACCAACTCGTAAAAGCAGCATCAATGCAACAAAATGCCCTAAAGGGCACGCCTCGCGCCCCAAATTTAAGACGTGTAATGGTGGTGGTGGCTAGGTTGACATGGCAACCAATAGCGCCGGTGGGCCCTGTGGTAACAGGTCGTCTTAGAACTAGTATTAAGATCCTCGTGTTGAGGTGGAGGCGTAAAAACTTAAGAAAAACTAACATTGAAATGTTATTGTTAATCCACACGTTGAATGAGACATTGAAAACATACATGCTTTCATATAATAAAAACGCATCTTGATTGACATCACTTGAAACATTATATTAAAGAGGAAAAACATCACGTTATGACAGAGGTGTAAAACCATTATATAAACTAACATTGAAATGTTACCGTGAATCAGCGTGTTGAAGGGGACGTCGATGACATGCTACACTATATAAGAAAAACAAAACCCGAACGTAATTCAAAACATTATATAAAGAAATCAACCGTTGCAAAGTTATGCGTTCGGTGAGGTCATTGATAATATTCGAAACCGTATGTGAAAATAAAAGTCTCTAGAAAATGTACATCAAAACGTTAAAAAAATAGCACGTAGTATGGAAAATGAAACATTGATAACAATAAGTACGAATTTAAGATTTTATAAAAAGACATATTCTAAAGTGTAAGAAGAAAAGTAATTAAACTATAGAAAATCATATCCTTGTATAAGCTTTGCCAACTTATATGTAGAGATTAATGAAGAGGCTGATGCAACCTAAACACCCAATGTCTTTCCTGCATGCTGCACAAGTGCATTGAAGAAGAATGCTTAGGAAGTTTTACATATGCAACAGAAAACACTCTAAGTGTAAAATCTTCCGAAGCCGAGACCAATATCTTCCGAAGCCAAATATGAAGTCTTCCGAAGCCTTAGAGACAAAGTCTTCCGAAGCTTCAACTCATGAAGACAGATTTCTTCCGAAAACTTTTAATACATGGTTCATCTGATGTACTTTTCCATAAAGCTGGACACCTTTCCGCTGCATCTCTGTAATGTCACCAACTTACATGAGTTGGTGAAAAGGTTCATGCTTTTGGTAACTGTACATTGAGGTCTTGAGTCTGTAACTTTCTACTTCATGTACTTTATCCTTTTTGTAATAGATAAGGATATGAGCTATGGCATGTCATAGTCACAAGTCAAAAGGCAATCTGCCTTTTGACTCTACAATTGATTTTGTTTTATGTCTAGTCAATTGTATCCAGCTGGCTTTCAAAGTATAGCCGGCTGTAGGATGTAGTATAAGTATCTTATGTTCTTGTATATTTCGAATATGCTTTGTAACACTTGTAATAGAACATAGAGAAAGCAATATACTGCATTCTTGAAAACCATACACTTGTGTTCTTTGTGTTCTGTCTCTCTTGCATTACTTGTGTTCATAGTATCTCAACTTGGTTAATCCAGTTTACTGTTTGATTAAAGTTTAGTTAATCTCCTCTTTGTGTTGTTGTGTTGTAACTCTACACCCTTCAACGATCCTGCATTTGGTATCAGAGCTCTTCAGGCTCTTGATATAAGATCTCACCATCTTAAAGATCCCTCACATGCACAAATACTAAACTTTTCAAATGGCAGCCATTTCCAAGACTGATATGGAAACTGAAACCATGAACAAGTCCCCACTGATCACTCTTGATGAGTTTGATGTTTGGTGTTTGAGAATGGAAGGTTTCATCAGGTCTCTTGATTCAAGAATGTGGGAGTCTATTGAGAATGGACCTTTCATACCTAGCACCCCTTCTGCTACTAGTGCTGGTATGATCCCCAAAGATATGGCTAACTACTCTGATGAAGATAGGAAGAGAGTAGAGATAGACAGAAAAGCCATGACAGCCCTTCAAACTGCCCTTCCAAACTCTGTGTACAGAGGTTTCAAGAAGTGCAAAACAGCCAAGCAGTTGTGGGATGCACTGAAATTGATGTATGAGGGTTCCTCTAAAGCCAAGGAGAACAAGAAGGATCTCTTGAAGCAGCAGTTTGAAAACTTCACCTTCAAAACAGGTGAAACCATGACTCAGCAATATTTCAGGTATGTTGAGATTGTGGATACCCTAGTGGATGGAGGAGTTTCTCTTGAAAACAGAGACATTGTAAGGAAGTTCATGTCCTTACTTTCTAGGCAATGGACACACTACTGTGTAGTGATCAAGAGAACTAAAGATCTCAAAACTCTTACTCTGATAGAGTTATATGGGATTCTCAGTGGCTACCAGATGGAGATGAACATGCAAGGTTCATCTGGCAACTCCAACAATCAAATGGGTTCAGCCCTACATGTGGTTGAAAGGGATAGCATAGAACCCAAACATCATCTCTTATGCTACCCTGACAATTCACCAAAAGGTCCTTTCATCACCTTTCCAGAGACACCAAGGGAGAACTACACTCAAGGAAGCCCATTCCAAGAGACAAGCTCTTCTCAAGCTTTTGTGTCTTCTGATGAAAGCTGTGGCAACTCTTTTTTCACTCTTGAAGACCTGGACTGTATTCACCTAGATGATCTGAAATACATGGAAATAGTCCAGCAGATGACTCTTCTCACTCACAGAGCCAAGAAGTTCTATAAGAGGACTGGAAGGAAGTTCCCAAGCAATGCAACCAGTGGAAAGTTTGGACTGGACAAAGGCAAAGTCAAGTGTTACAACTGTAACTTGATGGGCCACTTTGCCAGAGAGTGTAAGTCACCTAAAGCAAATGGTGGCCAAACACAATCCAGACCAAACTACACTAACAAAGCTCTCCAGAATAAGAAGTCAAAGCAGCAGGCTGCTGTTGTTGTTGAAGAAGGAGGCTTTGACTGGAGCTTTCAGGTGGAAGATGCTTCTCCTAACCAAGCATTGATGGCAGATCATGATGAAGCCAATGTATTAGAACATCTCTGTACTCCTGAATGCATTGCTAAAGTTAATAGATACAGGTCCTATAACCTGGAGATGAGATTTGACCTTGAGTCCTTAAACATTTTAAATCTGATTTTAGAAAGTCTGAAAATGATTATAAACTGAAGATAGAGGACCTTGAGAAAACCATTTCAGTTCTAAAATATGAACACACATATTTTAGGACTCAAATCAAAGATCTCATAACCAAGTTAACTGAGTGCCAGGCTGAGCTTGTGATCAGCAAAGCTAGGGCAGAAAAGAGTGTTCTTGAAGAAGAGACCTTCAAGAACATGATATCCTCATCCCTGCACAACAAAGTATGCTATCAAAACAGGCAGGGACTAGGATCCAATGAGATAGCTCCTCCATACACAATCTTGTCTGTAAGATCTCCTAGGTGTGAAATTTGTGAAGATGAGCTTCCTCTCATAGATCCTATGAGTGAAGAAGATGAAGAAGAGATAGTGAAGAATTCCTCTAAGAAGAGTGATGAAGAGGATTCTAAGAAGGGTCACTATCCTTCTGAGGAGAAAAAGAAGACTGTGATGACCAAGTCCATAAGAGAGAAATTGATCAGAAAGAGCAAAAGAAAGGCAAGGAAGGCTCAAGAGATCAACGCTACTTTTGATTCTAAGCAGAAACAAGTTTTTATCTCTACAGGGTTTAAAGTGGTAGGGACTGAAGACATCAACCAAAACTCTTCTGCTAAGAGTTCTAGTTCTTGTTCAACTCATCTCAGTAGCAAGAAGAAGACTGATCTGCTATGTACCACTGCTGCACAACCTGGACCATCAAACTCCAAGCACAGTCCTCAGCCCAAGAGGACTGTCTCAGCATCTGCAAAGATGAAGGTGGAGAAAGGATGTGACCAAAGACAGTCTTGTTCTTAGGAAAAGGCTCTTGTGAAGAAAAAGATGAAGTGTGTCATATGTGACAACACCATTCACATTGCTAAGGATTGTCCATACAATCCTAGAGGTACTATTCATATGACCAAAACAAAGACTTCAAAGGGTCTTAAGAAGATTCAAGCTTCGGAAGGAAAACTTGTTTCCTTCGGAAGCTCCAAATCTAAGAAAAAGGCAAGTGGAAAATTACCTTTGGAAGAAAATTTGGTCTCAGAAGAAAGGAGTTCTTCCGAAGCACTGAAGTCTACTGCAGTGTTTGCAGAATCTTCCGAAGGATCAGTCATCAAAACTTCCAAAGTTCCAAAAGCTTCCGAAGTTTTGAAGGTCAAGTCCAAGACTCCAAAGGTGGTGTGGAAGTCTAAGAAAGACCAAGTGACTGAAAATTCTCCATCAACAACAGCTCAAGATCCTCTTAGTACAACCATAGGATCTATTACTGTTGAATTAACTTCTGTTAATGAGCCCAAGACAAGCAAGGCTTGGGTTTCCAAATGTAACTAATCATTTTCTTTATGCAGGGACAGCTGAAGACTAACAAAAATGTCTGGATCATTGATAGTAGCTGTTCCAGGCACATGACAGGCAATAGGTCACTACTCCAGAACTTTGAAAGGATTGATGGAGGACCAGTTGCTTTTGGAGGAGATAAAGGTGGTTACATTTCTGGTAGGGGCAAGGTCACAAATGGTAAGCTCAACATAGAAAAGGTAAACTTTGTCAAGGAGCTTGGATACAATCTTCTGCGTGTATCTCAATTTTGTGATCAGAGTCATAACATGCTCTTTACTGAGCATGAGTGCATTGTTCTTAAGCCTGGTGTGGTCATTCCTCATGAGCATATCCTGCTTAGAGCCCATAGGAAAGGAAACATGTACAAGATGGATTTGCAAGAAACCTCTCCCTCTGGAAAAGTTTGATTTCCAAGAAAACTACTTTTTGAGCAAAAGTAAACTATTTTTTCAGAGGTGGGACCGACATTCGGATTTTAAAGTTTATCCTCTTTCATTAAACTTTATCTTAAATCCTTCTCACATATAAACCCAACGGTTTCCCCCTCTTTCTATCATCTATTCTTCCTCCAAACCTAAAAACCCAAATTTCTCTCTGAAATTCTTTCTTCCTTCTTTCTTCATCTTTAAGCTACCTCAAAATGTCCAACCTTGCTCGCAAAAATGATCCCAACTTTACCATGCAGCTACACATGCAACACAATCAGGTTGCTCTGTTAAGCTCTGAAAAAGATCCTCATTTCTTAGAGGTTTGTCGTTTCTTAGCTTTGTCTAACTACTTCACCTCCTAACCATTGATCCTCCACTCTATGAGGATTAGCTGCTTGAATTCTAGAAGACCTGCCAAGAGTTCATTATGGACGGGGAGAAGGCACTGTCTGCCACAGTGCAGGGGAGAACAATCTTCATCACTCCGGCCATCATCAATAGGCATCTTCAGCTGGATGATGAAGAAGGTGAGGTGTTCTTCCCAAAGGAAGCTCTCAATCATTCCTTTGAGCAGATGAGATATGAGGGAGATTTCTCTGTAAAGACCTTTAGGAAAGGGAAGGTCTCATCCCAATAGAGATTCTTGCTTCATGTGGTCATCCACAGCTTATCAAACAAGCATGGTGGATGGGACCAGATTCCTGAGGATCTCTCCTTCATAATCCATAGAATGGTTCAGGGGGTCAAATTCAGGTATTCTCAGTTTGTTTATACAAATTTACTTGCTAATTTAGACTCCTTAGAGTATTACATGTTTCCTAGATATGTCCAGTACATTCTTAACTGTGAACTGGGCTCACAATTGAGGGGAACAGGTAACATTCTTAAATTGGGACAGATGAAGCCCGACATCTTTAAAATATTAAGGAAGCCCACTGTTGGCTTCTCTGGGGTAGAAACAGCCCTTGTCCTAAAAATGTTAGAGCTCATCGCTCAATGTGACAACCTAGCAGCACAAGCTAGTGTTGAGCCCACACCTGCTACCTCCCAATCACCCACACAGCCTCAAATCACCATCACTTACCAAAGAAAATCCAAACGAACCCCTGCTCAGGCTATTCAGTCTGTGGAGGCCCCCATATACTCACCCATACAGGAAGAAGTGGACACTGGAGCTCCCACTTCTTCTGAGGAGCAGACCACTCCCATCTCTTCAAGAATCAGTGCTGAGGTTCCTCATGCTTAACCTGATGAGATCATTAGCCCAACTGCCTTAAGCCATCACTCTGAGGCTCAACACTCAAGTGATCAACCTTCAAGGGACAGTTACCATCCCTATTCTATAGATCTCAACCAACCAATTCCCTACCTTGACTTCTATACTGATGAAGATCTAGGTTTCAGTGAGTATAATGAGTCTCTCTTCTTTACCCCTACTCAAAGAGAGATGAATGCTCCTGAGTCTCCTACATCTATCCCACATCAGTCACTTACAACTGAGGTGGACACTTCTGAACCTGTTCAGGATGTCCATATGGAAGAGGCTCTCACTTCTGAAAGTGATTACATCATTAAGACCTCAACCATGGTAACTCAGCCCACTGACATCTCAACTGAGATTGCCAGTGAGCATAGGAAAACTAGCAGCCAAGAACCTGAAGCTGGTGGTGAGAGAGAGGACTTTGGTCCAATCATCTCATCCCCCAATGAGTCTTCTGATGAAGATGAGAGGAATCTGAGACTAAAGGTGCACAAACTGACTAAAACATGCACCTATTTAGTCCAAAAGGTTAGTCACCTTGAATCTTAGGTGACTACCTTACACAACAGGATCAATGATCAACAACTTGAGATTTTATATCTTAAGGAAAAACTAGCTGGGAGACCTTTAAGAAGTGCTCAACCAGGAACACAAGAACCTGTGGATGTGATTGACCTATCTTCCAGCTCACCTATGCAAGTGGGTGATGCTACCAAAAAGGGGAAGAAAGTTATTACAGCCACAGAACCTGGGAGTTCTTCAGAGAGAGTGGACATTGAGGACTCACCATCCTCACTTGCAACTGTGCATTCTCAACAACCTCCTCAAGTTCACATTGATGTGGACTACATTGACTCCTTCATACAGAGTTTGTTTGAGGATGGGATACCAAGTGCTATGTCATCTTCACCATCTTCCAATCACATCATTGGGTGGAGGTATGATAACATCAGGATAGCCCTAATCATCATAAGAGTTCAAGGACAGCAAGAAGTCTTCAATTTTCAGAATTTGAACTACTATGAAGGTCTGGATTTAGTCAACATGCCACTTGTCAACCCAAGCAAATCAAGACAAGCTGACAGACTGGCTCAAAGAATCCAAGACAAGATCACTGCAGAGTTTAGCTTAAGAAGGAGACTTAGGAAATCAGGCAATGCCATCGGTCAACTAGATGTTGAGGCAGACCCTAAGATTAGTTTCATAGGGGAAACCTTGACTAAAGGCCCAGTGGCAGAACCTGAGATCCCTGTCTCATCATCATCAACTTTTGCAGAGATCCACACTCCTATGAGACACCTACTGGCGAAGGTGCTTCTCAACCTCTCTCTGGCCAGAGCTTAGATGCTGCAACAAGCAACGAAGGCCAAAGCTCTCTCCACCCTGAGTCACAAAGGTCTGTGAGTGATAAAGGGAAAAGAAAGATGACATCTGAGGAGATTAAGGAGGAGAGAGAGAGAGGAAAAGGATGCTGAGGGGAGAAAGTTCCTCTGCTGAGTCTTAAGACTCATGGAGTCTGCTATCAGGGCTGCCCCCAAACCAGATACTCAGAATGATGAGTTAAGGGCAGTTAGGATAAATTACCTGCATACAAGGAACTATGACATAGACAGTGTCATCTCTCTCCCCTTAGAAGAGTTGAATGAACTGGTTGATCTGGAAAGGTCAAAGGAGAAGAAGGAGGCATAAGATGCAGAGCTTCTAGTACAAGTCAAAGAAGAGAGAAGAAGAAAAAGACTATACAAGGATATGCCTACCCTCTCCCCAGTTCAGGAAAGTCCTGCACAAGAAGATATGGTTCACCAAGAACCTCAGATAGACAAAGAAGAAGAAAGGATTAAGATGATCAACTACCTGAGTGCCACAGGCTTCTATCAGGCAGATGCACTCCTTCCTTGTCCTATGACTATGTTGAGTTTGAGTACTTAAAACAACTTAAGCTTGAGTAGTCAAGGACAAAAAGACAACTAAGAAGAAGCTAAGGGAAGAAGCTGTAAAATCAAGAGCCATCATCCAAAAGAGCATGAAGAAGTCTGTTGATAGGCAGAGGATGATGAGCTTCTTGAAGCTATATGGATTCTCCGGAAGGAGACTTGGCCCCATGTCTCTATCCACTATGTATGAGCATATTAGGGTGATCAAGCAGAAGATCAAAAGTGGAGAGCTCTTGACTTACACTCCACTCCAAGTCAAGCCCCACCTGAAGTGGAGGTTAAGGTTGAACAACCAGAGACAACACAACCTGGACCTCTTACTGAAACTCAGCAAGCTTCATCTTCTGATCCACAGCAGGGTCAACCTCCCTCTCCTTCTGAGCCTGTTAGAGAGGAAGTCCCAACTGAGAAAGACAGTGAAGATCAATCTAGTACTACAGACTAGTCTTCTTAGTTAAAAACTGTTAAGAGAAAGAAGAGGATGGCTTCTAAACCAAAGCCAAAGAAGAAAAAGACTGCACCCTCTTCTACACCCCAGGATGAGTTAGAACATCTTGAGGTTGTGCAGCCAGAGGATGCTACATCAACTCCAATTCAACCAGCTCCTCTAGCATCAGGAAGACCCATCTTGTCTTGGACATACACCACAAATCCTGAAAGATGGCATGTCATTAGAGATCAATGCACTAAAGACATTTACACATGGCAAGATATGTTTCAGTTGCCTCTGCATGACCTCTTTGATATGAGAAGACACTTTGATAGTCTGAAGGATCCTGATCACCTTATGAAGAAAGGATTGGTGATCATCCTAATGAGGACTGTTGACATCTGAAGTCTACTGAGTGTTTTGGTAGCATCAGCCTAGGAGGAGTTTGTAAAGATTAATGAAGAGGCTGATACAACCTAAACACCCAATGTCTTTCATGCATGCTGCACAAGTGCATTGAAGAAGAATGCTTAGGAAGTTTTACACATGCAACAGAAAACACTCTAAGTGTAAAATCTTCCAAAGCCAAGACCAATATCTTCCGAAGCCAAATATGAAGTCTTCCGAAGCCTCAGAGACAAAGTCTTCCGAAGCTTCAACTCATGAAGACAGATTTCTTCCGAAGACTTTTAATACATGCTTTATCTGATGTACTTTTCCATAAAGCTGGACACATTTCCGCTACATCTCTGTAATGTCACCAACTTACATGAGTTGGTGAAAAGGTCCATGCTTTTGGTAACTGTATATTGAGGTCTTGAGTCTGTAACTTTCTACTTCATGTACTTTATCCTTTTTGTAATAGATAAGGATGTGAGCTATGGCATGTCATAGTCACAAGTCAAAAGGCAATCTGCCTTTTGACTCTACAATTGATTTTGTTTTGTGTCTAGTCAATTGTATCCAGCTGGCTTTCAAAGTATAGCCGGCTGTAGGATGTAGTATAAGTATCTCATGTTCTTGTATCTTTCGAATATGCTTTGTAACACTTGTAATAGAACATAAAGAAAGCAATATACTGCATTCTTAAAAACCATACACTTGTGTTCTTTGTGTTCTGTCTCTCTTGCATTACTTGTGTTCTTAGTACTCAACTTGGTTAATCCAGTTTACTGTTTGATTAAAGTTTAGTTAATTTCCTCTTTGTGTTGTTGTGTTGTAACTCTACACCCTTCAACGATCCTGCATTATATGTTAGTCATTTGATGACTTGTGAATTATAACTCACAATTCTATTTCAAATGAAGTTTACGCCTAATCATGAACAAAATTAAGTACGTCAGCAAAACAGTCTACATGAAATGTTAAATTTAAAAGTCATAATAGAAAAAATAATAATAACAAACATAATGTGTGAACCAAAAGACAAATAGATAAATATCGGATATAGTATACCTATAACTAAATTTTAGGGATTTAATCGGTAAGTTTTTAAGATTAAAAATGTAACTTTAGATGAATCAATGAAGTAAGGTCTAAGAGTTGAGAAAAAATATACCATTTTTCCATTATTATGCTGCATAGCATAAAAGTGCATTTATTTTTGGCTTTTAAGGTATCAGTAATTAAAATTGTTTTATTGCTATAGAAAGTTGAAGTTATTTAAAAAATGATGTTTTTAAAGATATGATGTTGACATAAGATTTTCTTTTTAGGATTAAACTTTAGGAGTATCCACTCCTGATAAGAACGAGTTTCTTACTTTCTTATCTTGTTAACCGCTCCACCATAATGATTTTATGAGGTTTTGTTATTTAGCGAGAACTCATCCATAGCATGATGGAGTTCTTAAAAACCATCACATTATATTTGAGAACTCACTCTTGATAAGAACGAGTTCTCAAAAACCAAAAGTTAGCATTGATTTAGGTTATCTAGTTATTGTGCAAGAGTTTATTAACATATAATTTTTAAACAAGAAATCTTTATCGCATTCACTTGTTCATTTGGGTTATCTAGTAATTGTGCAAGATTTTATTAACATATATCTTGAGAGGTAATTCGTCACAGCCTGTAGCAACCGTCCCAATTTTCCTCTGTCACGTCATCTTTTTTTATTAGTTTTCCTCTGTTTTACATGATCTCATTATATTACTTCCCCATTTCTTTTTTTTTCAGATGAATTGATTGTATTAATAAACTATTTTACATATAATTAAATTAAACAAAAAAAAAATAAAAAAAATACTAAAATGAAAATTACAATAGAGTATAATTGGTTCCACTAAATTTAATATTAAAATATACAAATTACATGCTCACCTACCACCTTATAAAGATTGCATTAATTATGTTTAGTAAGTTTCATTTGGTTCGAATTTTAAAATAGTAAATGAAAATTATATTTAATATAAGATCGCATGCATGTCCACCAACCACCACCATCTAAATATAGCTTCCCCACACCGCTCCAAATTCTAATATTTTAAAACCGGACCGAACAGTAAATCGGACGTCTTATCGGTCCGATGATCAGATCAGTTCAACCGGTCGGACCGTATATAAAAATCAGATAAAACTATAAGTATTTTTTATAAATATATGTAAAAACTACAACAAAATAAAAATATAAAAAAAACCGGTTCAACCGGCCCGACCGCCGGTTCGACCGGTTCAACCGGTCCGACCACTGGTTTAACACTAAAACGATTTTTAACACCGGACCGGCCGGTCCGTCAGGTTTTCAAAACCATGCCAAACTCGGGAAAATCCCCCATAATAATTCACCAGGACGAATTTTTTTTTTCAAAAAACCCCAGTTGTGGGGTTGTGATGTTCCCACCCGGGTCCGGTTTCTCTTAGGCTATCCTTAGCTCCAATCGGTCTACCCTAACGAAAGAAAACACTCGCCTTGAAACCGTAAATGTTAGACGATACAAATAAAAAAATAATAATAACAACAAGACGCTATAAAACGTTGTTTACACTTTACATGCACCATCGTTATAATTAATCAATACGTTATTAACATTTAGAAAAATAAATATAACGATAGATTAGTATTAGTTAGTAATCCCGGCTTAATGAGTCAGTGATGCTTCACTATAATAGATTTAAAATATGATTCATTTAATAATGAAGTAAAAAAGAAAAAAAAACAGCATTTACATGATTAATTATTTGCCCTTTCAACCATTTTAAATTTTCACCACTTTATTAATTAAGATTTTCTCAATTAAACCATTTGATGCATAGTGATTTTTCATATTAAACGTTAAAAGTGTTATGACCATTGATCTCGATGTTCAGTGGTTAGTATAAACGGTGTGGTGGTAAAATTATAAATAATAGGAATTTAAATGCCTAAAATAGCAAAAAAGATGTCATTCTTTATTTTTCTTTATCTACACACGGCTTTTTAGAAACTTTAAACTCATATAACTTTTCTACACTTAGTTATTCTTTTAAATTGCACATAAAATTAAGAATTTCATTCTTTTCAAGATTGGTATAAGAATTAATAATCAATGATGTGGCTAGATCACTTCCCAACTGTGCGTTAAATTCATTATAAGAGTGTATCCAACGTAACATTAGAACGGTATCAGACTTATTATTATTTGGTCTGTATATATCTAATAGATTACTATGTTAGAAAATACAATGGAAATAATTCATAATAGTATACATAGATTTTATCAAACATTATACGTTAAAATTTTAAGAGAAGTACAGCATAAACCTGAGTTCTTTTTATTTAAATTTATATGTTAAATAATGGGAAAGAAACTAGAATCATTGACTAACTTCTTAAAAAGAAATTACTGGAAATGACACTATTGGAAAGTGATTGAAATATAGTTAAGAACGATTTAATATTTACTAGAAAGATTGATAGCATATAAACTCAGAGTATTTTAAAAGAAATATAGTGTTAAGTATAATTAGATAGAGAAGCAATACATAAGTTTTATTTAGATTTCAGAACTTTATGATTATAAGAAGACTACATAAATGTAACACATAAGTTATACATGATGCCCTCCACCTTGATGGCCTCTACCAGGTGATGGACCACTTTTGTGTAGCCCATAAGACAGTGGCTCTACATCAGGCGGCAAAAAATGATGTGAATCTTGCTCATTAACGTTATCTTGATGATGATCATACGCAGATTGACCGATCTTTACAACTCTTGATGCGTGAATCATATAATGATCTTGAGATACAAACACAAGAAGCAAGCAAATTAGAGTCCGCATGATCATGCACTGCATGATGATATTTGAGGCTTTCAATTCTTAGCTAGCTAGTAAGAGATGTATATTGATGATACTGGTAAAGATCGAATGTGGAATTTATAGGCGCTAAAGACTACTAGTGTTCATGATTTTTTTATGTAGATAAAAATAGAAATATGACGTTACATGTGAATCCTTTCACATGATAATTAATTTATGCTCTATCACATGCATCGTCCTTGATTGTATTTAGTAAGTACAAATTTTTTTCATGAAACAACCTTAATTGATTAATTAGTTAGAAGTTCATCCGATGACAACCTGATGATAAGTGATGACTTATAAATCAAAAGTTACAGCTTCTAGTCAGGAGGTAGGATGTAATGATTTTCTCTTAAAAGCATCCAAGGATGTTGCTTTAAAACAAGAAAGAAAATAAAGAAATAAAGAAAAAACTTGGGACTCCTACTTATATAAACGAGAAATTAGGACCCGTCGCGCCGGGATAAAGTATGTACTACAATTGACGCGATTCGTTTTGCAAACTAAAGTTACGTCAATATATATAGCAAATTCAATTTCTACTATTGAATAAAAACGTATTATATTTGACCCGAATTTTTTTAAAATAAAATTATGTTGAAACGTAGACCAACTTAAAACGTAAATATAAAACACGGTCAACGATGCCGTATGCAACGTCATAAAGTATAGATTGCAATCGCATCATTGCGTTTCCGAACTAAATTTATTGTCAACAAACTTGAATTTATACAGTAGTTAAACCCAAAATTTTAGAAATTTAGGGAGGGTAAAACGATATTTTTCTATGATTTTTAAAAAGTTAAGAGGCCAAAGCGTAAAAAACAAAAGATAACGGGGTGGAATGGCCGGTTTCGAACTAAATTTAAAATTTTTAAAATTAAAGAGGTTAAAATGATATTTTTCTATTGCTTTTAAAAAAATTAAAGGGCCAAAACGTAAAAAACAAAACTTAAGGGGTGGAATGGCCGGTGGCAAAAACCACCGGCCTTATATAATATGGGCCGTGACTTATGTTTGTTTTTTAACGCCGAACTCACAATTACTGAAGTTACTCTTTAGCGATGATAGGTGTTGTTAAATTATGTGTTTTACTCGCACACAATAATATTACATTATTATGTGATTCATTCACATCATCAATTTTCTATCATTATAAATACTAAACAATTATCACAAAATACGTCAATATCAGACATTTCTTCTACTTATTTCTAACTCTACAAAAATAAATTGTGAATTTTTATTCCGTCCTCATATTCGGATAGTTTGAAGTCCGATGGGGTTGTACTTTTTATCATTTTTTCCGAACACATCGACGATGCTGAAAGTTTGAGAAAAATAAATTTTAAACGTAATCATGTTGGTGCTAATAACATTCTTATGAATGATTATTTTGGGGAGAACCCAAAATATAAAGGCGAGATGTTTAGAAATAAAATAGATTGCCTCGGGATTTATTTTACTGATTGTTGAAGTTATACGCAACAAATTTTCATGGTATAAAGTGTCACATCCCGGCGGAAGCATGAAATGTTTAGGTGTGACTCGTCGATTCAAAATGCATTGGTTATCAAAACATACAAATCACAACAATAATTTGAACATTACTTTCATTAATATATAACTTTTAGGATTACATATTACAAATTTTAATATAACATTTAGACCTATACATAGTAATCCTAATCAAAATTGTAAGGCCCCGTTCCCGGGACACTCACAGCTGGTCAATCATCGCATGTAACATAAAATTTTTATCCATCATTACCAAAAGCATAGCAGCGGAAACATTCAACTGTCATTCATTTAAATTTATATTAACTTTTGCAAAATAATACATTGTTGATTAATTCAGAATACATTCTTGTATTACACCACAAAAGCCTTTAATTAACTAGATGCCCTCCAAAAATAACTAAGTAGCCGCCCCGTGCCATCCTCAGCAACCTTACCTGCCAACTGGAAACACATAAAAGTCAGCTTTGCTGAGTGAGTTCTAGTTTTCGTAAAACATACATTATTCTTTCGTTAAAACCGTACATTACTGTCCTGCACTCATGCATCATACGCATACACAGAAGATATAATCATTAACATAAGCATACACATTCATTCCTCTTCCCATAGTAATCATCATTCATAGTATATGCAAACTTTTTATTAACGTACTCATTCTTTCTTTTGCATTCTTTCATACTGCCTTAGGTTCATTAGGTACGTTCGTTCCTCCGAGTCTTTTACGACAACCAGGTCGCTCACCTCTTTGGCAATCTCATTGACTGCTCATTGTCCGAGTCTTTTGCAACAACTGAGTTGCTCACCTCCTTTCTCTGGCCATCTTAATGATGCCTATGATCCGAGTCTTTTGCAACCGCACGTTGCTCACCCCATTGGCAATCTCCATGATTGCATGTGATCCGAGTCTTTTGCAACCACACGTTGCTCACCTCCTTTCTGGCCATCTCAATGATGCCTTTGATCCGAGTCTTTTGCAACCACACGTTGCTCACCTCATTGGCAATCTCCATGATTGCCTGTGATCCGAGTCTTTTGCAACCACACGTTGCTCACCTCCTTTCTGGCTATCTCAATGATGCCTTTGATCCGAGTCTTTTGCAACCACACGTTGCTCACCTCATTGGCAATCTCCATGATTGCCTGTGATCCGAGTCTTTTGCAACCACACGTTGCTCACTTCATTGTATGCTTGCAAGCCTTTCCTTCATTCATTCGTCATTCATTAATGCATGCATTTATTCTTTCATTCATTATGTTCCTCTTTCTTTATCTTCCACTTTACGTTATATAATACTTTCATACATTCATTCATACGTAAAGTCATGGGAAGACATGCATACATCACAATAAGGAACATAAACATACACTCATGCATCATCATACATTGCATCATACATTTATAACATACATCATGCATAATCATGCAACATCATCAACATCATACATGCCCAACATAACATCTAGGACCTTAAAAGTCCATATTCCTAACCCTCGGGAACCACCCAAGTCAAGGCTTACATCTCCACCTTTCCTTCAAAACCTGAAATTATTCTAAGTGTTCATCCGCATTGGTTACTGTTCATCCGCATTTGTCTAATACTCATCCGCATTTGCCAACACTTAGGCAAAATGCTCATCCACATTTGCTGTTGTTCATCCGCATTGGTTACTGTTCATCCGCATTTGTTTAATACTCATCCGCATTTGCCAACACTTAGGCAAAATGCTCATCCGCATTGGCTGTACTCATCCGCATTGGTTACAGTCATCCGCATTGACTTACTTTGTTCATCCGCATTGGCTATACTTAGCCAAATGCTCATCCGCATTGGTACAATCATCCGCATTGGGTCGCCGCATTTGTCCAGACAGTCAAATGCTCATCCGCATTGACTCTTCCCATCCGCATTGGTCCGGACTTGGTCAAATGCTCACCCTCATTGACTATTACTCATCCGTATTGGTTTCTAACACTTAGGCCAATTTTGAACTTAACCCAATCGGAACTGAAACTGCAGAATCATACTATAACCACTATTTTCATGCTCTAAGCTTAGATCTTACCTTCTAAGCCCTCGGATTCAACATATAACAAGAACATGAACACACATAACATCATAACATCGTCAAACACGCATGAAAAACATACGGGTCCGAGACCCAGATCAGTAAAACATATAGATTTGTATTTCCAGCCCCAAAATCGTTTGAAAACATGTAATGAGGGGTTCTAGAACTCACCTTAAACTCTTGAGCAGGACTTCTTCCAACTCGTCTGAATTTGAGTTCAACCGCCTAAAATCTCACTAAAACACACACCCGAACACAGGCAAACACATATAAGCACACAAACGAGATAAGGCCAGCTTCAAACACTTAAAATTTCGGGTTTCTTACCTTGAGTTCACTTCTTCAGCCCTGTTTCTTCCAAAATCCGAATTCTGCACCTTCTCTCTCTAGAATTCTGCTGAATTGAGAGTTGTGGGAAAGTAGTGGGCGGCCATGCCCACTTTACACCAACTTTTCAACCCTTTTTGTCCTTTTGGCACTTTTTACCCTTCAA
This sequence comes from Flaveria trinervia, assembly GCA_025506515.1. Lineage (NCBI taxonomy): Eukaryota > Viridiplantae > Streptophyta > Magnoliopsida > Asterales > Asteraceae > Flaveria > Flaveria trinervia. The sequence continues at coordinate 81,655,733 of CM046452.1, read as the reverse complement.
CTTGGGTAAAATATCTTTTCCCCCTTTTTCTTCACTTTATTCTCTCTTTATTTAAATAAATGAAAGATCCGGGTGTTAGAAGTCCACCCCCCTTAAATAGGTTTCGTCCCCGAAACCTGTTATTCCTCAAACAAACGTGGATAATGCTGTCTCATCTCATCTTCAGTCTCCCACGTTGACTCGGATCCCTTCCTGTGCTTCCACTGTACACGCACAAGAGAAACCACCTTATTTCTCAATCTCTTTTCTTTTCGGTCAATGATCGCCACTGGTTGCTCTACATAGTTGAGCCGTTCGTCTACCTCGATGTCTTCCAGTGGAACAATCATATCTTCATCCGCCAAACACTTTCTTAAGTGAGATACATGGAATGTTGGGTGAATTCCACTTAACTCATCTGGCAGTTCCAATTTATAGGCCACCTCTCCTACTCGAGCGGTGATTCGGAAAGGGCCTATATACCTGGGGCTCAACTTGCCCCTCTTTCTGAACCTTATAATACCTTTCCACGGCGAGACCTTCAACATAACCCGGTCACCCACCTGGAACTCAATCGGTCTGCGTCGTTTATCGGCATACGACTTCTGTCTATCTTTGGCTGCCTTCATGAAGGCCTTGATCTTTTTGAGCTTTTCGGTCGTAGCTTCAATCACCTCAACGCTCCCTAATTCTTTCTGACCAATATCACCCCAACAAACGGGTGTTCTGCATCTCCTCCCGTATAACATCTCATATGGTGGCATGCCAATGCTAGCATGATAGCTATTGTTGTATGAGAGTTCGACTAGCGATAGGTGGTCATCCCAACTTCCTCCAAAATCAATCACACACGCCCGCAACATGTCTTCTAATGTCTGAATGGTCCTCTCAGACTGACCATCAGTTTGGGGATGATAAGTCGTGCTGATATGTAACCTCGTCCCCATGGCATCATGAAATTTCTTCCAAAATTTGGATGTAAACCGAGTGTCACGATCAGATATAATAGACACCGGCACACCATGACGAGTTACAATTTCCTTGAAGAATAGGTCAGCCAACCTTTCAGACGAATATGTCTCGCGGATCGGCAGGAAGTGAGCACTCTTTGTCAGACGATCAATAATCACCCATATGGCATCATACCCTTTTGGAGTACGCGGCAGCTTTGTAATGAAATCCATGGTGATATGCTCCCACTTCCACTCCGGTATGTCTAGAGGTTGAATCTTCCCATACGGCTTTTGATGCTCAGCTTTCATCTGTAAGCAAGTGAGACATCTACTTACATACCCCACCACGTCACGCTTCATACCCGGCCACCATATCTTTCTTCATGTCTTGATACATTTTTATGGCACCTGGATGAATGGAGTATCGAGTCTTATGGGCCTCATCCATGATCTTTGCCCGTAGATCCCCGAAACGAGGAATCCACACTCGCCCAATTGAGTTTTAACACCCAGCGTATTCTCACCCAATTCCTCAACCAGACCTCTCATTCTTTCGGAGTTAAGACGATCTTCTTTCAGTGCCTCGTCTTGAAACTCTCTTGACTTGCTTCATTACATCGGAGGTCATGATTAGTTGATAGGCTTTCACCCGAATCGGCTCGGGTCTCTCCTTTCGACTAAGGGCGTCAGCCACCACATTGGCCTTGCCCGGATGATAGTGGATCTCGCAGTCATAATCCTTTATAAGCTCCAACCACCGTCGCTGCCTCATATTCAGATCTTTTTGCTCGAAGAAGTACTTCAAGCTCTTGTGGTCGGTGTAAATGGTACACTTGGTTCCATAAAGATAGTGCCTCTAGATTTTTAATGCAAAAACCACGGCTGCTAGCTCCAAATCATGAGTAGGATAATTGGCCTCATGAACCTTCAGCTGTCGGGATGCATAAGCTATAACTTTCCCCTTTGCATTAACACGCACCCCAACCCCGAGTAGGAAGCATCGGAATAAACCACCAAGTCTTCACTTCCTTCGGGTAGTGACAAAATAGGAGCTTGGGTCAATCTCGCCTTTAATTCTTCAAATGCCTTCTCTTGAGCTTGACCCCACACAAATTTCACGTCCTTCCGGGTCAACTTAGTTAGTGGAGAAGCGATCTTGGAAAAGTCTTGGATGAACCTTCGGTAATAGCCCGCCAAACCCAAGAAACTGCGAATCTCGGATGGCGTCTTTGGAGACTTCCATTGCATCACTGCCTCCACTTTAGCTGGATCTACCATGATTCCCTCCGGATTCACCACATGACCCAAGAATTGCACCTCGCGTAACCAGAATGCGCATTTAGAGAACTTAGCATACAATTTCTCCCTCCTCAACGTCTCCAGTACTTCACGAACGTGACCGGCATGTTCTTCTTCACTCTTCGAATAGATCAGGATATCATCAATGAACACAATCACTGATCTGTCCAACATCGGTCGGCACACACGGTTCATCAAATCCATAAAAGCGGCTGGCGCATTGGTCAAACCAAAAGACATAACAAGAAACTCGTAGTGACTGTAGCGCGTACGGAAAGCCGTTTTAGGAATATCTTGCTTTTTCACCTTCATTGATGGTAACCAGATCGAAGGTCAATTCTTGAGAACCAACTAGCACCTTGAAGCTGATCAAACAAATCCTCTATTCTTGGAAGGGGGTACCTGTTCTTCACGGTCAACTTGTTTAGCTCACGGTAGTCGATACACATTCTCATGCTACCGTCTTTCTTCTTTACGAACAGAACCGGAGCACCCCAAGGAGAGATACTCGTCGAATGAACCCCTTATCCAGCAGCTCTTGTAATTGCTCCATCAACTCTTTCATCTCCGTCGGAGCCAACCGATACGGTGCCTTGGCAACAGGTTGGGCACCCGGTACCAGGTCAATCTGAAACTCGATCTCACGGTCAGGTGGCACTCGCGGTAAATCTTCTGGAAACACGTCCGGAAAGTCACACACAACTGGAACGCCAGATAGCTGTGGTGCTAGCGTATCCACATCCTTTACATAGGCCAAAAAGGCACTACACCCATGCCTCATACACTTTCCCGCCACTGCCATCGAGATCACCTTCGGGATTGTCGTGACCCTATCTCCATAAACCGTTACCGGACTTCCATCAGGCGCTGTCAGACGAATCATTTTCTTGCGGCACACAATATTCGCCTCGAAGTCCGCTAACCAATCCATTCCAAGAACTAAATCAAAACCACCCAAGGTCATCATAAACGGTTTGACAGGAAACTTATGACCTTCTAACTCCACTTCACAATTCTCTACCATTTCGGAAATCCTAATAGGCTTACCTATGGCAGTTTCTACATCAAAGGGCACATCCACACGTCTACTACTAACAGGTAGCTTAGCACGAAAAGCAGTAGACATAAAACTTTTGCTGGCACCCGAATCAAATAACACAGAAGCTAAATTTTGGTTCACTAGAAACGTACCGGACACAATATCGGGATCTGTCCTGGCCTCCTCCTGTGTCATAGTGAATGCCCTGGTGCTCGCCCCTCTGCCCTTCACTCCCCATCTTCTTCACCCCGGAACCCTCAAGCCTTGCCTTCTTACAATCCTTGCTGATGTGACCCTCTTCACCACAGGTAAAACACCGGGCTGAACGACAATCTCTTGCCATGTGTCCCGCCTTCCCACATTTGAAGCACAAGTTTGATCCAAATTTACATTCTCCACTGTGCTCCCTTCCACACCTACCACACCTGCCACACCTTTTTGACCTCGCGCCCGTTGTGCCCACACGACGGTCGTCCACCTTTGCCTTCTTATTACTCATCGAGGTACCACTCCGATCAAACCTCTTCCTCTGCCAGTTCCGATTACCACCACTCCTCTTGCCACCATCAGTCACCACCTCTACCACCCTTTCGTTATACAATCTTCCCGCCAAGTCCACTGCCGACCTGAACGTGCTCGGTCTAGTAGCAATCATGTGCCTGCGAATATCAGCTGGCAGGCCTTGGATGTACCTCTTAATCTTTCGCGACAGAGGAGTCACCTGATCTGGCACCAAACGTGCCATCTCATTGAATTTCGTCGTGTACCCCTGATGTGTCATAGTTCCCACCTCCAGCTGCAGGAACTCCCTCTCCACCTTATCCATTTCACGATGAGGACAGAACTCCTCAATAACCAGCCTCTTCAACTCAGACCACTTCATTCGCCCAATCGCCCGACTGCCCTCAGCTTGGACGATATTGTCCCACCAACATAAAGCTGAGTCAACAAAAGAATGGGTCGCGAATTTCACCTTCTGATCCTCACGGCACTCGCTGATTTCAAGAACCGCCTCCATCTCTCTCACCCACCGTGAGCCGCAGCAGCAGTGCCGTTTCCATCAAAGGTTGGGGGCTTGCACCTCATGAATGCCCCATAATTACAGCCTCGTGCCGCTTCATGCACAGGCTCTTCCTCCTCCTCATCATCATCAGTTAGAACCGTTTCCAGCTCCGGTCGTTCTTGTCCTCCCGAGGACCTATTCTTCTCTTGTCTTTCTCCTTCTCGTACCGCCTTAATAACTTCAGTCACCACAGACGTAGAATCGTCTGCATGACCTGGTGCACCTCCTCAACCACACCTCCTTTACTGAGGCTCTTAAGTTAGCACTTTCATCGACTCCCTCCGGGTGAGGGGTCTCTGGTTCTTCCGGAACTACCTTCTCAACTCTGGGTCTTCCTCTCTTGGGTCGCGGTTCAGTACCGGGACCTCCACCCCGTGAAGCTTTTGAGGATCTTCCGCCGGCCATCTCACACACACTGACAGATTTAAACACTAACACGGTCATCCAAGGAAATAACTCAGTTTATGTTAAGTACAGTAAGTCCCTAATTACAGTGGCCAGTTGTGATTAGCCACTTACTTTACTCTTCACACCCCGAGTATCACCTGTCCTGACTATATCAGTATAAAAATCTACATACATCACATAACACATACCATGCTCACATAAAACCGGTTAACTTAACGAAAATACCTGATGGCACGCAACTGCTCAGATTGGCATCCCATCCCCTTTCCGTCCCATTCTCAGTTTAAGTTAAGTTTTATTTTAAAATTTACCCGTTTCACTTAAACTTTGGCTCTGATACCAACTTGTAAGGCCCGTTCCCGGGACACTCACACTAGTCAATCATCGCATGTAACATAAAATTTTTATCCATCATTACCAAAAGCATAGCAGCGGAAACATTCAACTGTCATTCATTTAAATTTATATTAACTTTTGCAAAATAATACATTGTTGATTAATTCAGAATACATTCTTGTATCACCACAAAAGCCTTTAATTAACTAGATGCCCTCCAAAAATAACTAAGCAGCCGCCCCGTGCCATCCTCAGCAACCTTACCTGCCAACTGGAAACACATAAAAGTCAGCTTTGCTGAGTGAGTTCTAGTTTTCGTAAAACATACATTATTCTTTCGTTAAAACCGTACATTACTGTCCTACACTCATGCATCATACGCATACACAGAAGATATAATCATTAACATAAGCATACACATTCATTCATCTTCCCATAGTAATCATCATTCATAGTATACGCAAACTTTTTATTAACGTACTCATTCTTTCTTTTGCATTCTTTCATACTGCCTTAGGTTCATTAGGTACGTTCGTTCCTCCGAGTCTTTTACGACAACCAGGTCGCTCACCTCTTTGGCAATCTCATTGACTGCTCATTGTCCGAGTCTTTTGCAACAACTGAGTTGCTCACCTCCTTTCTCTGGCCATCTTAATGATGCCTATGATCCGAGTCTTTTGCAACCGCACGTTGCTCACCCCATTGGCAATCTCCATGATTGCCTGTGATCCTAGTCTTTTGCAACCACACGTTGCTCACCTCCTTTCTGGCCATCTCAATGATGCCTTTGATCCGAGTCTTTTGCAACCACACGTTGCTCACCTCATTGGCAATCTCCATGATTGCCTGTGATCCGAGTCTTTTGCAACCACACGTTGCTCACCTCCTTTCTGGCCATCTCAATGATGCCTTTGATCCGTCTTTTGCAACCACACGTTGCTCACCTCATTAGCAATCTCCATGATTGCTTGTGATCCGAGTCTTTTGCAACCACACGTTGCTCACCTCATTGTATGCTTGCAAGCCTTTCCTTCATTCATTCGTCATTCATTAATGCATGCATTTATTCTTTCATTCATTATGTTCCTCTTTCTTTATCTTCCACTTTACGTTATATATACTTTCATACATTCATTCATACGTAAAGCCATGGGAAGACATGCATACATCACAATAAGGAACATAAACATACACTCATGCATCATCATACATTGCATCATACATTTATAACATACATCATGCATAATCATGCAACATCATCAACATCATACATGCCCAACATAACATCTAGGACCTTAAAAGTCCATATTCCTAACCCTCGGGAACCACCCAAGTCAAGGCTTACATCTCCACCTTTCCTTCAAAACCTGAAATTATTCTAAGTGTTCATCCGCATTGGTTACTGTTCATCCGCATTTGTCTAATACTCATCCGCATTTGCCAACACTTAGGCAAAATGCTCATCCGCATTTGCTGTTGTTCATCCGCATTGGTTACTGTTCATCCACATTTGTCTAATACTCATCCGCATTTGCCAACACTTAGGCAAAATGCTCATCCGCATTGGCTGTACTTATCCGCGTTGGTTACAGTCGTCCGCATTGACTTACTTTGTTCATCCGCATTGGCTATACTTAGCCAAATGCTCATCCGCATTGGTACAGTCATCCGCATTGGGTCACCGCATTTGTCCAGACTTAGTCAAATGCTCATCCGCATTGACTCTTCCCATCCGCATTGGTCCGGACTTGGTCAAATGCTCACCCGCATTGACTATTACTCATCCGCATTGGTTTCTAACACTTAGGCCAATTTTGAACTTAACCCAATCGGAACTGAAACTGCAGAATCATACTATAACCACTATTTTCATGCTCTAAGCTTAGATCTTACCTTCTAAGCCCTCGGATTCAACATATAACAAGAACATGAACACACATAACATCATAACATCGTCAAACACGCATGAAAAACATACGGGTCCGAGACCCAGATCAGTAAAACATATAGATTTGTATTTCCAGCCCCAAAATCGTTTGAAAACATGTAAATGAGGGGTTCTAGAACTCACCTTAACAACTCTTGAGCAGGACTTCTTCCAACTCGTCTGAATTTGAGTTCAACCGCCTAAAATCTCACTAAAACACACACCCGAACACAGGCAAACACATATAAGCACACAAACGAGATAAGGCCAGCTTCAAACACTTAAAATTTCGGGTTTCTTACCTTGAGTTCACTTCTTCAGCCCTGTTTCTTCCAAAATCCGAATTCTGCACCTTCTCTCTCTAGAATTCTGCTGAATTGAGAGTTGTGGGAAAGTAGTGGGCGGCCATGCCCACTTTACACCAACTTTTCAACCCTTTTTGTCATTTTGGCACTTTTTACCCTTCAACTTGGGTAAAATATCTTTTCCCCATTTTTCTTCACTTTATTCTCTCTTTATTTAAATAAATGAAAGATCCGGGTGTTACAAAAATATATCTTCAACACATCACATATCTCCAACTAGCAGTGAATGTTCATATTCATGCTGAAGTCAACAAGTAAATAGTCAACCATATGCATAGCTTTAAAATTTTTTTTTACTTAATCAAAATAATAATTTTTCTTTAAAAGATTAAAAAACATCAACTTACCTTCAAAAGTTTAACAAGTTGTTTTATTTTAAGTCCAAAATATTTAAAAAAACGTTTGTTTGTAATGATTCAGGTTGTTTTAATAAGACGTTTTAAAAAAAATCACTAGTTATAGCTTTTAAAAACAAAACTATTATTTAAATTTTTTTAATGTTTTATAAAATTTCATATTATATAAAATTTTAGTTTTTTATGTAGATTTTAATTAAAAATTTGATTTTTAATTTTCTTAATAAGATCTATTTAAAAAATAGTTTGATTTAATAAAATTAGATAAGAGAGAGAAATATATCAACTAATGATATTTTAATAAGAGAGAGAAACTTATATTAGTATTAAAATTACTAGAATACATTTTTAAAGGGAAAATTGGTATGTGTATGTTTAAAAAATAATAAATGATAAAAAAATAAAATAAAAAAATGACACATGATAAAAAAAAATTTGTTTTATTAGATGTTATAAATATATATTATAGATTATAGATATGTTTCAACCTTCTAGCTAGTTATTTATAATTAAAAACATTTGAGTCATTTTTCTACGAGTATAAAGCTAAAGGGTCAGAATTTACACATGTTAGCTGAAGGTGTAATCATGTTTTTGCAGGACACTTTATTATATTCACAAGATTTATCATTTTCTATGTAATGATCACATTTTAGTCACATGGTACATACGCACAACATATTTTTTCATGAATGATGACGATAGCTTTTTCAAATCAAGGACGCAATACACTTAACTTTTTCCAAGGCATGCCATCAACACATCCTCTATTTTCCTTATAAATTAGATCGATCGATCGATCGATCAGTTATCCACAAAAAGAATTAAGCAACGATTGTTTGCGTGTAGTGTTGGTCATATATAAATCGATCGAGGCAACACGCTAGAGTGAAAATGGGCAGTGGCATTTGCACTTGGATGCTAATGTTTATGTTTGTAGTGACCACAACTAATGGTGGAAACGTGCACGTGTTTTCTTGTCAAGATACCATAGCTAGAATGTTGCCGTGCCAAGGTTTCTTGATGGGATTTAGCAAGATGAGCGTCCCATGTTGCCAGAGCGCTCAAAGTTTGAGTCGGATTGCTAACTCGAGCCCTGCAGACCTAACATCCGTTTGCCAGTGCTTAAAGCAAGCTATAAATGTCATGGGGATCGACGTGGATAAGCTCAGCAATTCCAAAACTTTGTCAAATAGATCTTGATACGGCTTTGATCGACCCTAATGTTGATTGCAACAGGTATATATGCACTTAATCCGACTTATAACTCTAAAACTTAATTTCCTTCCATCAGTTTCATTTACAACCAAGTTTTAATCAACTCTTGCTAGAGATATATACATATATAGTTAGCATATACATATGTTAATTTTGACATCTTGTATTGTTGGTTGTATGCAGGTTAAGTGCTCCTACTCCAAGAACGGTAACTGCATTTGCTCCATCTCCTGCTAAATCAACAGGAAATCAAGAGAGTGAAGGAGAAATTAGCTAGGATCGAGTAGCGTTGATGGTTGTTGTTGCAAATTGTCATTGTTATAAATAAATAAAAACAAATTCAATTCCTTCTTTTTTTGTATATATCTACCCGGCAACAAAATAATTTTCATGTTTTCATAAGACACAGTTTGTACGTTGATTCACGACATTTACGGCACCATTATGAATACAAAATTTCAATCTACGACATTAAGAATACTAAATTAGAGGCGTGTTAAGTGTAAAAGTACAAATATTTATGGATTCAGTGAAATACAACCATTTGAAACATACATGTACAGTGTGTGTATATATATATATATATACACACACACACATACATACATATATATATATATATTGGTATATATGTTGTGTATATATATAGTATATATATATACATATATATATACATATATATATACATATATATATACATATATATATATATATACACACACACACACACACACATATATATATATATAGGGGAGGGTTTAAATGAGAACACATTTTTTATAAAAACTCTAGGAACTAATCTCAGTCACTCATTTTTTATCACATGCAAATCACACGTCATTTTTTTTTAAACGTTCGTAACTTTTTTTCACGACATCATTTTTTCAAAAAAATTCACCATAAAATTTAGTATTTTTTATCTTTCCAACGCCTACCATATTAATATAGTTATTTAAAAAATTGTACATCCGTTGTTTACATATGTGTAAATCTAGTTATACACATGTATAGTACTGGATTTACACATGTGTAAATACGATATTACACATGTGTAAAACGAATTTCGTTAAAAAACATGAATTTTTTTATTTTTTATAATTTTTTTATATTTTTTATGAAAGAGGGAAAGTTGGGGAACATTTTTGTGTTTTTATTTTTTTTATTTTTTATATTTTTTGATTTATAAATTTTTAAAATATGTTTTTGTTAATTACAATTTTGCCATTGAGAACTAGTGATTGAGATTGGTTCCTAAAGTTCTTATAAAAAAGCTAGTTTTTATTTGAACCCTTCTATATATATATATATATATATATATAAATAGGGAAGGGTTCAAATAAGAACCCTAAAACCAATCTCAGCTACTCATTTTTTATCACATGCAAATCACATGTCATTTCCCCCTTTTTTAAACGTTCGTAACTTTTTTTCACGATATCATTTTTTTAAAAAAATTTCACCATAAAATTCAGTATTTTTTATATATTTCCAACGCCTACCATATTTATATATTTAAAAAAAATCGTACATCCGTTGTTTACATATGTATAAATCTAGTTATACACATGTGTAGTACTGGATTTACACATGTGTAAATCCGATATTACACATGTGTAAAACGAATTTTGTTTAAAAAACGGGAATTTTTTTATTTTTTATAATTTTTTTATATTTTTTATGAAAAGGAAAAGTTGAGGAACATTTTTGTGTTTTTATTTTTTTTATTTTTATATTATTTTTTGATTTATAAATTTTTAAAATATGTTTTTGTTAATTACAATTTTGCCATTAAGAACTAGTGCTTGAGATTGGTTTCTAAAGTTCTTACAAAAAAGCTAGTTTTTATTTGATCCATCCCCTATATGTATATATATATGTATATATATACGTATATATATGTATACTTAAATATAATTTAAACAATAAAAATGTTGAATAAATTATAAATTATGTGATTGAGAATTGGTGATTTTTACGGTTTTCATTTATAAACATGGTTTTCATTTGATATCTCCCCTATATATACACACACACACATATATATATATATATAGTATATATATATACATACATATATATATACATATATATTACAAGTAATTTTTATTAATTTGCAACAAAATCCTATAAACTTTAGTTAAAGTTACCGCACTATACTTTTTGTTTTTCTTCCAACCTCGCATTTTCACAATTACCGGCCTGCTCACAGTTTCTTGTTTTTGTTTTTCTTTTATATTTTATATGCAATTCGGTAAATTTCATTCGTAAAAGAGTTTGGTGCATAATATTCAATTAATTATCAAAACATAAATGATTTTTAGCTTAAGTGGTTAAGGTAAGATACTCATGATATGTAAATAAAGTAAAGGTTATAAATTCAACTCTCATTCTGAGTAAAAATGCTTAGAATTGAGTTAGGAGGTTTTCTCAACAATGAGTTTTCTTTTGAGAAAGTTGAGGGTGCGGTCCCAGCTGGAAAACGTATAGGTAGGCCCGATTAAAATAACACATATCATTCGAAGCAGGGTTGTACATTTGCCGTTAAATTTTTTTATCAAGCATACACATACATGTTAAGACTGCTTAGAAGTTTCAGCATTTCTATAGCTTTTATTTACAACTTTTAAAATTTTGTTTTCTTATAGAAATCTAAAATTATTGTTACGACATATTTATTTTTATCATCTTTATAACGTGAATTTTTTACGGTTTCATTTGTTATATTAAGTTACAAATATTATTAATGCTACTGCTCAACGTGCGTGTTTACGTCTACAAATTATTTCATTAATTACTATTCTATATTAATACACTTGGTCGGTGGACCAGTACATTTTTCATTCTTTTTAAATGACCACAATAGTTTTGTGATCATCAAAGGTTTTCCATCTTATTTAGTAATCTACTTTGTCATTTTTGATCTATTTTTTTAAGATCAAGAGGTGTTACTAGAGAAAAGAGTAGAGAGAGAGAGCGGGGATGAACCCGCTTTTCCGGTGGTGTTTTCGCCGGCCGACCATTGTCTGGTCTTTTGAGTGTGACATTCGTTGCCTCCCCCACTCGATTTCTACGCTATTTTCTAGAGAGAGAATAGAGAAAGAGGCGAAGGGACCACCGTTTCGGGTGGCGTTTCCGGCCAATAACGGTTGTCCGACCTTGTAGTTGTGGCATCTGGTGCCTCTGTGTCTTCGCCTTTTCGATTATCACTCTGCACATGTCGATGATGGTTATGATTGCTAGCCTGAGACTCTGTAGTGGCCAGTCATTTCCGGTCGCTGACCACCGCATCTTTTGTGGCTCTACAACATCTCGATTCGGTGCTCGATTAAATTGTGGATTTTCGTTTCTTTTCTCGACGATGATTGGGTTCGTCTGGTCTGAGACTTCGATTATTACTTTGCATCTATCGATGATGGTTATGACTACTATCCTGAGACTCTACGATGACCTATCATTGCTGGTAGCTGACCAGTACCGCTTTTATGGGGGCATCGGGCTTTACTTAGTGGCGTTGGGGCTTTCTGTTTTTTAGTAGATGATGATTGGGGCCTTCTGCTCTGAGACTTGATCATGTTACCGACATTGACTTTTTTGTCTTTTTTTATAGGTTATAGTTAATTTTTTTAAACCCTGGATAGGGTTGTTATGAGACTTTTTAGATATGTTTATCAATGATGTTGAGGTTCTTCAATCTGACATGTGTTATGTTGATGAGCTTTGCTTTTGGTTTATGAAGTTTAAATCTGTTCTGAGGTTTGTCTTGTGAAGTACATAGATTGGTGGTATGTTTGTGATGGATCCTAAATTGCTAATGTTGAACCCTAAGTTTTGATTTAAGTTTCTGTATCTATGCATTATATTTGCTGGTTGCGATTGATGAAACTACCTGCAATATGGTTACAAATGTTTGTTATTGTTGCGACTGCAATTTGGTTACGAATGTTTGTTATTATTGCGACTGTCCAAGTTGATTAATATTGACAAATCTCAATTCATTTGGCGATGATGACTTTGGCACAAACTGGGCTTTGGCATGGCATTCCCATGAATGGTGAGTACACTTTTGTGTACTTACAACCTGAGTTGCAACTAATACGCTCCGTGGTCTAAAGCTGAGCCTAAACCAAATCTCGAAATGATGCCTAGTGGCAATTCTATAAATCCCCCACGGCAACACGCTGGAAAAATTACCTAGTTCTTAACCAATATTATAATATTTAAATAATTGAAAACCAGCATATTAATTTATGAACAAAATATATTTAAAGAATGAGATAAGAAATTAAACTCGACCTTTGGTTGAAGCTAAAAATCAACGTGTGAGTCCACAATATATACTAGTTATGCGAATTTGATACACGACCTGCAAAATGTGATGAATCATTGGTTCACGGAAACACAACCGTTGCTTAAACCGATTCATCATCAACTAAAGAGTCGTTTGATTTCTCTTACTCGATCAGAAGGTGATTACCGGGTAAAAGTTTGTTCAAAAACTATCCGGGTAAAGGAAAATAGGCATGAGTCAGTGGTGTCGGATCGGGTCAGACGCGAAAATATGATAATCAAACAAGTTGACGAGCCAAAATGTCTGACCGGGTCAATGAGTCAGACATTTAGACCGGGTTAGAAGCAAATCAAATTAAAAAGCAAATCAAATTAAAAAGCAAATCAAACAGCCTCTAAGTCTCTTATTAATGTAAACCTTTTTTATGATGAAACTTAGATTTTTTTTATATTTAATGTTTTTATCTATATTATATTTTAATTAATACATTTGAGAATAAGATGAAACTTAGATTTTTTATATTTAATGTTTTTATCTATCTATACTACTATATAATACATCTCTTTGGATAGAGATGTAATTTTGCCACAAATACAAGTTTTAAAGCAACATGTACAAATGAGTGCATCACATTTAAGAGGGATAGAATAGGGATTTAGTTAAAATTTTAAGACACTTTAGTGGTAATATGGTAAATTTATCCATTAAATTTTATAAAACTTAACAATTTTACCCTTGTCTCTTTCATTATTTAATAAACATTATTAATATATTATTTAATGATATGATATTATTTAATTCACTTCATTAATTTTTTTTTATTTATAATACTATAAATTGACATTTAAATTTATATTTACTAATTATATTTTTATAACTAAATAATATTTTAATTAAGTATATTATTTTATTTAGTTATTTAAGTATATAACTTATATAAATATTCATATTTATAATAACTATAATACTATTATTTTTCTAGGGGCATATTATAAGTTTAATAATTTTAATATTATCTATATTTTTTACAATAAAAGTGAGAGGATGATAGAATGATAAATTTACATATGGATTAGGACACCCATATGAAAAATAATGCTTAAATTTCAAATAACTAATCATTTTATTCTATTTATGCCCTTATAATAAAGTATAATATATGATTGCTTATAATACAAATGCTAAAACATATACACGTGGTCAAACAAAATCGTCATTTACTTTTAATGTCGTTTATATATTGTGATTGAGCACTAATCCTCTTCCCCTTTCTTTATCAGTTGTTAACAGCTCAATAACAATCAAGATGATAATTTGTGGTGATAAATTCTCCATTAACTTTTTTGATATATGCAAACCACCACAAAAAACTAACTCCGATGATCATAAAACTATAACCTACACTCATAAAATAAACCTCCCTAAAATCTAGGTAATAAATGATTTACGACCATAAATACCACCCATATTTTCACAATTCTTATTGAGATAATATAATTGTCTTAAAGACTTTTGTAATATATGAAATTATTTTCTTTTATTCAATTTTTTCAATAATTATGTTTTGATTTTTAATTTACATCATAATGCACCGATTCGATACCAACTAAAATCGAATTCCCAAAAATCATGTAACAACCGTACCGCCACAACGCGCGGGCATTCCAACTATTATATTTTAATACATTTGAGAATAACTTAATGATGAAACTTAGATTTTCTATATTAATGTTTTTATCTATATTAATTTTAATACATTTGAGAATAACGTGTCGGCTTTTAATATAATCATTTTAAAAGTTTAGGTGGGCAAAATTGTTTTATTTACATGTGACTACCTTAATTATCATTTAGAAATATGTTACTTATATGATTATAATTGTTAATTTTTAAACCAACTACGCTTATGATTTTTAAATGGTTATAACATTCATACGTTAACATCATAAAATCTAATTCAACTTGAATATTGTATTGCTACATTTTATATATATATATATATATATATATATATATATATATATATATATATATAACTTTTAAATATTGAGTGAGTTATCATTTTCCTTCTTTTGATTTGGTTACATTTGTCCTTTTTATCAAAACATGTTTTTTTGCATATAAAATGTTAATTAAGGTTATATTGAATAATTAAAGTGTTGAAAAAGACTAAAACACCCTTAATTTTAATGAAAATTTTATTAGTGTTAGTGAAGTGGATGGAAATGACATCATTTGAAAAATTACAGTGATTGAAAGGATAAAAAAATATTTTTAGATTGAAATGACAAATTCAACGTAACCCGAGAGACGAAAACACATATTATTCTTTATACTATATATTTTAACAATTATTTAACTAATTCCATATAATTCTCATTCTATTCTTCTACTACAACAATTAATCTATTCAATAAGATGAGACACAATGTTATTATCTGATTCATCATCAACTTTTTGTTTTATTTGTGTAATTTTTTCTTAGGTTTGTTTGGTATAAGATAATGAAACTAATGAATAAGAGAATGAAATGGATAAATATTAAAATAAATCATCACATTTCTTTGTTCTGTAGATTTCTGTGTGATAATGAAATAAATCATTATTTTATGTTGTCAATATTTTAGGAAAGATGAAACAATGAATAATAAAGTGGTTATAGTGGTGACAACGGTGGTGGTGGTTCTTAGTGGCGGGGGCTGTTGGTCGGTTTAGTGTCTGTGAACAACCGAATAACCACCCTCATGTAGTCGTGTTGTTCCACTCGAGATCTTAGTCCCGTTAAGCAACCCGGTAACTAGCTAAACCTTTTTGCTTCTCATTTGTGTGTATATACTATTGGGGTCTGATGCTAAAATATACAAGAACAACGGTGATGGATAACAGAGTTTATAATTTACTTGGGTCTGATGACTTTGATGAAGCATAATAAGATGACTATCACCAAGAGAAAGACAACTTGAACCAATGAAGTAAGAGTAAGGATGCAATTGAAGCAAACGTTAAACGAACAGTTCATAGATCATTCGGTGGGAAGTTCATTCATGTTCGTTCATTTAATAAATGATCGTACATGAACAACAAAATTATGTTCGTTTAGTTAATGTACGAACATGAACACATACTATATTTATTAATTTATGTCCGTGAACGTCCGATAATGTGTTCGTTAATGTTCATTCGTGAACATTTGATAATGTGCTCATTTATGTATGTTAATGTTCTTAGTTTGTGAGTAAGTTATGTTTATGATAATTATGTCAAGTATTTTTGAATATTTTCATTAAGTATTTATTTATTTTTGGTGTATTGTGTGTAATGTTTGTAGTGAAAATGCAACTTTTATTCTAAAATAAATATATGATCATTTGTTTCTATTCGTTTTGTGCTCATAAATTTTTCTGTTAGTTCGTTTATGTTAATAAACATTTGTTTGTGTTTGGTAAGTATTTATGAACAATTCAATGTCTATATTTTTTAATAAACGAACACGAATAAGGAATATTGTTTGGTAAGTGTTCATAAACAAGTTAATTTATTTAATAAAAGAACATGAACAAAGCCTTGGTTGTGTTCGTTCGGTTCATTTACAGCACTAAGTAAGAGCGAACCTGATTAGGTTTAGATTAGTTGGTCAAAAAAATCTAAAACTAAGTACCGATAAATAATCATTATAATGACCAAAACTAAAGAAAGATAAGGAAGCAATACACAATTTTTATTTAGATTTCAGAACTTTAAGATCATAAAACTACATAGATGTAACACATAAGCTATACGTCATGCCCTTTACCGGATGGAGATGGACCACTTTTGTGTAGCCTATAAGGTAGCGGCTCTACGTCATGCGGCGAAAAATCTTGTGAAGCTTGCTCATTAACGTTAACTTGATGAAGATCATATGAAGAAGGATCGATCTTTACAACTCTTGATGCGTGAATCAAATAATAATCTTGAGATACAAAAACAAGAAGCAAGCAAATTAGAGTTCGCATGATCATGGACCGCATGATGATATTCAAGGCTAGCTCAGAGGAGATGTATATTGATGATACTGGTTGAAGATCGAATTTGAAAATTTTAATTTATAAACGCTAAGGACTATTCGTGTTCACGTTTTATGGTATATTGATAAAAATAAATTTATAATGTTACATGTGATTCCTTCACTTGAAAATTAATTTATGGTCTATCACGTACATCACCCTTGTTAATTTTATTAGTAAGTATAAATGTTTTTAATGGCATGAACTTTATTAATTAATAAGTTAAGAGTAATTTAAGAGTAATGTAGATCTGCTATTAAAAAAACGATGACTCATTAATTAGAAGGTTATGGGTTTTAGTTTGCAGAAAGTAGGATATAATGATTTTAAAAAAAAAATCCAAGGTGTTGCTTTTCAAAAGAAAATAAAATAAAAATAAGAATAAATTATAGATACCAATATATGTAAATTGCCATCTCTTATTTAGTTGTTATCTAGCACAACTGCTAAACCATTCTTTAGTGATGACTACCGGTGTTAGTTTATGTGTTTTTAAGACTACAAGGGTGCCCCGCGTAATGTGAAGGAACAACATTTTACCTCCGGCATGTGTTTTTAATAATTATTTTTTCGTGTAGTATTTTTACAAAGTCTATTATGTTTTTTCTAATTTAAAATTTAAAACATAAAATAAATGGGTTCTACATAACTACTTTTACGTTTATATATTAACTTATTGTACCTCATAAAATATATATCAGTTTAGCAAAAAGTTTACACTAAAACGTTTAAAAAATGCAGTTTACAATTGTAGTTTTAAAAAGTTTACAACATGATATATTAAAAGATATAACTTGACACATTTTTAGGTCCCCTAAGTTTGTTTTTCCGCCTCTCTCTCCTCTTAAATAATTATCAAAATTAAAAAATAAATAATTTTAATTGTTTATAAGATTAAAAATTAATTAAATATTTCTTGTTTATAAGAAAAGATGTCTTTTTATTAATGGTTAAATTTTTTGGAAATTTTTTAATTAAAAAGTAAAGTTAAAAAATTAGTATAATTATTTTATTACTTGTAATTATAATTATTATTCATATGTAATTTTAGTCTTATCTTATTTTAAAATATTATTTTATATTTTATAAAGTTTCATTATAATTAATTTTATTTTTTAACTCGTGTAACACATGGGTTTACTAATGTTAATATTATATAAATAACAATTAACAACTAATCAGTTTTTATTTTTTCAACCGGTTATGTAATACATTTATTTTTATTTATGTTTTTGTGTTATTTTAAAAATTAACTCTCTATTTTTCGTGTAACACACGGATAACTAAAACCAATGTTTTATATATACGGTAAAGTAATTTTTTTTTTACATCACATATGATCACTCCACGTGAATAAATTTATCATATGTATCTCCGAGGTTAGCAAGCACATATTTACTACGTTTTTCATGGCATGCCCTTAATTAATTAGTTAATTTATTGGGATTCGTCCCATGTAGTTTGCCTTCGGCTCCCTTACGTTAGCTATTAAGAAAAGTGCCAATACATCTCATGTCTAAGGAACAACTACAAATTAAACCAACCCAATGCGGTGGTTTAAGAATTTTATAAACATAATTAAGTATATAAAAGAAACTTATGAAGTTGCAGTGAATCAGTTCTAAATATCGAAACATAGTTAGTGTATAGCGAAACTGACACTATTCGGTTAGTATCAGTATAGTCGCGTCACGCCAAGAGTTGTACAACTAAAAAAATGTATACAGTTGTTGTGGAGTAGTTATGAAGAATGAAATGATATCACGTCTCCTACGTTGTTGCGTAGTAATTAAAAATACTAATTTAGTATGAATATATGTTTAAAGTACAAAATAAAGAAAAACAAACAAAACGGATACAAATGTTGCCCACGAGGGTTGAACCCGGGTGGATATTAAAACAATGAGGGGTGTATACCAGTTCATCCACGTAATAATTTATTCTCAAAAATTATAGTAAGATATTTTATGTGTAAAATTGAACAGAAACAAAATAAGAAGTTTACTCAACCGGCTCTAGGGAATTAGACAAAATGTGTTGGATATATCCTATAAGTTGTAGATTAAATCTATAGGATTTAGCTCATAACTTGTAGATTAAGTTCGTAGACCGTGACCTATTATGAATTAAGCTTGCAGGTTTTAGTTCATAACTTATGGTTTATGCCTTAGGCTTGTAACTCACTACTTGTTGATTAAGCTTGTAAGTTCAAACCCATATATTATGAATTAAACCTGCAAGCTTTAGCCCATAACATGTGGATTAATACTGTAAGCTTTAGCTTATAACTAGGAGCTAACTTAGCTTTTAACTTTAAACGTGATTTTTCCCGAAGTCCCCCAAATTTGGAATTTTCTTTATTTCAGTGGTTAACGTGCCGGCTTAACCTGTAGGTTGAAAATATATGCATTAAATGGCTGAGATTGAATAGATGATGCATGATTATAAGATAGTAGACCACAAATATTTTGACCACAAATAATTCCACCACTTCCACCCTAAAGGACAAATCCTTTGAATGATAAGTCGTTATATGCAATAAAAAGTCTTCACTTAATAACCTCTTGACATTAGACTTATGAACCTTAATTAGTTTCATGAGTGATTCAGTTAACGGAGTACATGGCCTCGGGTCTAGCCTAACATTTTTCATTTCGTCTCAGTTTAGGAACATCCATCTCAAGTTACAGAAGATTGAATACAGTATTCTCCCTACCCTTAGAATTTCATAGGTATATAATGAAACCATCTTATGCATCGAGTACAAGAATTACATAGGTATTACAAGACTTTTTATTATTATTTATAAGTCTAAATTTTCATTTTTGACCCTAAAAATGACTTTCCGCCCTTAAATTTAGCTTGAGGTACATCTTATGCCCAATACTTATCTATTTGTTTTTTTACCCACTTATCTATTTGTTTTTTTACCCACTTATCATTTTTGTTGGGGGTATTTTATGTTTTTCTCTTTTAACAAATATATTATTACGCCATACTTATTTTTATCCACATTATAATATACTATTTATTTAACATGGAATTGTGTGTTATAATGTATAAGTCATCAAATCATCAACATTCAACCGGTCCGAACTTATTTAACATTTCAACTTTTTAGGGTTTTTTTTCTTTTCTTCCTACAACTTTAAAATAGAAAACTTTATAAAATCAAAATTTGTGAGTACTTAAGTTTATTAACTTTTTTTTGTTGCAAAGTGTTTATTTTTATTTGACATAATTTTTTTTACCAAATTTGCTTTATGTATAAAGCTCTAAATAATATGAACACTTTTGTTGCATGCTTGGTTTGCATGGTGTTGGTATCTATACTATATATAAAACATATGAGAAAAACATTTTAAAATACCATTAAATTAAGAATACTTACCTCATTCAATATAGAAGGTACAATCATTTTTAAGGGTAAAATAGTATTTTAACATTATTTACAAATTACTCATTACAATTAGTTATATAATAACCTTATAATTACTATAAATTATATAAAATTTTACATTATCTATCCATAAACCAAAAAGCTTAATTTGTTTTAAGATATTTGTTATATCAATCTATCATGTATAAAAAAATTTTGATACTACAACCGTAAATATGTACTTTTTAAATGTTTTGATGTAAATTTTTTGCTGAACCGATAAGTATTTTGTAAGGTACAATAGGTTAATGCATAATATACAAGTATTCACGCAAAATCTCTTTAGTTGGTGTCTTAAATTTTAGTTTAGAAAAAATATAATAAACTTTTATAAAATTGCTACAAGAATAACAAAAGTTAAAAACTCGCGCCGTAATGTAAAATGTTATCCCGCCGCATTGCGCTGACACCCTTCTAGTTTTATATATATCTTTAAATGTTATTATGGGATTTAGGTTTTGTTTAACTTATATAGAGTTATGTACGGTCACAAAGCCCCTTCAACATGTGGATTTTGATCGACGTTTTTACGTTAGTTTTTTCAAGTCTTGCGGCCTCGGTGCATATAGGGTCTCAAATGTTATCAACAACATCCGGAATTCGTTTTTTATATTAAATTATGTATCTTGTTAAAAGACACCTTTAACACATGGGTTCACAACAATATTTCGGTGTTAATCTTTTCGTGATTTTAAGTTCACACCGTAACACGGGTATCTTATACTAGTTATTAACTAAAAAGGACCCGCAAAAATCTCTCGAGGGACAAAGGGATACCAATCAAATGACAGTTATTTTAACTGAGACTAGTAAACAGTGAAAGTAAAACTTTTGTTCTTATACCTGATTTCCTTTTCACTCCTTTGTTTTTATTTTATTTTGATTATTAATGTCCAACAGAAAGAAGCAATGCAGTTTAAAACAAAGGCAAAACAGATGTAAGCCACACGTACAAACCCAACTCACCACCTACCCAAACTCCTTTTTTTTTCTTTAATTGTCACGGGCTACTAGTTTCTGTCTCTCTCACCACTTCCACTTACGTGTAATATTTCTCATTATAATTCTATTTTAATGAAAGTTTATTAACTATATGTTTTCATAAATATGTAAACTACCAGGCTTTATGGACTGATTACTGACACATGGACCTTCGAAAGGTGAAACCCATGTCTCATTTATTGCCGAAAGATGGAAATATATGTCGCTCACAATAAAAACAAAAAAAAAAAAAGAAAAGGCTTGCTCTGTTTTCCTGCTCTTATATTTTTGAGCTAAAACTTAAAGAATCATATTATTAATATTTCTATAATTTTATACTGGATATTTTAGAATGTTATATTACCTTTTTTTCTATAATAGTCCAACAATCAGACTATAATAATACGATCGAATATACTTTTCTTCTTAAAATATCAAGTATATAATTTAACTTTTGCATGGATATATTTCGGAAAAGTTATGAAAATGTAAACCATATTTTTTTAATTGTACTTTTGATCAAATAATCTTAAAATTGTTTGCACCTAACATAAAAGTCGTCCGAGCTCAAGATAAGCAGCTCAGATAAATATACGTGTCTAAATGGGGTCGTTATAAAGCACATGTTTCCGTCCGTGTGAACAAACTTAGAGTCGTCCGAACCTTTGTATATTCGTCAAACATTCGTAACGACCCTATATAGATAGACATGTGGCTTCATCGAGAATTGCTCATCGTGGGTTCAAACAAACATGTTTTGTGATCGGGACGATTGTGTCGATGTAAGGACAGGACGAGTTGGGAAAAAAAAACCATTTCAAGAGAAAAGATTGATTAAAAAAAGATTTTCATAACTTTTTCATATATATATATATGTATATGACACATGACATCTTACAGTTTCACAAGAGTTAACCACTATCTCCATATCCTTGGTTATTTCCTTTCAATTATTGGATCAGCGGCATCACATATATGATGGCTGATTCAAAAGAGAGAGCCAAAATCAACAACAGAAAATCAAATTACTGGATCATCGACACTCTGGAATCAAGGAGGTTTTCATGGGTTTTTCTTGACCACTCAAGTCCATGGAAAGCTGGTCTGTCATGGTCCATCTTCTTCCTTTTCACCGCCTGTGTACCCCTGCTCTCACACTTGGCCTTTCAATGTTCCGCTTGCGATTACCACCACCGTCGCCCCTACGATTGGCTCGTACAGTCATCTCTCTCCCTTCTATCCGCTATCTCCTTCATTAGTCTCTCTTCTTTCTCCCGCAAGTACGGTCTCAAGCGATTTCTGTTCCTTGATAAGATGTCCTTTGTTAGCGATGAAGTACGCCGAGGATATTCCGATCAGCTTCATGTATGTGTTCATCCTTGGCGTACAATTACGCTTAGAGTTTGTGTGGTGATCTCTCGTTTAAAAATGATTTCATAGCGGTTTATTAAGATTCTGAACTCCAAATTTTCTGATACTGATTTTACTTGAGTGCATGGCTTGTGACTGCAAAAAGTACAAAAAGAAATAACTTCAAAGTCTGCCAGCACAAACTCTATATCTCTATAACTTAAACTCACATAATATGTAACAAATTTCTGATGACATGACTTACTGTTGATTCAATTATGCAGAGAGCAATGAAGTTTTTCTGTGCATTTGTGATTCCTTGTTTTACTGTGAATGCTACTTACAAGATATGGTGGTTTATATCCGGAGCGCATGGAATACCTTACATCTCAAATATGTACTTGAGCCACACCTTGGCCTGCATACTGCTATTGGCGTCGTGGCTATACCGCACGTCGCTCTTCTTCCTCGTGTGTATGCTCTTCAAACTCACCTGTTCTATGCAAATATTCAGGCTCGAAGATTTCGCTAAAGTGTTTGAGAATCAAGGAGATGTAGGCTTAATATTGATGGAACACCTTGCCATTAGAAGAAATCTCCGTATCATAAGCCACAGGTTTCGTGGCTTTGTGATATCGACTCTCATCTTGGTTACCGCTAGCCAGTTTGTTTCATTGCTTGTCACAACTCAGACCGGCTCACTTGTTAATATTTCCACTGCTGGAGAACTCGCGGTAATTAACCACCTACTTCACCCTTTAACTACTTGTTTAATTTATGTATATATTCAATTAACATTGACACCATGTGATTCTGGTGCGCGCAGTTGTGCTCCACGACACTTGTGAGCGGGTTGTTCATATGCCTACGCAATGCTGCAAAGATCACACACAAGGCTCAGTCGGTGACAAGCTTGGCGGCCAAATGGCATACCTGTGCCACGGTTGACTCGTTTGATGATATGAATCCTACAGAAGAGACTGCAACGGCTGATATTACGAGTTCAGAGATAAATAGTTATGCGCATATGGATTCAGAAGAAGAAGAAGTAGAGGACTATGACAAATTGGACAATACAAAGTTGGTTCCAATTTATAGGCATACAATCTCATACCAGAAGAGACAGGCCTTAGGTGAGTTAATTAATTTGTACATATATTACTCCATCCCAAAAAGAAAGTTAAGTGTTGCATAAATAAATACGATTCATATTAACATATGATATATGTGTGTGTTGCAGTGACATACTTGGAGAACAACAAGGCTGGGATCACAGTGTTTGGTTTCATGTTAGACAGGACATATCTACACACAATTTTTGCACTTGAATTGTCTCTCACACTGTGGTTACTCAACAAAACTATCGGTTTCTCATAAATTAATTAATTTTCTATCAACAGTAAACATGACTGAAATCCGTCATATAATATATATAATATACAAGGGATGGTTCTGTTTGACCACAAGCTTACTGCCACTTGGCTCCACAGAGTAACCGCCACCTGGCTAATATTATTGATCTTTATGGTTCTAAGTTAATTTTAATACACGTGTGGGATGTTAGTTAATATAGCACAGTCGTAGACTCGTAGTTTAAATGTAGGAGATTTGTAGCTTGTTAAGTTGTTCTTACTTGTAGTTAGGCACAATATTTGTGTTGTTACTGATTGAAGAAATGAAATTGTAATGAGGTTGTTTGTAACACATTGTTATATTTCAATTGCTGTGTTTTCAAGCTTAATTGTGATGAAAAGAGCTGATAATTAAGGAGTTGAAGAGGGGCTCTCTTTTTTGTTTATTTCACTTAGGGAAGTGATAAACATTATTTCTCAACCTCATGCTAGGAAAAGCAACTCAAATTACTCAACATGGCCATGGGTTGGGGTGTTTGGTCTGGTCTTATGTTACCTTGCCTTAGTTACATATCGCCTCACATGAAGCTAACAACAAGGCGTTGGGATCACATCACTTTGCTTTTTTAGTCCCGGGTTTTATATATATATATATATATATATATATATATATATATATATATATATATATATTTTCTTTTTAATAGTTGTGTATCGGTTTTTATTGTTTGAGTACTCATGTTTCAAAAAATCACTGAAATAGTCATTCCGTTCAAATACTTAAATAACATTAGTTACCACCAGGAGCAAAATTGTCATTTCCTTTGGTAAATTGTTTCTTCGTCTATGATTTTATAACGTTTTGTCATTTTAGTACTCACAATCAAAGCTCAAAGTGACAACACATAATAAGCACAAATTTTTTTATTCTTCTTGACTAAATACTTGTTTTACTATAGTCGTACTCTAAACATAATCATATCTATTTACCTATTTTATTTTTGTTTTTAATTCAATCTAACTACATATATTTTAACTAACTTTTGCTTTTATGTTTTGTTTTTCTTTAGCTTGAATTTAATCATTTATATTATGTACAAATACTTTTAGATTAAAATGATGCGATGTATTTTTGTTTTTACATACATCAGTTTTTATTTTGTTATTAACGTTAATATTGTTATAAATAAAGTTTTTTTATTTTGTAATATATTTTGGTGTAAATAAAGTTTTTTATTTTGTAATATACATTTTATCCATGGCACCACACGAGTATTGACTTGCTAGTTAATAAAAAACAAACTTTATTCATAGTACCTAATCAATCTTTTTTTGCCGCCTACTTCTTCTAGACTACTAAAGGGAAAATAACAAAGGCACAAACCGGAAAAAATAAATCCTCTGGTCGCATCGTTGCCTTTTTTACTTTCTCACTTTGACTTCTTTCGACCTTTTCACTTCTTTTCCTTTGATTCAGTTGTATCAGTAACTGATTATTCCTTTTTTCCAAGTGTGCCACATGAAGAACTACCAAATCCAATGATTTTGATTTGTTCGTATC
This sequence comes from Flaveria trinervia, assembly GCA_025506515.1. Lineage (NCBI taxonomy): Eukaryota > Viridiplantae > Streptophyta > Magnoliopsida > Asterales > Asteraceae > Flaveria > Flaveria trinervia. The sequence continues at coordinate 81,629,773 of CM046452.1, read as the reverse complement.
ATTTTTTCATTGATCACTGCTGGATCAGTTGGTGAGTCACCTAGAAAACACATTTTTTCCAGTAGAGTAAAGATTTGTTGGCCACTACCCTCCGTTCCAAACAAAAGAAGCCACATAAGTGGACGCATGACAAAACCATGTAAGAGCAAACCAAAACAAACCAATGTAATAGACGTGACACTAGTCTCTAAAGCGAGTTATGCGATAGAGAAACTTAAAACCTAATCAACAACCCACACAAACAAATTACTACAAAGCCTAATTATAAATTATATAGCCATTAACAAAAAGCAGCAACGTGTCATTATTCTTGAAAATTCTAAAATCAAATAGAGATAATAATCATACCTAACTTATCGTTAGTGGTGTTGAAGAAGAAGGATAAATGATCGTTCTAAAGAAGAAGAAAGATGATTGATAGCGAGTACTGAAATGACAAAAGTGTTATAAATTTTGGACGAAAATAGCAATTTACTAGAAGATATGAAGACTTTGCCCCTAATGGTAACAAACATTATCTAGGGATCAAAACGGAATGACTATTTTGACAATTTTTTTTAAAACATGAGTACTAAAAACAAAAAAACAGCACAAAATCATTGGGATAACAAAAACGACATAAAAACATAACTTAAAAAACATTTAACTCTTAACTAAAATTTATAATTTTATAATTCTTATAGATAATATTGATATGATAGTCATTTGAGGGTTGTTCAAACGCTCGTCGCTCAACATTTGCTCGACATTCGTTTGGAATTTGCTCGGAAAATGCTCGTTCGAAATTATGCTCGGTACGAGCAAAGGTCCGTTCGCCTCGGATCGAATTATTTTTTATTATATATATATATATATATATATATATAGGGGAGGGATCAAATGAGAACTAGTTTTTTTTGTGAGAACTTTAATAATCAATCTCAACCACTAGTTCTCAATGTCAAAATTATAATTAACAAAAACATATTTAAAAAATTTATAAATCAAAAAATAACATAAAAATAAAAAAATAAAAACACAAAAATATTCCCCAACTTTCCATCTTTCATAAATAAAATATAAAAAAATTTATAAAAAATAGAAAAATTCTCGTTTTTTTAACGAAATTCGTTTTATACATGTGTAATATCGGATTTACACATGTGTAAATCCAGTACTACACATGTGTATAACTAGATTTACACATATGTAAACAACGGATGTACGATTTTTTTAAAAAACTATATCAATATGGTAGGTGTTGGAAAGATAAAAAATACTGAATTTTATGATGAATTTTTTTTGAAAAAATGATGTCGTGAAAAAAAGTTACGAACGTTTTAAAACAAGAAGGAAATGACATGTGATTTGCATGTGATAAAAAATGAGTGGCTGAGATTGATTCCAAGAGTTCTCACAAAAAAAGGTGGTTCTCATTTGAACCCTCCCATATATATATATATATATTATATATATAATATATATATATATATATATATATATATATATATATATAGGGGAGGGATCAAATGAGAACTAGTTTTTTTGTGAAAACTTTAGGAACCAATCTCAACCACTAGTTCTCAATGGCAAAATTATAATTAACAAAAATATATTTAAAAAATTTATAAATCAAAAAATAATATAAAAATAAAAACACAAAAATGTTTCCCAACTTTCCCTCTTTCATAAAAATATAAAAAAATTATAAAAAATAAAAAAAAATCTCGTTTTTTAACGAAATTGGTTTTACACATGTGTAATATCGGATTTACACATGCGTAAATCCAGTACTACACATGTGTATAACTAGATTTACACATATGTAAACAACGAATATACGATTTTTTTAAAAAAGTTACGAACGTTTAAAAAGGTGGAAATGGCATGTGATATAAAATGAGTTGTTAAGATTGATTCCTAAAGTTCTCACAAAAAAAAGTGGTTCTCATTTGAACCCCCTATATATATATATATATATGGTCAGGATCTTTTCAAAACTTATAAAGATTACGAAAACCATAAGAACTCGTCCTAGCCGTTGACTAATAGAGTTTTTATTTTTAATTTAAATTAGTCATAAAGAGTAACAATGTAATTAATCAAATCATGACATGTAATTTCCATTAATTACTTCCTTATTAGGGAAGTTTCAGCTATTTAACTTTTCCAAATTTTCTAACCAAATGTTATATTTTATTTTAGTTGATATTATGATCAAATCAAATGAGAATGTAATATTTTATATAAAATTTATTACCTTTTAATATTTTAAGCAATTCAAACTTAGCAAAATTGATTTTAAAGATTATTTTTGGCAAACAAGCAAGGTTTTTAAGTTTGAAATTCTACATTTTATTCTCCCATATATTCTTTAATTAAACCACCATTACAATTCGCGATCAAGCTTGAAGGAACAATGAGACTGATTCATAATCCATTGTATTCATCATTAAGGTGAGTGATCCATGTAGTTAAATTGTTGTTATTAAGATGTTTTTAATTCATAACAAGATCGGTTTTATTTTTTTTCTTTTTTGTAGCTTTATCATCCTAGAACCATAATGATACGGAAGTTCATGAAAGTATTGAAGTTATGCGAAATCAAATGTTGAATGTTGAGACACTGTACAATCATGTACATGATGGTTTGTCAATGAACGTTGATTATACTTAAGATGATCACATTAATGAAAATGTAGATAATGTTTCATATTGGTATTTTGTAGGCATTAATAAAAAGATAATGAAACGGGGTTTTCTTATATGTGTTGTTTTGGTTTTGCATGATGCTAGGAATTAGCCTTCTAAATAAGGTCCTTTTGATGTTTTATATGATGTTTACTCATGAGTTAATAAAGTCATATATTTGAGTTATTGGTGTTGTAACAAAGTTACATACATGTAAATTATATAAATCATGAAATGTTATTAGTTTTTGCATATTTACATATATGTTCAGTAACCTTATGAATTTATTTGAATGACATAATTTTGATTTAATTCAATCTATTCTGTTTTACACATATGTAACATCGCTAAATCCAATCATAAACACTTCTAGGTTTGAACCAACTAGTATGACATTGGCTTTGACATAATTATGACATGTCACAAGACGTGAATGATCATGATTCTTGACTATCCCGGGAATAAAAGCACCAATGATAATTGAGTAGCGAATCAAGCAAAGTAGTTACTTTGTTTTATATTACGATAATTTTTTTGAAGGCACACACATTTAGTTGTCAAGAACTTATTTGTATATTTAGTTGGATTATATATTTTTTAAATAACGTTTATGATGTTAAAATTGTTTTTGTACAATATTTGTGCGGTTTATAAAGTTAGTTTTTTTCTTTATTTGAAAATACGTAAATAAGGTGTGGCTAGTGTATAGTTAGAAATTAATAGGGAAATATAAGTATTGGCACACTTATGTAGACGTAACTTATCCCATTCTTGTCTGGATTATTTGTTAATATTTTTTGTTCATATTGTATCAATTTTTTTATATTCAACGATTGAATAACTATCTACTATTAATTCTTTTATTTACAAAAAAACGTTACACATATGTATGTGCAATATTTTAGATGGTACATGTGTAAATCATATGTGCAATTATACTTGTACTGGTAATTTAAATATATATCAACAATTGATTGTTGAAGTTCTTATTTTGTAATAGGTTTATTTATATGTGTTACTTTACATATATGTAAGTGTATTGTATTTATAAGGTACACGTGTAAATCAGATTCGTCATTATATATGTATGAATAACCTGAATGTGTCAATCAAATTTGTAAATCTTCATGAATAGGTTTGCGTATATGTAAGTTAATTATTTTATAGGTCACTTACGTAAACCAATTAGTTATAAACATATACATATATGATTTTAGGATATAAGCAAATTTGTAGTTCCGATTCTACTAATCATCAACTCGAAAACAAATAGTGCTGAACAAGAAATGTTTAGGCATGAAAATGTCTAGCATCATAATTCCTTCATGCGAGATTCCATATATTTAGCATATTTCCAAAAATCCAAATTGTCTGATTTACCATTTTGTCCTTTTATGTTTAAGTTACACATTAAGTAATATATTAATTTCCATGATTTTTATATAATCAATGGTTATTAAGAGTTTTTTACGTTCTCATATATATATATATAGAGAGAGAGAGAGTTTATACATAGCAATTAATAGTTTTGACTTACTATATACAAATATACAATTAAAGTGAAATGCTAAGTCCGTATGAATAAAAATTTTAACCTCGCTCTAGCTCTTAGTTGATCATCTCTCGCTCTCATGTATCGTTCTCGGAAATATACTCACCACCTCATCGGCTAAAGTATTAACCTCATCACCGGCCACAATGTATTGTTATTGATGCAGTCAGAAACAGAGAGATAGATAATTGAACCTGTTGATTCAACAAGAATACCGAGAACAATCCTTCTACTATCGTTGATTCACAAAGAATACTGATAATCAGGGTTACACTAACATACACGGTGATAGAGAGAAAACATATTTTTTTTATCAACTTCAATGCTTATTTCACCCATCTCTTACAAACATATAAAGAAACAAAGCAAAAGTCGAATAGGCCACAAAACATAAACGAGCCGAAAACTGGGCCAAATGTAAAGTTCAACAAAATGTAAATATAAGACAAAAACGTAAATAACTCATAAAATAAACCGTTTTAAGGCCGAAACGATTATCCAAACCGCCTATGGCTGTTTGTGAAAACGGGCTCCTCGCTCTGACAGTCGTTTTGACTAGTCACAGGCCCAAAATGGAGACTTTTAGCCCAAGTTATGATCGTTTCAGTAAAGCCTCTTTTGATAAGCGATCTTGAACCTTCAAAAAGGCTAAAGCTTGCTCATCCACACTTGGACCCACATTAGTTATTCGTGAAAATGTTATGTTACAGTTTACACAATGTGACTGTTTTTTAAGTTATTAAAACCTGAGACCCAACATTATCATTGTCTTGCATTGCAATATAAATCAGATGACACACTAAATAGTTAAGGTGTACAAATCATTCACCACTCGTTTGCGCTCGCTCGACGCTCGGTCGAAAAATGTATGCTAAAAAAATATTCGTTCGACTTTCCGCTCGTTGTAAATGAGCCGAATGGCTCGGTTTAGCTTAGAAACAAACCAAGCACGAACAAATATACGCTCACTACAGCTCAGCGCGGTTGAACTCGGCTCAGCTAAAAGTTTCCATTAACCCATCGGCTCTGGGCCCAAATTAAAAGCAACTCTTATTTATTTTGAAACTAGTTGTCGTATCGTATAGACTCCCCCTCGGTGGGCCCACCAAACTCTCAGCCCATCACCACATTGTCTTTAATCTCTGAGTGTTGACCCAGAAAGCGCTTGAGTTAACACGCGCCACAAGAAATATTTGTCCAATAATTGTCCTTATTTAATTTGAATAATAGACTACTAAATTTTGTATCCCGCATATGACAATAAGTCACGCGGGTTGTTTGATATCCTTGTATTAAGTCATTAGGAGATTGAATCAATTAACATGTTTTTAAAATTTACCTTTTAAAAAGTTTTTGTAAACCATTAAGATGTATCTTTTAAATGAAATAAATATGATCTATCTTTGATCAATTCAAAAATAATCTTTTAATAAAATCATTATTTAAAAGATTATCAAACAACCTCTTAGTTTATAATAAATCATCATAATCTATAAGTGATCGTAAGTCGGTTATGGGCGTACCAATTGTTTGGGCAGTGGGGTAAAGTGGTTAAAAGATGTATTAGATTTTGATAGATTGATTATTGATAATCACATTTCCCTTTCATTGAAATGACTTGGAATTGATTCCTATAATCCTTAATCTTCTTATTTCTTTTGTGTCTGTACACCCAAAGCAAAAGACAATCAAAATATTATAGTTTATTTTGTCTTTAGTAGTAGAAGTCAGTGTTAGCTACACTTTAGATTTACCTCTAGTCATTAGTTTTCGCACTTTTAGTTTTGGAGATTTTTGTGCCTTAGTGTTTTTTCATCGTTTGCTACAAAAAAATATGATTACGATACTTGCTTCTTATAGTATATATGAAAAATAGATTTTTCTATAATGCTTTTTATCTCTTAAAATAAAGATAAGGTTTGTTCATATCTCATTTTTTAGACTTTACGATTTTTATAGGATATACTTTTCTGTTCTTTCGTTATTGCTTAAACCTAAACATCAGAGTTCAGAGGTTTAGAATATGATCAGCATATAATAGTAATAATACACAAAATATATCATTAATGTATATCAGAAATGATCTTCTACAAACCATTCGATCATAGATGTTTGCGAGACAATATACTCCCAACAACACATTTCATTTTTTCATACTATTTCATCAACTTTATTTAACCAAATCCACACACACAAACACCATTAGTACTGTTACTTTCTTGATCATGACCTTAAGCCGTTGCAATCGGGTCGGCCTTAACCCTGTCTTCCATAGTCTTCATAGCTTCGAATCGAGGCTCCTTTTCCTGAAACTTCACTGCAGCGTAGAGCTTCATGTAGTCCTCAAACACAAACTTCGGATAAATATTACTCTTCTGATCTTCTTCCTTGTTCACTAGTGCCGGTGCAGGATAGATCACAGCGTCACTTCCAGGGTTGTAAAACGATGCAATCGACATTCGGGTCCCATCTGGTTGCGCAATGACTCTATGCATCACACTCTTGTATCTTCCATTGGTGATGACCTCCAGCTGATCACCAAGGTTGATCACAATAGAATGGTGCATGGGTGGAACGTCGATCCACTCGCCGTCCTTAAGAAGCTGGAGGCCGCTGACCTTATCGTCTTGAAAGAGCAAGATGACGCCGCCAGCGTCGGTGTGGGCTCGTAGACCCTTGATCAGATCGGGCTTAGGACATGGAGGATAGTTGCTGACCTTGGTCCCAAAGGTTGGGCCCTTGGCACCATGGAAAGCTTTCTTCAGGTAACCCTTCTCTAGCCCCAAATTCTCACAAAATATGTCTAAAATGTTTTCAGCTAGTTTCTCAAGCTCTTTAGCGAATTCCTTCATCACCTTCCTACACATAACCATCTTAAAACCATTAATATATATATATATATATATATAATATATATATATATATATATATATAATATATATATATATATATATATACTAAAATTTCAGTGTTAGCGTAATTATTCAAATAAACCATAATCATACAACCAATTTAGCATTTTCTTAAAAGAGACCAAATATAAAAACATAAAAGAAATCTAAATTATTGGAAAATTGCTAACCCTAATTTAATTTTTTTTGAACATTCATTTTTTGGGTGGCGGTCACATCTCTAACAAGTCGGAAACCCATCACCCCTCTATGCTAACCCAAATTTAATTATTAGAAGTTTAGATTGGCCTTAGATTATAAATGTATGTTAAAATACTCCGATTCCTTTTTATTTCTATATATATTAATATTTTAAAAATAAAAGAATTTAAAATATAAATGAAATGGATTGACGAGCAACGAGCAAGCTTGATCAGTAGTTAATGAACTGGTGTCGAGCTCAAATTACAGCTCATAAAAATATATTGGCCAAACAGATGATCAGCTGGATTTGTAAATGAGTCAAGTATGAGCCCAAATTGATTTTATTATTAGGTTTGGCTCGACTCATTTACAGCCCTAAATTAATTCACACGAACCTATAGTCGTCATCAAGATCGGGGACTTCAGAGATGTTGGATTCGGGAAGATGGCGGAGATAGAAAGTGCTCTCCCAGTCCAAATCATGAATTTCATTCTGAACAGCTTCTAATCCTTTGCTAGCCACCATTTCTTTGAACCTCCCCTCCATACACTTCTTGTAGTGATCTTTTGTCATCTTCTCCACAGTGTCCAAAAGCTCAGTTGATATCCCATGATTCACAATCTTATTACAAGCTTCAACTCATAATTAGTATATATATATACATTAAACAATACATGATACATATACAGCTAGCTACTTTATAAAGCATGATGATCGATATATATGTATAATAAAGGAATAAAGGAATTACGTACCTCAAAGAAGCCCCAGTTTTCACAAGCATGATTGATGAGGTTCATTGTTGCAGCTCTTTCTTCTCCATTGAGGTTCTCCATGTTCACAAGAGGGAATGTCTCCATGATCGTAGTGTATGTGTAAATTAGTTAATAGGGTGTGAGATGAGTGTTGTGAAAGGGATATGATATGGGGTGCAATTTATAGATCGAGTGAAAGAATGAATAGAAAGAAGATGTGGAACAGGACTCGTGTAATGTTACAATTCTTTGTAGGACCCTTTGAAAAGTTATGGTGAGCCAATGGCCATGGGTCTACATCGTCTCTTTACTTCTGTCACCATTCAGGCTGTGTGTATCATTATTTACTGTTAGATTTTCTTCTCCTTCTTTTTCCTTTCAACATGTAAAGAATATAAAAAAAATTTAAAAAACTGCAAGTTGTTTTTTTAATGACATTATTTATACTTGTGAATACCATCTAAATTGTAGTTGCAAATTGTAACGTATTTGTACGAGGGCCATCTATTATGAGAATGTTATTCAATTCTAAAACATCCTATGTGACTCATATTTCAAAAATAATGTTTGGTATATTGACTATCTAGTCAATATACTAAATGTGTTTTATAATTGCTAAACTAGTTATCGTGAGCCAATGGCCATGGGTCTACATCATCTATGTGAAGAGTTATGTTAGTTGTTAACATAATTGTTTAGTAATTTTAAGACATTTATACGTATGTTTTTGAAATAATAATATTATTTAGAGCAAGTTATTGTTTTTGTTCCTGGGGTTTGATGAAAATCACGCTTTCAGTCCAATACTTTATCTATTACACTAACGGTTCAATAGTTTTAAGTTTTGTTTCAATTTCACCCAAATTATTAACTCTGTTAGTATAATTTTGTTAAGTTAAAACGAATCGACTATATTACCCTTAGTAATAAAAATAAAAATAAAAATAAAAATATATCCTCATCATCTAACCATTATCATCATCATCTAACCCTAACATATCTCTCTCTTGCTATTCCTTCATCACCACCACCATTGCTCACTACCACCACTCAGCCCCCATCACAGGCAACCATCTCCATCGCCATCTCCAGCCTCTACCACCAAACAACATCATCTTCTCTTTCATCTCAAGAACCACTGCCCACCTCCGCCATTTTTGGTCTCCTCCCACACTTATTTCCAAACCCAAATCAGATCTACTCCAAATATCTAAGATCTAGAGGTTTCTGTGGTGGTGGGTGGTGGCCAATGGTTTCAAATCGTTGATGGTGGTGAGCATGGTGGCGTAGGTGGCGAGCGGTGTAGGTGGAGGGCGGTGTAGGTGGAGGGCGGTGCAGGTGACGGGCGAGGATGGCAGTGCAGATGGCGGGCGGTGCAGGTTGCCGGTGACAGGCGGTGCAGGTTGTGGGGGAGGACGGTAGGGCAGGTGGGGGCAATGTAGGTGGGGCGCGGTGCAGGTGGCCGCCGGGGAGGGCGGTGCAGGTGGCCGCTCGATGGATGGTGGAGGTGGTGGTAGAATTAGGGGTGTGTTTTTTACCCGAACCCGAAAATCAAACCCGAGCAAAATCAACCCGAACCCAATTAAGAACTAACCCGAGCAACCCAACCTGATTATTACACTAACCCGAATCCGATTTTTATAAATGATTTGGTCTTTGGGTTGATTTTGTAAGATTCGGGTCAACCCGATTAACCCGAATAATAGTTTTTAAAAAATTCCAAGATTTATATATATATATATATATATATATATATATATGTATTAAGCTACCATTTACAAGATTTGAAAACATGATTTACTAAACTTTATAATATATTGTTGTGGTTCAAATTTATTATATAAACTTCGAGGATAATTAATATATAATATCATTTCATATTTAAAGATGCATAATAAAATAAATGTAATATGTCACAATTTTCCGATCAAGATAATAAACAAAATTATATATTGATAACAAATGTTAAATCTCATACATGCATTTTGATCATATATATATTGTTTATAAAAACATGTGAGATAGCGAATAATTTAAATCTTAATGGTTTAGCTTAACCCGATTACCGATTAACCCGACCCGAATAAATCTGAATATCGAGACCCGAAACCGATTAAATGTTGCTTATTTGGTTTGGTCTTCGGGTTGATTTCCTACACCTAAAAACCCGAGGAACCTAACCCGAACAACCCAAAACCCGATTAAAAAACCTGAATGACACCCCTACGTAGAATGTGTGTGTGTGAGTGTAGGGTTTTTTGGAGAGAGGGAGAAGACAGATAAACAGTTGGGGAAGGATGGGGTGGGGATAAGGGTAAATTTTTCATTTCAAATTAATTTTAACAGAAAATTATAACGGTGTTAGTGGTTCAGACGAAATTGAAACAAATCTTAAAACTATTGGACCGTAAGTGTCATAAATGAAGTATTGGATTGAAAGCATGATTTTTGTCAAACCACAAGAACGAAAATAATAATTTATTCTATTATTTATATTACATATATCATCAGATTTACTGTTTAATATATTTATTACTTTATTAGATTAGATATTAACTAATCTTCTTACTCTAATAAAATGATAAATGTGGTGCCATGTGTCAGCACCACAATCATCTTCATCAAATTTTTCCCGTCTCTCTCTTATTAAATAATTACTTATTACTAATAATATTCATTTAAATATTTAATATGTTAAGAAAAAATCTATTTATTAAGGTTATTTGTAAATATTGATATTTTTAAAATTTAATTTGTTGGAAACAAAAAATAATCAAAATCGAGAAGTGTAATATATAAAAATGACATTTTTATACGATTTGTTTTAAAACAAAATGTTTATTTAAAAAAATTATAACAAAATTTTAAAAAGTTGATATCACTGTTTTATTATTTTAGTCGTATTGTATTTTAGAATATTATTGTATAATTAATAAACTAGTTATATTAATATTTTATTTATTCAACCCGTATAATACACGGGCTTACTAAAGCTAGTATATATATATAAATAATACACGTGTTTATTCTCTTGGGTCTAGTCAAACGCAGTATTGATTTGAAGCTCAAACTCTGACTACTTTTGTAAATGAGCTCCAGCTTACCCTCCAGCTCATGTAAGGGAAAACTAGATTTGAGCTTTTAGTATGATAGATCTCAAGTAACTCACAAGCATGGTAATTTACTACTCATTTTACAAGAGATACAAGTGCCTTTTAAATTATTGCCATGAGAAAAAA